>CM053027.1:601223315-601240815 GCA_028564925.1 Lithobates sylvaticus | reverse complement strand
CACGCCCCTAGGAACACTTAACCCCTACACTGCCACCCCCTGGTTAACCCCTTCGCTGCCAGTGTCATTTACACAGGAATCAGTGCATTTAATAGCACTGATTTCTGTATAAATGACAATGGTCACAAAAATGTGTCAAAATGTCCGATGTGTCCTCCATAATGTCGCAGTCACAATAAAAATCGCTGATCGCCGCCATTACTAGTAAAAATAAAATTATTAATAAAAATGCTATAAAACTATCCCCTATTTTGTAAACGCTATAACTTTTGCGTTAACCAATCAATAATCGATTTATGTGATTTTTTTTTTTTTTACCAAAAATATGTAGAAGAATACGTATCGGCCTAAACTGAGGAAACAAACGTTTTTTTATATATTTTTGAGGGATATTATAGCAAAAAGTAAAAAACAATGCGTTTTTTTTTTCAAAATTGTTGCTCTTTTTTTTGTTTATCGCGCAAAAAATTAAAAACGCAGAGGCAATCAAATACCACCAAAAGAAATCTCTATTTGTGGGGAAAAAAAAATTTGTTTGGGAGCCACGTCGCATGACCGCGCAATTGTCAGTTAAAGCGACGCAGTGCCGAATCGCAAAAAGTGCTCTGGTCTTAAGCCAGCAAAATGGTCCGGGGCTGAAAGTGGTTAATGGCTGTGTGTTGAGTCAAATTTACACTGTTATACAAGCTGTACTTTACATTGTAGCAAAGTATAATTCCTTCAGTGTTGTCACATGAAAAGATAGAAATAAAATATTTACAAAAATGTGAGGGGTGTACTTACTTTTGTAAGATACTGTGTGTGTGTGTATAGAGCTGGCTGGAGCCATATTGCTTGCTCTAGACATGTAAACCTACATTCAGGATTTAGAGATCAGGCATGACCTCTTCTGTATTCTGATGCTCCTTTATTATCCAATCACAGGTTGGGGACAGGTCCTGGACCAGGCTGTATGCATTGCTACAGTGTAGTGTACAGAGAGAGGTCCTGGCTGTTCTGTCTGGCAGGGCTGTCTGGGTCAGAAGAGCGGCTGGACTTAAAAAAAAAAATCTTTTGGCGGGTGGCTTCACAGAAATGCATTCCTGGATCTTTAGCTTCTTGTTTAAATATCTGATTTAAACCTACTTTAGGAAACCTCTTTCCCCTTCTGCTGAAGCCACACCCACCCCAAAGCAGTTATGGGGTTAATATTTTTCTTACTGTGAATACTTGTTCTTCCAGTCATTTCTGATGTTCTGGCTTGCAGGATATGAAGCGAGAGGAGCTTTGCAAATTACTTTTATCACTAAAGCTGAACCAGGAAAGTTGGTAAGATTAATGCTGACCATGCACGTTACAATCTGATCAACTGCCTTAAAGCTGGCCATACACTGTACAATCTGCTTGTACAATCTCCTTTTTAGATTTGCCAACAATTATGTAATATTAGGACCCGTGCAATTGTATAGAGATGGATTGTATAGGTCTGTCCTTTTTTGACATAGTTTACATCAATTGAAATAAGATTGTACAATCAGATCATTGTGTATAGGGCCACCCACTCTACAATCTGATTGTACAGCTCTGTTTAGATCTACCAACAGCTATGTAGTGCAAGGGGCCTGCAATAAAACATATATATTGAATGCATAGTTTAACTGTGTCCTTGTATCACATAGTTTTGTTAAATATAAGGCTCACCACATGCGTTACAATCTGTACCATCTCTTATTTACGGACAACTACGTATTGGAAGGGCCGGCCTCATTGGATACAATATGATTGGTTGGACTCGGTAGGTTTTTTTTTTTTTTAATGCATAAAGGGAAAAGTTAAAACTTGATTTGTAATTGATACAGGTAAAAAAACAGCCATAAAAATTCAACGTGTTTCGGCCATCAGGACTTAATCATGCTTCATGATTAAGCCCTGACAGCCGAAACGCGTTGGATTTTCTTGACTGTTTTTGAGCTGTATCAATAAAAAAACTTAAATATGTTTTAGCCAATTTTCATAGCCTTTCCCTTTTTTTGCATTGACTGTATATGGAGGTCTGCAGAGATGTCTGAGGATGAGTGCCGTGTCTCTATGAGCTGATGAGGAATTCTACTGGAGGTAGTAGCTCAAATACACATGTTTTCCCTTTTTAATACATACAATGCATAAAGGGAAAAGCTAAAACCTGATTTGAAAATGATGAAAAATATCCATAAAAATCCAACGTGTTTCGGCCATCGGGACTTAATCATGCTTTGTGATTAAGCCATGATTAAGGCCTGACAGCCGAAACGCGTTGGATTTCTTGACTGTTTTTGAGCTGTATCAATAAAAAATAAAATAAAAAAAACATGTTAGCCAATTTTCATGGCGCCAGCCTTTCCCTTTTTTTGCATTGACTGTATATGGAGGTCTGCAGAGACTTCCCAGGCCGAGTACTGTGTCTCTATGGGCTGATGAGGAATTCTACTGGAGGTAGTAGCTCAAATACACGTGTTTTCCCTTTTTAATACATACAATGCATAAAGGGAAAAGCTAAAACCTGATTTGTAATTGATACAGGTAAAAAACAGCCTTAAAAAACCAACGTGTTTCGGCTGTCAGGACTTAATCATGCTTCATGATTAAACCATGATTAAGGCCTGACAGCCGAAACGCGTTGGATTTTCTTGACTATTTTTCAGCTGTATCAATAAAAAAAAAAACTTAAAAAAATTTGTTTTAGCCAATTTTCATATCCTTTCCCTTTTTTTGCATTGACTGTATATGGAGGTCTGCAGAGACTTCCCAGGCCGAGTGCCGTGTCTCTATGGGCTGATGAGGAATTCTACTGTAGGTAGTAGCTCAAATACACGTGTTCCCTTTTTAATACATACAATGCATAAAAGAAAAAGCTAAAACCTGATTTGTAATTGATAATGATGAAAAACGGCCATAAAAATACAACGTGTTTCGGCCGTCAGGACTTAATCATGCTTTGTGATTAAGGCCTGACAGCCAAAACGTGTTGGATTTTCTTGACTGTTTTTGAGCTGTATCAATAAAAAAAAAAATAAAAATGTTTTTATTTTCATACTTTTTTTGATGCATAAAACAATGCATAAAGGGAAAAGCTAAAACCTGATTTGTAATTGTTGCAGGTGAAAAACAGCCATAAAAATCCAACGTGTTTCGGCCGTCAGGACTTAATCATGCTTTGTGATTAAGCCAGGATTAAGGCCTGACAGCCGAAAAGTTTAGGATTTTCTTGACTGTTTTTCAACTATATCAATTAAAAAATAAATGTTTTGGCCAATTTTCATGGCGCCAGCCTTTCTTTTTTTTTTTTTTGCATTGACTGTAAATGGAGGTCTGCAGAGACTTCCGGGGGCCAAGTGCCGTGTCGCTATGGGCTGATGAGGAATTGTACAGGAGGTAGTAGCTCAGATGCACCTGTTCCCTTTTTAATACATCATTTTGGTAAAGCTGTACAAAGATTGTATGGTCAGATTGTAATGTGTATGGTGTGACCCTAAGATCTGTCCTAGAGCAAAGGCCTGTCTGAATGGATACAAATAAAACAGATGGCTGACACAGACCCTCACATGCTATTAATCTCATTAAATCTAAAGGACATTGTAAAGAGAACGTACAATAAGGTTGTAATGTGTATGAGCGGTCTTAACGCTGCTGATCTCTCGGGACTCCAGAAGGTGGGTGCCGGGACATTTCTACAACGTGCCTGTGAGAGTCAGAAGCCATATCTGTGATATCCGCAAGTGTTACCCGATCCAAAATGCCAAATGTTGTTTTATTTCTCTGTGTATCATTTCACGTCTTCAGATTCATCTGTCATCATGTCGTTTTTGCCATTTTTTAAATCTCTTTTTATCTTACGATTTCATTGTGCATTTTTCTTTCGATTTGGGTTTGTGGTTTTATTTTTATTGACGATTAAACTTTTTCTATTGTGTTCTGTTTTTGATGATTATTCTACGTTTACAGATAAGCACTTTATAATCACGATATTGTGCGACAGATGCCTTTTATAATAAACGTCTCCACAATTTATCCTGATTTCTGTCTGATTTTAAAGCTCAAGTTCCATCTGTTTGTATTGGGCCTTCCCTGCTCCCTTCTTTCATGCTGACCAATTAAAAAACAAAAACGTATTTTTTCAGGTTTCATTATATACAGAATCGTATTTTAGACCCAGTCAGGGGCGTTACTAGGTGGCAAAAAGACCAGGAGCTTCAGGCCGAAGTCCGAGCCTGGCACTGGGGAGACTGTGTGGGGGGGGGGGGGGGTTGCTGCCGACCACTAAACTCACCTATTTGACCCCCACTGACCTACCTGACCCCACTGACCATTACACTGACCTACCTGACACGCACTGACCCACACTGACCATTACACTGACCTACCTGACGCACACTGACCATTACACTGACCATTACACTGACCTTCCTGACACGCACTGACCCACACTGACCATTACACTGACCATTACACTGACCCCCACTGACCATTACACTGACCTTCCTGACATGCACTGACCCACACTGACCATTACACTGACTTACCTGACCCACACTGACCATTACACTGACCATTACGCTGACCTACCTGACGCACACTGACCCACACTGACCATTACACTGACCTACCTGACCTACCTGACCATTACACTGACCCACACTGACCATTACACTAACCTACCTGACCCACAGTGACCTACCTGACATGCACTGACCATTACACTGACCTACCTGACATGCACTGACCATTACACTGACCTACCTGACATGCACTGACCATTACACTGACCTACCTGACACGCACTGACCATTACACTGACCTACCTGACACGCACTGACCCGCACTGACCATTACACTGACCTACCTGACCATTACACTGACCTACCTGACCCACACTGACCATTACACTGACCTACCTGACATGCACTGACCATTTTACTGACCTACCTGACACGCACTGACCTACCTGACACGCACTGACCTACACTGACTTACCTGACATGCACTGACCCTTACACTGACCTACCTGACACACACTGACCATTACATTGACCTACCTGACCATTACACTGACCTACTTGACCCACACTGACCATTACACTGACCTACCTGACACGCACTGACCCACGCTGACCATTACACTGACCTACACTGACCCACACTGACCATTACACTGACCTACCTGACACGCACTGACCTACCTGACACGCACTGACCTACCTGACACGCACTGACCTACCTGACACACACACTGACCATTACACTGACCTACCTGACCCACACTGACCATTACACTGACCTACCTGACACACGCACTGACCTACCTGACACGCACTGACCTACCTGACACGCACTGACCTACCTGACACGCACTGACCTACCTGACACGCACTGACCTACCTGACACGCACTGACTTACCTGACATGCACTGCCCCTTACACTGACCTACCTGACACACACTGACCATTACACTGACCTACCTGACCATTACACTGACCTACCTGACACGCACTGACCTACACTGACCTACCCGACACGCACTGACCTACCTGACACGCACTGACCATTACACTGACCTACCTGACACGCACTGACCTACCTGACACGCACTGACCTACCTGACATGCACTGACCCACACTGACCATTACACTGACCTACCTGACACGCACTGACCATTACACTGACCTACCTGACACGCACTGACCTACCTGACACACACTGACCATTACACTGACCTACCTGACACGCACTGACCTGACACACACTGACCTACCTGACACGCACTGACCCACACTGACCATTACACTGACCTACCTGACCCACACTGACCATTACACTGACCTACCTGACACTGACCTACCTGACACGCACTGACCCACACTGACCATTACACTGACCTACCTGACACGCACTGACCTACCTGACCCACACTGACAATTAAACTGACCTACCTGACCCACACTGACTATTACACTGACCTACCTGACCATTATCCTGACCTACCTGACACGCCCTAATCTACCTGACACGCCCTGAACTACCTGACACGGCCTGACCTACACTGACCTACCTGACCAGACTTCAGGTGACCTCCTCCTGCAGCTCAGCCGTGGTGTGCGGCGTGCCAATCACAGTAGACAGAAGGCAACCAGAGCCAGAAGAGGAGAGCCGCCCGTCCGAGCGCTGAATCTTCTCATAGTGACGCGGCCGCATTGTAATTCCCGCCTTCTGGAGACTGCAGCGCCTATGATGGACATCACACGTCCCGGAGTCCCGGAATTGGACCAATGGGACGTCCATTATAGGCGCTCCCGGCTCCGGAAGGCCGGACCTGCTATGTAACTCGGCCACGCTCTGAGTCGGATCGCTCCCCACTCAGGGCTAATAAGAGTTTTGAATGCCCGAGGCCCGCAGCTTTTTTGGGGGCATACTCGGGGCTCCAGCCTCCCTCAGGCCCCCCCCCCCTTACGACGCCACTGGACCTAGTCTCTGTGCTTTTCTATGCAATGCAGGCAGATCATGGCTGGTGAGAGCAGCCAGCAGAGAGCTGTACATAGTTTCCTCACAGCATCCTGCCTCAGTACTCCTCTCAAGATGCTTCGGTCCTGATATCTCGGGAGGAGTTATGCAAATATCCAAAAAGGCCTTGTTAGATGGATGTCCAGCAGTGGTGTCACTAGAGTTGGTGTCATCTGGTACAGAAAAACATTGTCACCCCCCCCCCCATTATAAAATGTCTTATATCCACTGTTACACCCCCTCCCATTCAATTAGATTTACCCTCCCCCACACTGTTATAATTCTCCTGCAGCTACCCCAAATTATAAACCCCTCTTTATTTATAATTCCCATGCAACCTCCCCCCCCTTAAATATAATTCCCCTGCAGCCCCCCCCTTCCTTTAATTACAATTTCCCTGCAGCCCCCCCCCCCCTAATTATAATTCCCCTGCAGCCCAGTCCTCCCTTTAATTATAATTCCCCTGCAGAAACCCCCCCTTAATTATAATTCCCCTGCAGCCCGGTCCTCCCTTTAATTATAATTCCCCTGCAGCAACCCCCCCCCCACCCCCTTAATTATAATTCCCCTGCAGCCCACCCTCCCTTTATTTATAATTCCCCTGCAACCCCCCCCCCCCTTCAATTTTAATTCCACTGCACCCCACAATCTCACATTGCATACAATTCCCCAGCACCCCTCTCCCCTGGCCGCCATCACTCCGTCCAGCTCTGGCTAGTAAACAATCACCTGTTACCAGGACAACCGGGGAGCGCACTTGATGGCGTCACTACGTCCAGGAGGAGGAGCGAGGCCAACTTGTCCTGCAATCGGTGGGGAGAGGCGGGGTGGACCGAGAACCGACCATTCCATGTCCTCCCGCCTCAGAGGTCACCGCCTCTCCTGCGGTGTTGTCACCTCATTCCAGTCAGGCCCCACACACATATTATGTGTGTATGTATGTATGTATGTATATATATATATATTATGATTTTTATTATTATACACGATTTATATAGCGCCAACAGTTTACGCATCGCTTTACAATGTATGGGGGGGGGGGACAACACAATTACAGTACAGTTCAATAAAAAAAGGTACAGGAGGGCCCGGCCCGTAGAGCTTACATTCTAAAAGGAAGAAGAGAGATTAAGGTCTGGTGTGACCCCCTCCAACACCTCCATCCCTAATAATGCACAAAAAACAGGAAAAATAGCCCTGGGACTTTAGATGAGGTGAGAGAGGTTTAGCCAATGTCCACAGCAAACACTGAGACAAAATCAATTTATTTCTTTCAAAATGTTATGTAACAGAGCGGCAACAACAATGATTGTGAGTTACCCGGCATAGTGGCCAATGTACACAACATATATACAAAGATTTATTACAAATGTTGTACATCCATGAGCAACAATAAAGCTTAAAAGTTGCTAGGTCAGTGAATACACTATAAGAAAATAAAATATACATACATGTGGACAGAGAAGTATGTAAACATAATACAGACATCAATAATACCCAGCATATACTGGCATAAAACAAGCATCAATAAAGCCCTATGCATTTCGCGAGACCCTGCTCGCTCTTCAGGGGCGGATGCATGATTGTTGTATCTGCAATGTAAATAGTAAGATCAATCAATGTAGGTTGTTGATAAATGGGGGCAGGCGGAATAATTGTCAAGAGAGGTCTGAAACAGACCTCATACTTACCGAAGGTCTGAGATAAATGGCCAAACGCTGGATATCAAAAATGGCAGCCGTGCTCCATGGCCCACATATGGTGGGAATGCCCCCGAATCAGGACATTCTGGAATAAGGTTTTCTCTCTAATCCAGAAAATCACGAAACTCCAACTGCCGAAAAACCCAACCATCGCCCTACTTAATGCTAATATCCCCCAGACTTCAAAAAATAACCGCAAACTAATTCATTTCATCTTCTTGGGAGCTAGGATGACATTAGCTAAAGCTTGGAAACAACCCAGAATCTCCTTTAAAGCAGCTATAAGCAAAATCTCTTGGATTATGCTGCAAGAGAAACTCACCAGCTCCATCTTGAACACCACTCCCCAGTTTGAGGCCACCTGGGAGCCTTGGGCCCACCATTTTGGCATCTCATTGATCCCTGGAGGACAACATTAGTTACTTCCGCCCCTTCTTAGCGAACGTCTCTTGGTATGATGACATGTTCCTAATACTACAATACCCCTCTTTTCCCCTACTTCCCTCCTTCTCTTCACTTTTTCTTATCTACTTCTCTACCCGGCCCTCACGAATACCGGGAATTCTCCCCGACTCATATGCAAATTTTGTCTCTGTTTTGAGGGCTTTATATTTGGGGTACAAACAATACCACAAGGAGTTCCTGATTTCTTAAAATGCTAACTGAGTTATAAGACCACCCCAGGTTATCAGGGAGGGTCATAGAATCGGAGAGGATTCGCCCGGCACAGTCTGCTGCCGGCGAGTACTCTACGAACACATTAAACTATCACGCGCTATTATAGACGCATTTTCTGTGACGGTTTGAACTCTAACAATGTTCTGTTCTGATTCTAATCCGTACTGTTGTGTTATTCCAGCTATGTCCTTTTTTTCTCTTGGATTGCATCCAATTTCCCCAAAAAATTGTTATGTTTTCATCTGCTTTGTAAAATCACTAAAATCTTTGAAAGAAAAAAAAAAAATGGCAGCCGTGTAGTGCATCCAGCTCGGGGGCTGAGGGGGCGGAACAAACAAAGGCCACAACAGGGGAACATCCGGAGGGTCAGCACGGTCTGGATAGGGGTATTTCTCACTGCAGGTCTCCACTTAGCCCCTAAGAATCATGTCTGGAAAATGTCTGCAAGGATTCACATATATCAGAGGGCATCATTGCAGAATGAGCTTAATGTATAAGGTTCTAAAATGTAATTTATATATACAAAATGATGTAAATAAATTCCAATAAGCTTAATTCATTTATTTACATCCTTTTGTATATATAAATTACATTTTAGAACCTTATACATTAAGCTCATTCTGCAATTATGATGCCCTCTGATATATGTGAATCCTTGCAGACATTTTCCAGACATGATTCTTAGGGGCCAAGTGGAGACCTGCAGTGAGAAATACCCCTATCCAGACCGTGCTGATCCTCCGGATGTTCCCCTGTTGTGGCCTTTGTTTGTTCCGCCCCTCAGCTCCCGAGCTGGATGCACTACACGGCTGCCATTTCTGATATCCAGCGTTTGGCGATTTATCTCAGACCTTCGGTAAGTATGAGGTCTGTTTCAGACCTCTCTTGCCAATTATTCCGCCTGCCCCATTTATCAACAACATACATTGATTGATCTTACTATTTACATTGCAGATACAACAATCATGCATCCGCCCCTGAAGAGCGAGCAGGGTCTCGCGAAATGCATAGGGCTTTATTGATGCTTGTTTTATGCCAGTACATGCTGGGTATTATTGATGTCTGTATTATGTCTACCTACTTCTCTGTCCACATGTATGTACATTTTATTTTCTTATTGTGTATTCACTGACCTAGCAACTTTTAAGCTCTATTGTTGCTCATGGATGTACAACATTTGTAATAAATCTTTCATCTGTGTTGTGTACATTGGCCACTATGCCGGGTAACTCACAATCATCGTTGTTGCCGCTCTGTTACATAACATTTTGAAACAAATAAATTGATTTTGTCTCAGTGTTTGCTGTGGACATTGGCTAAACCTCTCTCACCTCATCTAAAGTCCCAGGGCTATTTTTCCTGTTTTTTGTACATTCTAAAGGGGGGGGGGGGAGGGGGTGGTGGTACAAAAGGTAATGGCTGCTGAGAATGATTTAATGGGGGGTGGCTCGGGGACAGTTGTTGTTAGTTGGGTGTGGGATAGGCTTCCCTGAATAAATGAGTTTTCAGGGATCTCCTAAAGGTGGACGGGGTAGGGGGTGATTGGACATACTGGGGCAGGGAGTTCCAGAGGATGGGAGAGGCTCTGGAGAAGTCCTGAAGGCAAACATGGGAGGAGGCAGCAAGGGAGCTAGAGAGCAGGAGGTCCTGGGAGGAGCTGAGGGGACGATTTGGGCGATATCTGCAGATGAGGTTGGTGATGTAGATGGGGGGCGATGCTGTGAATGGCCTTGTAATTTATGGTTAGCATTTTGAATTTTACACGGTGGGGAAGCCAGTGAAGGGATTGGCAGAGAGGAGCAGCAGTCGTGGATCTGTTAGTGAGGTGTATTAGTCTAGCAACAGCATTCATAATAGACTGAAGGGGGGATAGCCCCCTATATATATATATATATATATATATATATATATATATATATAAAAAATGTAGCGCCCTGCTCCTAATGAGCAGACGCTATTATTTTTGTAAATTTATGTTTGTCTGAAGCTGCAGTTTGGCTCAGACTAATTATGCTAAAGTACCAGTTTTAGCTGGGTTGTGCTAGTTTCCACTTGGCCGTGGGTGTCGCTGTCACCAACGGTAAGTGTTGGAAATGCAACAGGCTAAATGCATTGGGTACCCCTTTTACTCAGAAACAGCCCAGTGGGAGTGGTCTACCCGCTATGCATTCTGGGTAAGGGTATTTAAGGTACAGGCACCATTTTTTTGGGGTTCATTATCCCTACCTCCTGGCCCTCCTGGCCTAAGGTGTGTGCTGCCTTACTCTACGTCTCTGGGCCGGCTGGCCCGAGGCTTCGCAACTGAAGGGTAGGCCCAGAAGCCTTGGGGCCTACCGATCCAGGGATGGTCCTGTGCTGTCTTGCCTGCGGGGAGAAGCCACGCGACTGGAGGATCCAGGGGAGGACTTTTCAGGAGAGGCCCGGGCACCAAGGCTGGTATCTCTGGATGAGCCTGGAGACTCAGTTGGGGGACGCATCACCTACCACACAGTACCGCCGGATCGGCTGAAAGAAACTGGTACTGTGTGACAGTTCTTTGATTTTTGCAACAAGTCGCTGGTTGTGTATTCCTGTGGCAGAGGATTGCACAACGATTCCACTAAATTGACAAGTCTGTGGCAGAGACTTTGACTGAGCATCTCATCGGCTGCTAGGTCAGTGAGAGGGGCCTATCCGGTGGTTGCTGGATCCAGCATGGGGAAGCCGTTAGTCCTCTGGATCAAGGCATGGGTCTTCAAACTATGGCCCTCCAGTTGTTCAGAAACTACAACTCCCATCAAGCCTAGTCATGTCTGTGAATGTCAGAGTTTTACAATGCCTCATGGGATGCGTAGTTCCGCAACAGCTGGAGGGCCGTAGTTTGAGGATCCCTGATCAAGGAAATACCTCTAACCCACAAATTACAAGGTACCTGGATTCCCCTTAACCCTCTATTGCAAAAATGTATGTTCTTTTAATAAAGCTTTGGAAAGGGGACTAAGTGTCGGAGCCAATGTTCTTTAACCAACTCTACAACGGGACCCCTAGGACGGACATAGTGAACAGGTGAGGTAACGGTAAGCCCAACAAAAACCAGCAGCGCCTTCTGGGGTCAGTGCTACATAAATATAATATAATATATATATATATATATATATATATTATATCTACCTAATTGATGGTGTCACACCTCTGGCAGGTGTCACCCCGGGTTTTGAATTGTGTCTCTGGGTTTCAGACCTCCTGAAACCCGAAAACGATATTCATAATGGACTGTGGCGCCCCAAGTAACCCGAATACCACTACCGCCGAGTGCATAGGGGTGCACATTTGACCAGGGGCGGACTGACAACTCATGGGGCCCCCGGGCAATTGGAGATTATGGGGCCCACACACACACACACACACACACACACACACACACACACACACACACACACACACACTACAATCACACACACACACACTACAATCTCACACACACACACACACACACACACTACAATCACTCACACACACACACACACACACACACTACAATCTCACACACACACACTACAATCACTCACACACACACACTACAATCTCACACACACACACACACACACACACACTACAATCACTCACACACACACACACACACACACACACACTACAATCACTCACACACACACACACACTACAATCACACTATACAATCACACAGTATACACATACATGTACACACACAGTATACACAGACATGTTTCTATTGGCTGAGAAGGTACTGGAGAGGTGGGGCAGCTATAATCTCTGCATTTTTAGACCAAAAGGATGTCGGTAAGGGACATTTTAGAAACCGATGTAAAAAAAAAAACACAGATTTTTACATACTGTCCCTGGTTTTACTGAGGCTGGCAACCCTGATGGGGCCCCCTAGTGGCCTGGGGGCCCTCGGGAAGTGCCCGAGTGGCCGAATGGTCAGTCCACCCCTGCATTTGACCCATTCCCATACATAGACAGGAGAGGAAATAGGGCTTGATCTGCTCCTCCTCCTCCCACCCCTACGCCTCTGCCCACCCGCACTCCAATCCCCAGTGTTCTGGTCCTCAGGAAAGGGGTGTGTGGGCTGGAAATCTGAAGTTCAGCAAGCGGCAGATATTTTGTAAATGAAAGGTGTTGATGCCTGAGCCTCCATCCTTGGGTGAATGAGCTCACCATCCAATGTCTGTGACTTAACTCCCTCCACCCTCCCTTCTCTCTCCACCCTCCATTCTCTCTCCTGCTTCCGAGCGAGTGAATACACCAAGGTAAGAGGGACTCGGATGTAAGGGATGCCCTGTGGACTCTAAATTTAAGGGGGTGTTTGGGAACCCTAATTTAAGGGGAAATGCTGGGAACGCTGATATAAGTGGGAGGTTTGGTGAGCAGAATCCCCCTTACATCAGAGTTCCCCTTTACACCAGAGACCACAGCATCCCCCCCTAAAAAATAATTTGCTGTGAGCTGCCAAAGTGTTCGGGTTTGGCTTGAAGAGAAGGTGGCAACCCTATGTCACCCGGGTGAGGTCCGCACCCCCCATAGAGACGCCACTGATGTCCAGAGGGGTGGGCATTACTAGGCCGAATGCATTTACATGCAAACAGTCCTAGATAACGCCAACATGTGATGCTGAATCTCCATTAATAAAAAAAAAACACTGAAATCAAATTACCCACTTCAGCCACGGAAGAATTTACCCAATTCCTGACCAGAGCACTTTTTGCGATTCGGCACTGCGTCGCTTTAACTGACAATTGCGCGGTCGTGCAACGTTACACCCAAACAAAATTTACCCACAAATAGAACTTTCTTTTGGTTGTATTTGATCACCTCTGCAGTTTTAAATTTTTTGCGCTATAAACAAAAAAAATTAGCGACAATTTTGAAAAAAAAAGCAATATTTTTTACTTTTTGCTATAATAAATATCCCCAAAATTATATAAAAAACTATTTTTTTCCTAAGTTTAGGCCGATATGTATTCTTCTACATATTTTTGCTAAAAAAAAATCACAATAAACGTATATTGATTGGTTTGCGCAAAAGTTATAGCGTCTACAAAATGGGGGATAGTTTTATGGTATTTTTATTATAATTTTTTTTTATTAGTAATGGTGGCGATCTGCGATTTTTTTTTTATTTATTGCGACTCCGACATTATGGCGGAACACATCGGACACTTTTGACAATATTTTGGGACCAGTGAAATTTACACAGCGATCAGTGCTATAAAAATGCACTGATTACTGTGTAAATGACACTGGCAGGGAAGGGGTTAAACACTAGGTGGCGATCAAGGGGTTAAGTGTGTCCTAGAGAGTGATTCTAACTGTGGGGGGGGGATGGGCTTCAAGTCACATGACAGCGATCACTGCTCCAGATGACAGGGAGCGGTGATCTCTGTCCTGTCACTAGGCAGAACGGGGAAATGCCTTGTTTACACAGGCATCTCTCCGTTCTTCCGCTCCGTGACAGGATCGCGGGCACCCGGCGGACATCGAATCTGCGGCGGGAGTGTGTGCGCTCACAGTGCTGCAACTTAAAGGGGACGTACCTGTACGACCATTTGCCGAGCCGTGCCATTGCGCCGACGTATATCGGCATGTGGTTAAGGAAAGGGGCGGGTCTAGGGGTGGGGGAGTGGCAGTCAGACAATGAAAGAGCTTAGATGATGCTGGATGAGGAGGCCTCTATCTGACTTGCTGCAGTCTCTAATGCACACTGTGAGAAGCTTGCAGTGTGCAGTGAAATCAGAATAAGTAATTACAGGACAAGAGAGGAACCTGTACAAGTGTGCGAGACTGAAAGGCAAGACTGCAGGGTTGGGTGATACAATTTGCAGATTGGCCCCCATTGCCTGCTATGATCGAAGTGGACCTGTCGGGTGTCAAAGCAACAAAATGGGGTTATCTACTAAAGACGAATCCACTGGGGTCTACAAGTGCACTTGGAAGTACGGTCGCTGTAGATCTGAGGGGAAGCTCTGCTGATTTTATCATCCAATCAGGTGCAAGCTAAAATGCTGTTTTTTATTTTCCTTGCATGTCCCCCTCCGGATCTACAGCGACTGCACTTCCAAGTGCACTTGTAGTGCAAAGTGGATTTGCCTTTAGTAAATACACTCCCTATGTGTTGTAACCTTGTTGCTGAAATAAATAGGAGACGCATGTAGGCTTCCATGGAACGCACATCCCTGGAGCACATGAAGTGGCTGCAAAAAGGCTGCAGGAAGTTAGCAGCAGCACTGATACAAAGCAAAGGGCTACAAAAGGTAAAACAAGAATTTTAATTGAATAAAATAGTTTTATGCTACGCAATGCTGTTACAAACTCTGCCTTGTGCCTGCAGTGCGGGGTTGCCAACCTCCCGCAGCATTTTTTTTACTGACAAAGCATGGGAAATTTACTAGCGGAGCACATTTTTTTACTGACACCCTGAGAAATTACAGAACTTCTATTGAAAACTAACACAGTGAAATTTTGAACAGTATAAATATGATACAATACCTATATCAAAGTAATTTGCTTGATTTACACTTAAAATGTCAACACAGCATGAAATTATCAGCCCCAGATATTTACTGGCAGTTGTAAAAAAAAAAAAAAAAAACACAGATTTTTACAAACTGTCAGTAAATTTACTGGCGGTTGGCAACCCTGCTGCAGTGATACTCACCGGAACAAATGTTCAGCCAGTGAAATCAGAATCACTGGTCTGCGTCTTTTATTCTGAGTAAGGCCCCTTTCACACCGGGGCGTTTTTCATGCGGTGCAGCGCTAAAAATAGCGCCTGTTCACCGCCTGAAAAAATCCCGCCCCTTTAACTCCAGTGTGAAAGCTGGCGGGCTTTCACACTGGAGGTGCGCTAGCAGGATGACAAAAAAAGTCCTGCTAGCAGCATCTTTGGAGCGGTATAGGAGCGGTGTTTGCACCGCTCCTATACCGCTCCTTCCCATTGATTAGAATGGGACATCGCAGTAAAACCGCCGCAATACCGCCGCAAAGCGTGGCTACGGCGGTGCTCTGCGAGGTCGTTTAACCCTTTTTCGGCCGCTCGCGGGGGGTAAAACCGCACCGCGAGCGGCCGAATACCGCGGTTTAAACGACGGTAAAGCAGCGCTAAATATAAGCGCTGCTTTACCGTCACCGCGGCTCCCCGCCCCAGTGTGAAAGGGGCCTTAGTGAAGCCGGAGGACCAGTATGACAGCCGGGCAACTGACATTCCAGATTGGCAATGGCAGTTTGTAAACTGTAATTCTTTTGCAGCAGTTGTTTTACTGAAGATGACCACAAGGTGGCACTATGGACTCAGTCAAAGAAGGAAATGTAATGTGTGCTGGTCTGGAAAGGTTTATGAAAAACTGTATAGAGAGAGAGTACCAGATGTGGAAGAAATGTATTCAGCGTGCCAGAAATCAGCAGTTTAGTTGCATGCGCAAAATGTTGCGGGGAAATAAAAGGCCAAGGCAAAAAAGATGAATTGTACCGCTACTTCTATAATGTGCAGTAAAATGTTATTGCCGCGTACACGCGATCGGAATTTCGGACAGCAAAAGACCGATGAGAGCTTTTTATCGGAAAATGCGACCGTGTGTAGGCTCCACCGGACTTTTGCTGGCGGAATTTCGGCCAGCAAAAGATTGAGAGCAGGTTCTCAATTTTTCCGACGGATAAAGTTTCCATTGGAAATTCCGTTCTTGTGTATGCAATTCCGACCCGCAAAATTGCGACGCATGCTCGGAAACAATTTGACGCATTAAACTTCCTTTTTATAGTGCCGTTGTACGTGTTGTACGTCGCTCCGTTATTGACGGTCGGAATTGGGTGTGACCGTGTGTAGGCAAGACCGCTTGAGCTGAATTCCGTCGAAAAAACCATCGGACTTAATTCCGGCGGTAAAACCGGTCGTGTGTACGCAGCATTAGATTTGCTGTAAAGCCTTTCAATCTACTACAACATGTCCTGGAGATCATGAGCTGGGTGCAGAACAAAAAAAAAATTTTCATTAGTCTCTGAATGGTGATCCATGGTGGATCGCTTTTCAGAGTGCTGTAGGTGTGGCTGACAGGCATTCAGGAGACCGTACTGCCTCTATCTAATCGCTTTTTTTTTCACGAATGGAGTTCTTGAAAGGGAATACCACGCCGCAATCTTGAGACTAGCTTTTGGCTTGCTGATGTGGCCCAACCCAATTCACCCGACTTGATCAAACCCCCCCCCCCCCCACAACCACAAGTATAAATTAAGCCTAAAGGGGAACTCCGGGGTTGTTGTAGGGAAGCAGAAACATTTTTCCAATTAGCAGATGTTGAAGAAGAATTCCCATCATATGTTTCCAAGGACTACTTTGTCATTTCCACGTCATTAATTATTGTGTCTGTGTCTGCGTCTGTGTCTGTGTCTGCGTCTGCGTCTGTTGCCTTTTAACCACTTAAGGACCAGGCCTTTTCTGGCACATTTTGTTTACAAGTAAACGTCTGTATTTTATTTTTGCTAGAAAATTACTTGGAACCCCCAAACATTATATATATTAGGGCTGTGGAAATGAAAGATTAATTCCTCGATTAATCAATACATTTTTTTGATCGATCAAAATTCTTTTGAACG
>CM053027.1:601206506-601222863 GCA_028564925.1 Lithobates sylvaticus | reverse complement strand
TCCTTTACAGGAGCGCTTCCAAAGGGTGTCAAAAGCGCTTCGGAAGCGCTGCAAACATGAGTGCTTTTAACCCCTTCTTTGGGGTTAAAAGCGCCCGCTATTGGCTGAAAAGAGCCCAAAAAGCGTCGCTTTAACATCGCTAAAGCATTCCTAACGCGGCCGCGGCCTCAGTGTGAAAGGGGTCCAAAGACAGAAAAACGAATAACTGCTGTCACTGTGCCATATCAAATGCCGCCACTGTGCCATCAAACGCAGCCACTGTGCCCATCAATCGCCGCCACTTGCCATCAAAAGCAGCCACTGTGCCCATCAAACGCAGCCACTGTGCCCATCAATCGCCGCCACTGTGCCATCAAAAGCAGCCACTGTGCCATCAAACGCAGCCACTGTGCTCATCAATCGCCGCCACTGTGCCATCAAAAGCAGCCACTGTGCCATCAAATGCAGCCACTGTGCCATTAAATGCAGCCACTGTGCCCATCAAATGCTCCCACTGTACCCATCAATTGCTGCCAGTGTCCTCCCCCCCCCCCCGCCCACCCACCGTCTGCCCTGAATTACAGTGGCGGGGTATTTTTTTGAAGCCCCTGATTAGAGCCATAGGCTCTAACAGACGTCAAAAAAGGTAAACAGCGAGCGCCAAGCTGTGTTAGGAAAACAAATTAATTTTCGCTTTCCTAACACTGAACCGCCTCTCCGCCAATCAGGTGCTCGGGTCTGTCACCCGTCACTTGATTGGCTGAAACGACAGGCGCTGTAATTGGATGCCTATCAGGCGTCCAATCATAGGAGAGGACGAGAAGGGAGGACGGGAGAAGACATTGAGGAGCATGGAGGACACTGCTCGCTGCCGTAACCAGCTGCCCCAACAAGAGACAGGGTAAGTGCCGGGCAGACGGCGGGGGGGCACACTGGCAGCAATTGATGGGTACAGTGGGAGCATTTGATGGGCACAGTGGCTGTGTTTGATGTGCACAGTGGCTGCGTTTGGGCACAGTGGCTGCGTTTAATATGGCACAGTGGCAGCATTTGATGGGCACAGTGGGAGCAATTGATGGGCATAGTGGCTGCGTTTGATGGGACCAGTGGCTGCATTTGATGGGCACAGTGGCTGCTTTTGATGGCACAATTACGGCGATAGAGGAGCACAGTGGCTGCGTTTGATGGCAAAGTGGCTGCGTTTGATGGGACAGTGGCAGCATTTGATATGGCACAGTGGCAGCATTTGATATGGCACAGTGGCAGCATTTGCCACATTGTCCATGTGCTGAAATGTCTCAATTGGCTGTCCTGTACCACATGATGGATGTGTCATGGGTCAAAGTTCTTCACAATGTAAAAGAATATGGCGGCGGCGAACAGCCCCATAAGTCCGCCGGTTTGGCGAATAGCGAACATGCAAAGTTCGTCGCGAACCGCAAGGCCATCTCTAATACTAAAGCCCCATACACACGGTAGGATTTTCCGATGGATTCTGTCCTATCGGACAATGTTGTCGGAAAATCAGACCGTGTGTATGCACCATCGGACAGTTTCCATCAGATTGTCTGACGGACAAAGTCCTATCTCCTGCTGGATAGATTTTTTTACAACAAAGTCCGATCACACCAAATCCGATCGTGTGTAGTGAATTCCGACCGGACAAAGTGCTACGCATGCTCAGATCACATTACAAGACCAAAGCTATTGGCTACTAGCCTCTACGTAGTCCCGTCGTAGGCAACAAACGTCACCACGTTCAGAATGATCGGATTTTCCGACAACTTTGTCCGACCGTGTGTACGCAAAACCAACATCAGACAAAGTATGACGGACATGGTCTGACGGACCTGGTCCTCGGATAATCCGCACGTGTGTATGGGGCTTAACATTATATCCTTCTAGAAAGCCTGCTACTCTCCTGTCTGGGTCCTGAAGAAGCTTGGCGAAACGCAAACGTCAAACATACAGACAGCAGGCTAAAGATATACGCTGCGCTACCTTTACATATACGTATGATTGTGTGCATGTTTATTAACTATCTTGCCCATCATTTTTTGGACAAGATGCTTGGTATTTTTACTGTGTACTTTCTTTGCTTTTACCATTTGTAATGCGATGCGTTGCCTTGTGCCTGCGGCAAAAAACGATCGATCCTCCATGTGTATGGCTGAACACGACCCATTTAAGTGAAGGAAAAGTGCCGCATGGATTGCATTTCAGAGGTAGTTTAGACGCAGTTCTAAGTCTAGGGTTGGGTCACGCCACAAAAACACATCCAGATCCGTCCTGGATGCATTTCTGCATTTTTGATGCGTTTATTTGCAGGTTTCTCCCCTCTCCCACTGTACTGGGGTCTGGTGCGTTTTTTGACACGTTCCAGTGCATTCCGGTGCGCTTTTGATTTGTTTTAAAACAGTCCAGTGCAAAAAAAATGCTCAGGAACTGACTGCACTTGTGTGAACTATGCCATTGGAAACCCAGGTAACGTACTTTCCATGCGTTTTTTATGCAGAAAAAAAAAACGCATTGGACTGCATGTGGTGTGAACTGGCCTTAAGGGCCGGTTCACACCACAAAAACGCACTCCAGATCCACTCTGGATACCTTAGTGTGTGCGCGTTTTTAATGTGTTTTTGATGGGTTCCAGTGCGTTTTTGATGGGCTTCCGGGTGCATTGCAGATTCTTCTTTTACTTATTTTTTCCATTTTTTTCCCCACTCCATTGGGTTCTGGTCCGTTTTCATGCGTTCCAGTGTATTCCGATGTGTTTTTGATGCGTTTTACCACCTCCCAGTACAGTCCAGTGTGGGAAAAATGCAGCATGTTCTACTCTTTTTTTTTTCTGCAACTGGAACGCACCGGTGTGAACTATCCCATTGGAAACCATCTTACCTACTTTCCATGCGTTTTTGATGCAGAACAAAAAAAAATTAACTGGCCTGCATGCGGTGTGAACTGGCCCTTATCCCTCGTTCACATTGCAGTGACAGGTCAAATCGCATGTCAAGTCGCACCCTATTGTCAGCAATGGGCATATTTAAATCGGTGTGACCCTGACTTTGTGGAGCCGCATCGATTTCAGGTGCGACTTGCATAGACATCCGTGCGTGAAGCCGCACAGATGTCTTCAAAGTCGCACTGACATGAAAAAAAAAAAAATATATATATATATATATATATATGTGTATATGTGTGTATATGTGTATATATATATATATTTTTTTTTTCTTTCACTGTATTGGGGTCTGGTGCATTTTTGATGCATTCCAGGGTATTCCAATGCGTTTTTTTTTTTTTACCACATTCCAGTACAGTCCAGTGCAGGAAAAATGCAGCATGTTCTATTCTTTATGTCTGGAACTGACTGGACTGGTGTGAACTATGACATTGGAAACCATATAACAAGGGTAGGCAACCTGCTGTTGTGGAACTACATTTCCCATAAGGCACTGCAAGGCACTGCAGTTACAGTAACTCCCAGAGGCATGACGGGACTTGTAGTTCTGCAACCCCTGGAGGGCCCCCAGGTTGCCTACCCATAGCTCCCAACTGTCCCTGATTTGAAACAATGTCCCTCTGTCCCTCATTCCTCCTCATTTGTCCCTCATTCTGGTCTGATCCATATAGTTGTATATAAAATGCACTTTTTATCTATCATAACGTGTATCCCAGCACTAAACCTTTCATCTGATTTCTAAATTGCTGCATTTGTAAATGTTACAATCCAAAATAAAGGAATAGTAGTGGTAAAAATAAAAAAAGCCCTTGTGGGTTTAACTAATCGCTCTTTTTTGGGGGGTAATTCTCCTTTAAGGAGGTGTGCCAGGGGGCGTGTCCTATGCCTACATACTGTTTCTAGTAGGTGTCCCTCATTCCCATCACAAAAAGTTGGGAGGTGTGTCCACCCCTGCCATATAACCTACTATCCATGCTTTTTTGATGCAGAAAAAAAAACGCACTGGACTGCATGCGGTGTGACCCGGCCCTTAGCCCTCGTTCACATTGGAGTAACCTGTCATGCGAAGTCGCACCCTATTGTCGACAATGGCATCGGTGTGCCCCTGACTTTGTGGTGCCGCATCGATTCCAGGTGAGACTTGCCTAGGAATCCGTACATGAAGCCACACAGATGTCTTCAAAGTCGCACTGACATGACAAAAAAACTAAAAAAAAACAATTCACTGTGTTAGGATCTGGTGCATTTTTGATGCGTTTCTGGATGCATTGCTGATTTTTTTTTTTCTGGAACTGGAATGCACTGGTGTGAACTATGCCATTGGAAACCATCTAACCTACTTTCCATGCGTTTTTTATGCTCGTTTTTTTCCCACTGTATTGGGGTCTGGGGCATTTTTCATGCGTTTCAGTGTATTCCGATGCGTTTTTGATGCGTTTACCACATCCCAGTACAGTCCAGTGCAGGGAAAATGCAGCATGTTCTACTTCTTTTTTTCTTTTTTCTTTTCTGGTGTGAACTATGCCATTGGAAACCATCTAACCTATTATCCATGCGTTTTTCATGCAGAAATGCGGTGTGACCCGGCCCTTAGCCCTCGTTCACTTTGGAGTGACTTGTCATGCGATTTGACCACGGCCATATTCAAATCGGTGTGACCCTGACTTTGTGGAGCCGCATTGATTTCAGGTGCGACTTGCATAGGAATCTGTACATGAAGCCGCACAGATGTCTTCAAAGTCGCACTGACATGACAAAAAAAATATATATATTTCACTGTATTGGTCTGGTGCATTTTTGATGTGTTCAAGGGTATTCTGATGCGTTTTTGATGCGTTTTACCACGTCCAAGTACTGTCCAGTGCAGGAAAAATGCAGCATGTTCTACTTTTTTTTTTCTGGAACTGGAACGCACTGGTGTGAACTATGCCATTGGAAACCATCTAACCTACTATCCATGCGTTTTTGATGCAGAAAAAAATGCACACTGGACTGCATGCTGCGTGAACTGGCCCTTATCCCTCATTCACATTGGAGTGACAGGTCAAATCGCATGACGAGTCGCACCCTATTGTCGGCAATGGGCATGTTCAAATCGGTACGCAGACTTTGGGGTGCCGAGTTGAAAAAAAGTAGTTCCTGCACCACTATTGGCGATTTTGGGTGCGACTTGCATAGACATCTGAGTGTGAAGCCGCAGAGATGTCTTCCAAGTCGCATTGACACTTTGAAATTGTGCGATTTCTAGAGGAAGTCGCATTATTTCAAAGCCGCATGTGAACAAGGACTTAGGCTCGGTTTCCACTATTGCCACAATTTTTTGCTGCAATTTTGATGCGACAGGAAACAATACCTGTTTATTCTTGAAGTCTATGGACCTCAAGTACCAAAGTAGTGCAGGGACTACTTTTAAGTCGCTGCGACTTGACGTCGCACTGATATGAACGGTACTCATTGGAAATCATGGGGTACGACTTGTCATGCGACTTTGCAGTCCCAAGTCTCATGATAAGTCGCACTAGTGGAAACATAGCCTTACTGAAATGAAAGCCTTCAATGAAAAATGTAATAGAAGAGGTGCAGCCACCAATCAGCCCCCCCCCTAGTACTTTTAGTGCCCCCCGGTACTTGTAGCGTCCCCCTGGTACTTGTAGTGCCCCTCGGTACTTGTAACGCCCCCCGGTACTTGTAGCGCCCCCCTGGTACTTGTAGTGTCCCCCCTACTTGTAGCGCCCCCTGGTACTTGTAGTGCCCCCCCAGTACTTGTAGTGCCCCCCGGTACTTGTAGCGCCCCCCTGATACTTGTAGTGCCCCCTTGTATTTGTAGAGCCCCCCTGGTACTTGTAGTGCCCCCCGGTACTTGTAGCGCCCCCCTGATACTTGTAACGCCCCCTGGTATTTGTAGAGCCCCCCTGGTACTTGTAGTGCCCCCCCCTGGTACTTGTAGCGCCCCCCTGATACTTGTAGAGCCCCCCTGGTACTTGTAGTGCCCCCCCCCTGGTACTTGTAGTAGTGCCTCCCCTGGTACTTGTAGCGCCCCCCCTGGTACTTGTAGTGCCCACCCTGGTACTTGTAGTAGTGCCTCCCCTAGTACTTGTAGTGCCCCCCCTGGTACTTGTAGCGCCCCACCTGGTACTTGTAGTGCCCCCCCTGGTACATGTAGTGCCCCCTCTGTGTGTAGCTGTGTGCTGTGTCTCCTCCCTGCAGAGCGGTGTGTCAGTCCTCCTCGCCCTCTAATCTCCTCCTCTAAGAAGGATCAGCCGGCATGAATGGTCCGGCTGTCAGATGTAGATCAGGTGTTGTCTCTGACACTCAGGACAGGATCAGGTATTCCTCCAACTGATCCCCACAGAGAGAAGAGAAGAGGAGGAATCCCATCCACACCATGATGGCCCTATAGAGAGGAGCGCCCCCCGAAGTCTGCCCGCATACCTGCCATGTGGACGGTGAGTTCCGCAGGAAAGCTGCACTTTGTTCAGTCTGGGGAAGGATTTGCTTAATCTCCTTAGGCTTGGAGCGGCCTCATCATTCCCCACCACACACCCACACAAGGGTCCCATTCATCGGGAAATCCATCTCACCGACTCAGGGGGTCCTCACTGACCTGGGATGGGGGATATAATATACACTATACAATCTGATTGTACAATCTCCTCTAGATCTACCCTCAACAACAAGGTACGTACAAGCGTCTGCCTCATTGATACAACATTGAAAGTATTGTTTAGGTTTTGCCCTCATATATAACATTGTTTTGCTAATCTAAGGCTGACCATACACTATACAATCTGATTGTACAGTCTTCTTTAGATCTGCCGTCACCTATGTAGAGGAACAGCCTGTCAGATTTGTTACAGGTGGAAAGGGTCGCTTTATAATGTTACACTTGTTACGTCTAAAGCTGGTGCTGAACCTTGACATCCCAGATGTTTGGGGACTACATTTCCCATGTGTGTCCTAGTGATCCCTCTCTGACCAACTGTGTCCTAGTGATCCCTCTCTGAGCAACTGTGTCCTAGAGTGTGTCCTAGTGATCCCTCTCTGAGCAACTGTGTCCTAGAGATCCCTCTCTGAGCAACTGTGTCCTAGTGATCCCTCTCTGACCAACTGTGTCCTAGTGATCCCTCTCTGACCAACGGTGTCCTAGTGATCCCTCTCTGACCAACGGTGTCCTAGTGATCCCTCTCTGACCAACTGTGTCCTAGTGATCCATCTCTGACCAACTGTGTAATAGTGATCCCTCTCTGACCAACGGTGTCCTAGTGATCCCTCTCTGACCAACGGTGTCCTAGTGATCCCTCTCTGACCAACCGTGTCCTAGTGATCCCTCTCTGACCACCTGTGTCCTAGTGATCCATCTCTGACCAACTGTGTCCTAGTGATCCATCTCTGACCAACTGTGTCCTAGTGATCCCTCTCTGACCAACTGTGTCCTAGTGATCCCTCTCTGACCAACTGTGTCCTAGTGATCCCTCTCTGACCAACTGTGTCCTAGTGATCCCTCTCTGACCAACTGTGTCCTAGTGATCCATCTCTGACCAACTGTGTAATAGTGATCCCTATCTGACCAACCGTGTCCTAGAGATCCCTCTCTGACCAACTGTGTCCTAGTGATCCCTCTCTGAGCAACTGTGTCCTAGTGATCCCTCTCTGACCAACTGTGTCCTAGTGATCCATCTCTGACCAACTGTGTAATAGTGATCCCTCTCTGACCAACCATGTCCTAGTGATCCCTCTCTGACCAACTGTGTCCTAGTGATCCCTCTCTGACCGACTGTGTCCTAGTGATCCCTCTCTGACCAACTGGGTCCTAGTGATCCCTCTCTGACCAATTGTGTCCCAGTGATCCCTCTCTGACCGACTGTGTCCTAGAGATCCCTCTCTGACCAATCGTGTCCAAGTGATCCCTCTCTGACCAACCGTGTCCTAGTGATCCCTCTCTGACCAACCGTGTCCTAGTGATCCCTCTCTGACCAACCGTGTCCTAGTGATCCCTCTCTGACCAACCGTGTCCTAGTGATCCCTCTCTGAGCAACTGTGTCCTAGTGATCCCTCTCTGAGCAACTGTGTCCTAGTGATCCCTCTCTGACCAACGGTGTCCTAGTGATCCCTCTCTGACCAACGGTGTCCTAGTGATCCATCTCTGACCAACTGTGTAATAGTGATCCCTCTCTGACCAACCGTGTCCTAGAGATCCCTCTCTGACCAACTGTGTCCTAGTGATCCCTCTCTGAGCAACTGTGTCCTAGTGATCCCTCTCTGACCAACTGTGTCCTAGTGATCCCTCTCTGACCAACGGTGTCCTAGTGATCCCTCTCTGAGCAACTGTGTCCTAGTGATCCCTCTCTGACCAACTGTGTCCTAGTGATCCCTCTCTGACCAACGGTGTCCTAGTGATCCCTCTCTGACCAACGGTGTCCTAGTGATCCCTCTCTGACCAACTGTGTCCTAGTGATCCATCTCTGACCAACTGTGTAATAGTGATCCCTCTCTGACCAACGGTGTCCTAGTGATCCCTCTCTGACCAACGGTGTCCTAGTGATCCCTCTCTGACCAACCGTGTCCTAGTGATCCCTCTCTGACCACCTGTGTCCTAGTGATCCATCTCTGACCAACTGTGTCCTAGTGATCCATCTCTGACCAACTGTGTCCTAGTGATCCCTCTCTGACCAACTGTGTCCTAGTGATCCCTCTCTGACCAACTGTGTCCTAGTGATCCCTCTCTGACCAACTGTGTCCTAGTGATCCCTCTCTGACCAACTGTGTCCTAGTGATCCATCTCTGACCAACTGTGTAATAGTGATCCCTATCTGACCAACCGTGTCCTAGAGATCCCTCTCTGACCAACTGTGTCCTAGTGATCCCTCTCTGAGCAACTGTGTCCTAGTGATCCCTCTCTGACCAACTGTGTCCTAGTGATCCATCTCTGACCAACTGTGTAATAGTGATCCCTCTCTGACCAACCATGTCCTAGTGATCCCTCTCTGACCAACTGTGTCCTAGTGATCCCTCTCTGACCGACTGTGTCCTAGTGATCCCTCTCTGACCAACTGGGTCCTAGTGATCCCTCTCTGACCAAATGTGTCCAAGTGATCCCTCTCTGACCGACTGTGTCCTAGAGATCCCTCTCTGACCAATCGTGTCCAAGTGATCCCTCTCTGACCAACCGTGTCCTAGTGATCCCTCTCTGACCAACCGTGTCCTAGTGATCCCTCTCTGACCAACCGTGTCCTAGTGATCCCTCTCTGACCAACCGTGTCCTAGTGATCCCTCTCTGAGCAACTGTGTCCTAGTGATCCCTCTCTGAGCAACTGTGTCCTAGTGATCCCTCTCTGACCAACGGTGTCCTAGTGATCCCTCTCTGACCAACGGTGTCCTAGTGATCCATCTCTGACCAACTGTGTAATAGTGATCCCTCTCTGACCAACCGTGTCCTAGAGATCCCTCTCTGACCAACTGTGTCCTAGTGATCCCTCTCTGAGCAACTGTGTCCTAGTGATCCCTCTCTGACCAACTGTGTCCTAGTGATCCCTCTCTGACCAACGGTGTCCTAGTGATCCCTCTCTGACCAACGGTGTCCTAGTGATCCCTCTCTGACCAACTGTGTCCTAGTGATCCATCTCTGACCAACTGTGTAATAGTGATCCCTCTCTGACCAACTGTGTCCTAGTGATCCCTCTCTGACCAACTGTGTCCTAGTGATCCCTCTCTGACCAACTGTGTCCTAGTGATCCCTCTCTGACCAACGGTGTCCTAGTGATCCCTCTCTGACCAACCGTGTCCTAGTGATCCCTCTCTGACCAACTGTGTCCTAGTGATCCATCTCTGACCAACTGTGTCCTAGTGATCCATCTCTGACCAACTGTGTCCTAGTGATCCCTCTCTGACCAACTGTGTCCTAGTGATCCCTCTCTGACCAACTGTGTCCTAGTGATCCCTCTCTGACCAACTGTGTCCTAGTGATCCCTCTCTGACCAACTGTGTCCTAGTGATCCATCTCTGACCAACTGTGTAATAGTGATCCCTATCTGACCAACCGTGTCCTAGAGATCCCTCTCTGACCAACTGTGTCCTAGTGATCCCTCTCTGAGCAACTGTGTCCTAGTGATCCCTCTCTGACCAACTGTGTCCTAGTGATCCATCTCTGACCAACTGTGTAATAGTGATCCCTCTCTGACCAACCATGTCCTAGTGATCCCTCTCTGACCAACTGTGTCCTAGTGATCCCTCTCTGACCGACTGTGTCCTAGTGATCCCTCTCTGACCAACTGGGTCCTAGTGATCCCTCTCTGACCAATTGTGTCCCAGTGATCCCTCTCTGACCGACTGTGTCCTAGAGATCCCTCTCTGACCAATCGTGTCCTAGTGATCCCTCTCTGACCAACCGTGTCCTAGTGATCCCTCTCTGACCAACCGTGTCCTAGTGATCCCTCTCTGACCAACCGTGTCCTAGTGATCCCTCTCTGAGCAACTGTGTCCTAGTGATCCCTCTCTGAGCAACTGTGTCCTAGTGATCCCTCTCTGACCAACGGTGTCCTAGTGATCCCTCTCTGACCAACGGTGTCCTAGTGATCCATCTCTGACCAACTGTGTAATAGTGATCCCTCTCTGACCAACCGTGTCCTAGAGATCCCTCTCTGACCAACTGTGTCCTAGTGATCCCTCTCTGAGCAACTGTGTCCTAGTGATCCCTCTCTGACCAACTGTGTCCTAGTGATCCCTCTCTGACCAACGGTGTCCTAGTGATCCCTCTCTGACCAACGGTGTCCTAGTGATCCCTCTCTGACCAACTGTGTCCTAGTGATCCATCTCTGACCAACTGTGTAATAGTGATCCCTCTCTGACCAACTGTGTCCTAGTGATCCCTCTCTGACCAACTGTGTCCTAGTGATCCCTCTCTGACCAACTGTGTCCTAGTGATCCCTCTCTGACCAACGGTGTCCTAGTGATCCCTCTCTGACCAACCGTGTCCTAGTGATCCCTCTCTGACCAACTGTGTCCTAGTGATCCATCTCTGACCAACTGTGTCCTAGTGATCCATCTCTGACCAACTGTGTCCTAGTGATCCCTCTCTGACCAACTGTGTCCTAGTGATCCCTCTCTGACCAACTGTGTCCTAGTGATCCCTCTCTGACCAACTGTGTCCTAGTGATCCCTCTCTGACCAACTGTGTCCTAGTGATCCATCTCTGACCAACTGTGTAATAGTGATCCCTATCTGACCAACCGTGTCCTAGAGATCCCTCTCTGACCAACTGTGTCCTAGTGATCCCTCTCTGAGCAACTGTGTCCTAGTGATCCCTCTCTGACCAACTGTGTCCTAGTGATCCATCTCTGACCAACTGTGTAATAGTGATCCCTCTCTGACCAACCATGTCCTAGTGATCCCTCTCTGACCAACTGTGTCCTAGTGATCCCTCTCTGACCGACTGTGTCCTAGTGATCCCTCTCTGACCAACTGGGTCCTAGTGATCCCTCTCTGACCAATTGTGTCCCAGTGATCCCTCTCTGACCGACTGTGTCCTAGAGATCCCTCTCTGACCAATCGTGTCCTAGTGATCCCTCTCTGACCAACCGTGTCCTAGTGATCCCTCTCTGACCAACCGTGTCCTAGTGATCCCTCTCTGACCAACCGTGTCCTAGTGATCCCTCTCTGAGCAACTGTGTCCTAGTGATCCCTCTCTGAGCAACTGTGTCCTAGTGATCCCTCTCTGACCAACGGTGTCCTAGTGATCCCTCTCTGACCAACGGTGTCCTAGTGATCCATCTCTGACCAACTGTGTAATAGTGATCCCTCTCTGACCAACCGTGTCCTAGAGATCCCTCTCTGACCAACTGTGTCCTAGTGATCCCTCTCTGAGCAACTGTGTCCTAGTGATCCCTCTCTGACCAACTGTGTCCTAGTGATCCCTCTCTGACCAACGGTGTCCTAGTGATCCCTCTCTGACCAACGGTGTCCTAGTGATCCCTCTCTGACCAACTGTGTCCTAGTGATCCATCTCTGACCAACTGTGTAATAGTGATCCCTCTCTGACCAACGGTGTCCTAGTGATCCCTCTCTGACCAACGGTGTCCTAGTGATCCCTCTCTGAGCAACTGTGTCCTAGTGATCCCTCTCTGACCGACTGTGTCCTAGTGATCCCTCTCTGACCGACTGTGTCCTAGTGATCCCTCTCTGACCGACTGTGTCCTAGTGATCCCTCTCTGACCAACTGTGTCCTAGTGATCCCTCTCTGACCAACTGTGTCCCAGTGATCCCTCTCTGACCAACTGTGTCCAAGTGATCCCTCTCTGACCAACTGTGTCCTAGTGATCCCTCTCTGACCAACTTTGTCCAAGTGATCCCTCTCTGACCAACTTTGTCCTAGTGATCCCTCTCTTACCAAATGTGTCCTGGTGATCCCTCTCTGACCAACTGTGTCCAAGTGATCCCTCTCTGACCAACTGTGTCCAAGTGATCCCTCTCTGACCAACTGTGTCCAAGTGATCCCTCTCTTACCAAATGTGTCCTGGTGATCCCTCTCTGACCAACTGTGTCCTAGAGATCCCTCTCTGACCAACTGTGTCCTGGTGATCCCTTTCTTACCAAATGTGTCCTGGTGATCCCTCTCTGACCAACTGTGTCCTAGTGATCCCTCTCTGACCAACTGTGTCCTAGTGATCCCTCTCTGACCAACTGTGTCCTAGTGATCCCTCTCTGACCAACTGTGTCCTAGTGATCCCTCTCTGACCAACTGTGTCCTAGTGATCCATCTCTGACCAACTGTGTAATAGTGATCCCTATCTGACCAACCGTGTCCTAGAGATCCCTCTCTGACCAACTGTGTCCTAGTGATCCCTCTCTGAGCAACTGTGTCCTAGTGATCCCTCTCTGACCAACTGTGTCCTAGTGATCCATCTCTGACCAACTGTGTAATAGTGATCCCTCTCTGACCAACCATGTCCTAGTGATCCCTCTCTGACCAACTGTGTCCTAGTGATCCCTCTCTGACCGACTGTGTCCTAGTGATCCCTCTCTGACCAACTGGGTCCTAGTGATCCCTCTCTGACCAATTGTGTCCCAGTGATCCCTCTCTGACCGACTGTGTCCTAGAGATCCCTCTCTGACCAATCGTGTCCTAGTGATCCCTCTCTGACCAACCGTGTCCTAGTGATCCCTCTCTGACCAACCGTGTCCTAGTGATCCCTCTCTGACCAACCGTGTCCTAGTGATCCCTCTCTGAGCAACTGTGTCCTAGTGATCCCTCTCTGAGCAACTGTGTCCTAGTGATCCCTCTCTGACCAACGGTGTCCTAGTGATCCCTCTCTGACCAACGGTGTCCTAGTGATCCATCTCTGACCAACTGTGTAATAGTGATCCCTCTCTGACCAACCGTGTCCTAGAGATCCCTCTCTGACCAACTGTGTCCTAGTGATCCCTCTCTGAGCAACTGTGTCCTAGTGATCCCTCTCTGACCAACTGTGTCCTAGTGATCCCTCTCTGACCAACGGTGTCCTAGTGATCCCTCTCTGACCAACGGTGTCCTAGTGATCCCTCTCTGACCAACTGTGTCCTAGTGATCCATCTCTGACCAACTGTGTAATAGTGATCCCTCTCTGACCAACGGTGTCCTAGTGATCCCTCTCTGACCAACGGTGTCCTAGTGATCCCTCTCTGAGCAACTGTGTCCTAGTGATCCCTCTCTGACCGACTGTGTCCTAGTGATCCCTCTCTGACCGACTGTGTCCTAGTGATCCCTCTCTGACCGACTGTGTCCTAGTGATCCCTCTCTGACCAACTGTGTCCTAGTGATCCCTCTCTGACCAACTGTGTCCCAGTGATCCCTCTCTGACCAACTGTGTCCAAGTGATCCCTCTCTGACCAACTGTGTCCTAGTGATCCCTCTCTGACCAACTTTGTCCAAGTGATCCCTCTCTGACCAACTTTGTCCTAGTGATCCCTCTCTTACCAAATGTGTCCTGGTGATCCCTCTCTGACCAACTGTGTCCAAGTGATCCCTCTCTGACCAACTGTGTCCAAGTGATCCCTCTCTGACCAACTGTGTCCAAGTGATCCCTCTCTTACCAAATGTGTCCTGGTGATCCCTCTCTGACCAACTGTGTCCTAGAGATCCCTCTCTGACCAACTGTGTCCTGGTGATCCCTTTCTTACCAAATGTGTCCTGGTGATCCCTCTCTGACCAACTGTGTCCAAGTGATCCCTCTCTGACCAACTGTGTCCTAGAGATCCCTCTCTGACCAACTGTGTCCTAGTGATCCCTCTCTGACCAACTGTCTCCAAGTGATCCCTCTCTAACCAACTGTGCCCTAGTGATACCTCTCTGACCAACTGTGTCCAAGTGATCCCTCTCTGACCAACGGTGTCCTAGTGATCCCTCTCTGACCCACTGTGTCCTAGTGATCCCTCTCTGACCAACTGTGTCCTAGTGATCCCTCTCTGACCAACGGTGTCCTAGTGATCCCTCTCTGACCAACTGTGTCCTAGTGATCCCTCTCTGACCAACTGTGTCCTAGTGATCCCTCTCTGACCAACCGTGTCCTAGTGATCCCTCTCTGACCAACTGTGTCCTAGTGACCCCTCTCTAACCAACCATGTCCTAGTGATCCCTCTCTGACCAACCATGTCCTAGTGATCCCTCTCTGACCAACTGTGTCCTAGTGATCCCTCTCTGACCAACTGTGTCCAAGTGATCCCTCTCTGACCAACTGTGTCCTAGTGATCCCTCTCTGACCAACTTTGTCCAAGTGATCCCTCTCTGACCAACTGTGTCCTAGTGATCCCTCTCTGACCAACTGTGTCCTAGTGATCCCTCTCTGACCAACTGTGTCCTAGTGATCCCTCTCTGGCCAACTGTGTCCTAGTAATCTCTCTCTGAGCAACCGTGTCCTAGTGATCCCTCTATGATCAACTGTGTCCTAGTGATCCCTCTCTGACCAACTGTGTCCTAGTGATCCCTCTCTGACCAACTGTGTCCTAGTGATCCCTCTCTGACCAACTGTGTCCTAGTGATCCCTCTCTGACCAACCGTGTCCTAGTGATCCCTCTATGATCAACCGTGTCCTAGTGATCCCTCTCTGACCAACCGTGTCCTAGTGATCCCTCTATGATCAACCGTGTCCTAGTGATCCCTCTCTGACCAACTGTGTCCTAGTGATCCCTCTCTGGCCAACTGTGTCCTAGTGATCCCTCTCTGGCCAACTGTGTCCTAGTGATCCCTCTCTGACCAACCTTATCCTAGTGATCCCTCTATGATCAACTGTGTCCTAGTGATCCCTCTCTGACCAACTGTGTCCTAGTGATTCTTCTCTGGCCAACAATGTCAGATTGTTCTCTGGCCAGTCCCTACTCTGCTCTACAAAATGCCAAATACTCACACAAAGCCTACTTTAATCGACTAATAGAACCAATATGGGGCCTTTGACATACAGATAAGTTCTGAGTGTAACGTCACATCACCACGCCTTGCGGGTAACGGGCTCCTTACCCAGCACCATAGTGTCAATGGGCCCTGAATGCAGATTTGTAAGGAGCCGGCGGTTATAGATTTTCTACCCCCCCCGGGCCATCTCATACAGCACAGCGATTGTATTTCGGAGAGGTTAAGTGTCTTTTAATCTCTGGTAACAGCATCCCTCCGAGGTCACATAATAAAGGTAACCTGAATTCATTCAAAGAGCTGGACTCGGTTACACCCTGCCCTCCTGAACCAGCGCAGCGCCACCTCTTCAATCATTTACCACCCGGCCCGGCCGACTCTCACAATCTCAGGGGCAGCCAAGAAGGAAATCCATTATTCACTTAGGCCGGCCATACACTCGAGCATTCGTATGAAAAATTATTTGTCATTCGAAAAAGTACTTATTTGCTTTTACCGTTCGTCTTTGGAAGGGATATAATTTACTGAAGGATAAATATATAAACACTGTTAGAAATTTTATTGTTCAAGAAAATGTTTCTGTCCAGATTCCGTTGTCCTTTCAGTACATGATTTGACCCCCGCTAAGAATTCGAAAATGGAATGAACGTTCTTAAAATGAAAAATGTGACGCTAAAAGAAATCCTTGCTTTTCAAAAATAATAATAATATATAAATGTGTGTCTAAACCTCAGACCAGGAAAAGGGACATTTGAAAAAATAACGAGGGACAGAGGGATTTGGCCCCTTTCACACCAGCAGACTAATCCGATCGGACCACCCCCATTGTTCTCTATGGGGCGGTGGCTGTCAGGGGACATATGTCCGCTGTCACCCACTGCCATCCTACCCGTCCAGTCTGCTAAAAACAGACGGATGGGTACAGGGCCATCTTTAACCACTTCAATACCAGACACTTAGACACCTTCCTGCCCAGGCCAATTTTCAGCTTTCAGCGCTGTCGCACTTTGAATGACAATTGCGCGGTCATGCTACACTGTACC
>CM053027.1:601182440-601206010 GCA_028564925.1 Lithobates sylvaticus | reverse complement strand
TCAGTTTAAAATGGAAATGACATGCAAAACATTATCGTTTAGTTTTTTTTTTTTAATTCATGAAAATGTATAAATACCTTTTTTTTTTTTTTTTTTTTTTTTTTTTCTTCCCTGCAGTAAACATTTACAAGAATCACATATTTCTTTGGACATCTAGAACCACTTCTTACTCTACATGTTTCACTCAGTGGAGCTTCTTCAGGAGTTTGAGAAGTGTTGCATGGAGTATTATATATTATAAGAAAAACAATAATTGTAAGTGGATATGCCTAAAAATTGCCATGAATAAAATCGCATGGCGTGTCAACAGGACATATATATATATATATATATATATATATATATATATATATATATATATATATATATATATAATTTCTATAGAGAAATAATCCTACATTTTATTGAATACATTTTATACAAGATAATGATGAACTGAAAAGGAATGCCCACCGGATGCTTGTATTCATAAAACACTATTTATAGATGCATAGACCGAAGCCAGGATTTACATAAATGGAAAGACCTTTTGTGACCAAAGAGAGAGTAAAAATTAAAACACATTCATATAGTATTCCAATTGAATAATCCTATAGAGTGTGTAGTGGTAAGTTGGGTAAAACATTTACCTCAATTCTAAATGAAAAGAAAATGGAACCAATATGGTCTTCCATACATTGTACATTCACATCCTGAAGCCCTCAATGCGCTTACAATCTAAGGTCCCTAACTCACATTCATACATACACATACTGGGGCCAATTTAGACAGCAGCCAATTAACCTACCAGCATGTCTTTGGAGTGTGGGAGGAAACCAGAGTACCCGGAGGAAACCCACAGAGGGAGAACATGCAAACTCCTTTTTGATAAGAATTACATCTAAATTTACTCACTAATTATTTATCTGTAGAAAAGGTAAATAGATGGCAATGGAAGGAGGACAATGTGGGGAAAAATGAAGAGCAATGTGACATTTGGCCACAAGGGGGAGACAAAGTCCTTGTTTTATGTCAGATTTCTACACAGTGCAGATACCCGGAGGTTACTACTCTCATGTGACGTAATCTGAATGAAATAAATGCATTTGTAAATTTTGTTATAATTTTTTTTTTTTTTTGATTCGTTGACATTCGTTTCTATGTCCATTCGGAGATTCGAATACAGCAGAAAAACTAATCGTAATGAAATGAAACGCTCATGTCTAGTTTTGGGTCATAGTTGAGTTGCTTAGCCTCGTTTGCACATCAGAGGTGTGGCTTTTTGGCTGCAATTCTTCCATTAAGACCACTTCTGGCCATTTTTCTCCAGACAGTAGGTGGGTATACCTGGGTCCCACCAGTACTGAGCTGATGGACATCTTTGATGTTGAAGGTTAATAAGCACAATGTGTTTTTCATCTGCTGCATTAAGATTCCTTGGCTGACCACTGTGTCTACGGTCCTCAACGTTGTCCGATCCTTTGTGCTTCTTCAAAAAAAGCATAGAACTGAACATCTTGAAACCCCAGTCTGCTTTGATATATAGTTTATTAGCAGAGAATCTAGACCAGGGGTGTCAAACTCAATTTCATTGCGGGCCAGACTAGATGTCCAGCGCTTCCCCTCCCCTTACATAAGATGTCAAGAGCCACCCCACCATCAGAAGTCGAGTCCCCCACTCTTACATCGCAGTGCACCTTATGCTTCTGCTGGGAGGAAGCTGGCTGCATTGCTTGAAAGCAGAAAGTAAGGGTCTGGAGGAGGACCAGGGCGGGGGGGGGGGCTGCAGGAGATGTGCGAGGGCCACATGAAATGGCCTGGAGGGCCGGATTCGGCCCAGGGGCCTTGAGTTTTGACACCTGTGCTCTAGACAATAAAATGGCCATCGTTTCAATATTTTGTCACATGGTATTTACGCAGCGGTCTTTCAAACACAGTTTTTTGTGAAAAATTTATTTTCATGAATTAAAAAAAAAAAACGAAACAGTAAAGTTAGTCAAATTTATTTGTATACTGTGAAAGATGATGTTACGCCGAGTTAATAGATACCTAACATGTCACGCTTTGAAATTGCGCACACTCGTGAAATGGCGATTGTGACAAACTACGGTACCTAAAAAATCTCCATAGGCGAAGCTTTAAAAAAAATTTAACGGTTACCGAGGAGGTCCAGTGCTAGAATTATTGCTCTCACTCTAACAATCGCTGTGGTACCTCACATGTGTGATTTGAACACCGTTTACATATGCGGACGCGACTTCCGTATGCGTTTTCTTTGCTGCGTGAGCTCGCGGGGACACTTTAAAAAACTTTTTTTTTTCTCTTATTTATTTTTATATTGTCACTTAAAAAAAAAAAAAAATTCTGATCACTTTTATTGCTGTCACAAGGAATGTAAACATCCCTTGTGACAGCAAAAGGTGATGACAGGTAGTCTTTATGGAGGGATCGGAGGTCTAAAAGACCTCCAAATCCCTCTTTAGCACTTAAAAGTATAAAGATCACCAAAAACTGCAATTCTGAATAATGACATTTTTTTAACATGGGCGCCATTGGCAGCTGAGTAAACCGAAACGTGACGTCGCTTCTGTGTTTTTACATGGGAGACTCAATCAAAGCCGTTTCCGTGTCTCAGCCTAGCCGGCGGAAGTGCCGGGAAGAGCAGCGGAAGGTGGCGGGAGGGGGGGGGACGTCCCCTCCCGATCCTTTAGGACAGTGATGGCGAACCTTTTTTGAGCCCGAGTGCCCAAACTGCAAACCAAAACGACAACTTATTTTTTTCAAAGTGCCAACAGTGCAATTAAACCTGAATAACGAGGTTTTAGTTTAGAAAAACAATTCGTACAGTATTGCATAGTATAGGCAGAGTATTGCAGAGTATGGCAGAGTATTGCACAGTATTGCATAGTATGGGCAGAATACTGCAGAGTATTGCATACTTTGCAATAGTCTGCCCATACTCTGCAATAGTCTGCCCATACTCTGCCCAAAGTATGCAATACTCTGCAGTATTCTGCCCATACTATGCAATACTGTGCCCATACTATGCAATACTGTGCCCATACTATGCAATACTGTGCCCATACTATGCAATACTGTGCCCATACTATGCAATACTGTGCCCATACTATGCAATACTGTGCCCATACTAAGCAATACTGTGCCCATACTAAGCAATACTCTGCCCATACTGTGCAATACTCTGCCCATACTCTGCAATAGTCTGCCCATACTCTGCCCAGAGTATGGGCAGAGTATTGCAGAGTATTGCATAGTATGGGCACAGTATTGCATAGTATGGGCAGAGCATGGGCAGAGCACTGCAGAGCACTGTAAGGCGCGTGAGAGCAAGATTCTGGGAGGACGTCCATGGACACCCTCCCAGAATAAGCCGACCATGCTGTAGCCATCTTTTGGCTATGGCCCGGTCCGCAATTGGTTATAAAACTCACATTTGATTTGCTGAAATCAGTCCCCAGTCGCTCCGGTAGTGTCAGGTGATTTCCCACGCAGGCACGTCAACAGGTGCGTCAGATGTTTGAGAGCGGGGGGTGGCTTCAGTGTTCGGAGCATGCGCCATGCCCACTCAGACACGTCACCGCTGCTATCCCCAGAGAACTGTGGGAGATGTAGTTTGCGGGAGCGGACAATTTAATGTCAGTGAATGACTGTAGTTTACTTGTCACGGCGTGCCCACAGAGACGGCTCGGCGTGCCGGCAGCGGCACGCGTTCGCCATCACTGCTTTAGGATAACAGCCGAGAGGCTTTTAGCCGCATCGGTTGTTATCACTAAAAAGCCAACTACTGGCTCTAAAAAAAAATGGTACCGGGGTGACGTCTGCAGCTGCAAGCATCACCCCGCTATAACCCCCCTTCAAGCCAAGAACACAAATTTGTGTTAAGGTGATAATTACCTTGTGTCTTGTTGCTGTGCTCAGTCTTTCCATACCTGTGAAATGAAACTGCCTTCTACAGCCTCACCTTAGTAGCAGAGTTTGGCTGTTCCTCACCCAGTTTTAGGCTTCCTACACAGCTGTATCTGTTGTGAAACGCTTGGCAACCACATAACATAGATATACGGCGGCAAGGCCCCACTGCTGCATCAGATCATGTACTAGGCACGTAATCTGGCACTTCTGACTAGGGGGGCGTGCCGCCATGCTGTGATTAAACACAGTAGATGTCGAACAGCGGGTACCGGCCAATGGATTACTGCCACCACCCAGCGATCGTCATGAATTTACACGGGACAGGGCTCTGCCTATATAAACAAGGCAAAGCCCTGTCCTGTCATTGGGGAAGTAATAGATTTTCTTTCCCCGCAAAGCAGGGTATAAAATCCATGAATTGCCTTAGTAAAAGCACCTCCCACAATACACCAAAACACTGGTTAGGCACACCACTAACCCTTTGTTTGCCCCAAATGTTTAACCTCCTTCCCAGCCAGTGTCATTAGTACCAGTGGCGGCTGGTGGCAAACAACCACCCAGCGAGCGACAGCCAACCCCCCCCCCCCCCCCCCCCCCCCCCCCCCCCCCCCCCCGCCCCCGCGCGCGCGCGCGCTGTTTGTCGGTCGGTCCGGCACTTACCCCATCGTGGCGGGTGGCAGGCAGCGTGGTGCAGCGGCTCAGCTCCGAGTCCTCTCATTCATAGCAACTTCCAGCTCCTCCCCTTCTCCTAGGCATCCAATAGGATTGCCTGTCCTTTCAGCCAATTGGGTGACCGGTGTCCAAACCCGCTTCCTGATTGGCCGGGAGGAGGATCAGTGTTACAACAGCGAATATTGATTGGCTGTTGTAACACACCTGGGTGGGATCGGAGCGCACTCTCTGCGACCCGAACCCACCCTATATTGAAGCCTATTAGAGCTTCTGGCTCTAAACTGCTTCAAAAACACAGCCTCTCCGCATAGGAATCCATGCTTCCGGTGTCCTGAAAGGGACCAGATGCATGGATAGGGAAAGCGGCGATGGATAGAGGGGGAGGGGGTGGTCCGCCCCTGATTAGTACAGTGACAGTGCATATTTTTAGCACTGATCACTGTATTAGTGTCACTGAGCCCTAAAAAGTGTGAAAAGTGTCAGTTATTGTCTGAATGTCCACCGCAATATCGCAATCCCGCTATAAGTTGCTGATTGTCGCCATTACTAGTAAAAAAAACTAATAAATAAAAATTCCAGTATATATTCCATAGTTTGTAGACGCTATAACTTTTGCGCAAGCCAATCACTATACGCTTAATGGGATTTTTTTTTTTACCAAAAACATGTAGCAGAATACATATTGGCCTACATTTATCAAGAAATTTGATTTGACCATATATATATATATATATATATATATATATATATATATATATATATATATATATACAGTGGTGTGAAAAAGTGTTTGCCCCCTTCCTCATTTCCTGTTCCTTTGCATGTTTGTCACACTTAAGTGTTTCGGAACATCAAACCAATTTAAACAATAGTCAAGGACAACACAAGTAAACACAAAATGCAATTTGTAAATGAAGGTGTTTATTATTAAAGGTGAAAAAAAATCCAAACCATCATGGCCCTGTGTGAAAAGTGATTGCCCCCTAAACCTAATAACTGGTTGGGCCACCCTTAGCAGCAACAACTGCAACCAAGCGTTTGCGATAACGTGCAATGAGGCTTTTACAGCGTCCTGGAGGAATTTTTGGCCCACTCATCTTTGCAGAATTGTCCTAATTCAGTTACATTAGAGGGTTTTCGAGCATGAACGGCATTTTTAAGGTCATACCACAACATCTCAATAGGATTCAGGTCAGGACTTTGGCTAGGCCACTCCAAAGTCTTCATTTTGTTTTTCTTCAGCCATTCGGTGGTGGACTTGCTGGTGTGTTTAGGATCATTGTCCTGCTGCAGAACCCAAGTTCGTTTCAGCTTGAGTACACGAACAGATGGTCGGACATTCTCCTTCAGGATCTCTTGGTAGACAGCAGAATTCATAGTTCCTTTTATCACGGCAAGTCTTCCAGGTCCTGAAGCAGCAAAACAGCCCCAGACCATCACACTACCACCACCATATTTTACTGTTGGTATAATGTTCTTTTTCTGAAATGCAGTGTTCCTTCTACGCCAGATATACTTGGACACACACCTTCCAAAGAGTTCCACTTTTGTCTCATCGGTCCACAGAATGTTGTCCCAAAAGTCTTGGGGATCATCAAGATGTGTTGTGGAGAAATTGAGACGAGCTTTGATGTTCTTTTTGCTCAGCAGTGGTTTCTCTCCTTGGAACTCTGCCATGCAGGCCATTTTTGCTCAGTCTTTTCCTGATGGTGGAGGCATGAACGCTGACCTTAACTGAGGCAAGTGAGGCCTGCAGTTCCTTGGACGTTGTTGTGGGGTCTTTTGTGACCTCTTGGATGAGTCGTCGCTGCGCTCTTGGGGTAATTTTGGGCGGCCGGCCACTCCTGGGAAGGTTCACCACTGTTCCATGTCTTCGCCATTTGTGGATAATGGCTCTCACTGTGGTTCGCTGGATTCCCAAAGCTTTGGAAATGGCTTTATAACCCTTTCCAGACTGATAGATCTCAATTACTTTCTTTCTCAATTGTTCCTGAATTTATTTGGGTCTCGGCATGATGTGTAGCTTTTAAGGATCTTCTGGTGGACCTTACTGTGTCAAGCAGCTCCTATTTAAGTGATGCCTTGATTGTGAACAGGTGTGGCAATAATCAGGCCTGGGTGTGGCTAGAGAAATTGAACTCAGGTGTGGACAACCACAGTTATAGTATGTTTTAACAAGGGGGGCAATCACTTTTTCACACAGGGCCATGATGGTTTGGATTTTTTTTCACCTTTAATAATAAACACCTTCATTTACAAATTGCATTTTGTGTTTACTTGTGTTGTCCTTGACTATTGTTTAAATTGGTTTGATGTTCCGAAACACTTAAGTGTGACAAAACATGCAAAGGAACAGGAAATGAGGAAGGGGGCAAACACTTTTTCACACCACTGTATATATATATATATATATATTTTATAGCAAAAAGTAAAAAAAAAAAATGTGTTTTTTCAAAATTGTCGGTCTTTTTTTGTTTATAAGCGCAAAAAAAAAAAAAACACAAAGGTGATCAAATACTCCTATTTGTGGGAAAAAAAGAACATACATTTTATTTGGGTACAGTGTCGCACAATTGCGCAATTGTCATTTAAAGTAATGCAGTGCCGTTTCGCAAAAAATTGCCTGGTCATGAAGGGGGGGGGGGGTAAATCTTCCGGGGCTGCTGAAGTGGTTAATGACTGTGTTCCAACCTACAAATGAAATTGATGATCATTAGCACCTGCTTGGTATAATTGGTTAATCATACACCTGGCTCTAATCCTACAAAATACCCGAGTTTGAGTGTAAAGGCCCGTACACATGATCCGAAAATTGTATGGTAATTTTCGTACGACGAACGATCTGTCGATTTTCGGATCGTTAGTCCGGTGCTTTTGACAGCCGTTTCTGCTTTTTCGGACGACAAAAGTTGCATGTGCAGATTTTCGTTTAATTGGCACGGTTTTCGTCCGAAAAAAATCGTAAGAGCAAGACTACGCATGCCCAGAAATGAAAGAATATGTAAAAAACTATTCAAGACGTTACGTCACTTTGGACGTTGTATTCTAGTCGTACGAAAATTTTCATGTGGTGAGTAACCTCTTCACTTTTCACATGAGACTTACACGCAACAAAAAACGCATGAACGTTCTTCCGAAAATTTGATCGCCCAGCCTATAGCAGAATGGCGGCCGGGAAGTGGTTCAGTTACCCTGACTGGGCTTCAAATGACGTCCAGCAGGATAAGCCGCAAGGGCGATCAGTGGTGTGGTGTGTCACTCTGACACGCCACATCTCCAATCGTGGTAAAGAGTCTTTAACATGTGATCAGCCGTGTCCAATCACAGCTGATCGCAGCGTGAACCAGGAAGTGCTGGTAATCGGCTTTCCTCAGTTTGCGCTGACAGGGAGAGCCGATCGGCGGCTCTCCTGTCGGAGGGCGGGTGTGCACTGATAATCAGCACATTGATTATGGGCACAGCCCCCATCAGAGGTGCCCACCACAATGCCAATGAGTGCCCACCCAAATCCCAATGAGTGCTCACCCAAATCCCAATGAGTACCCACCCAAATCCCAATGAGTACCCACCCAAATCCCAATGAGTGCTCACCCAAATCCCAATGAGTGCTTACCCAAATCCCAATGAGTGCTCACCCAAATCCCAATGAGTGCTCACCCAAATCCCAATGAGTGCTCACCAAAATCCCAATGAGTGCCCACCCAAATCCCAATGAGTGCTCACCCAAATCCCAATGAGTGCTCACCCAAATCCTAATGAGTGCTCACCCAAATCCTAATGAGTGCCCACCCAAATCCCAATGAGTGCTCACCCAAATCCCAATGAGTACCCACCCAAATCCCAATGAGTGCCCACCACAATGCCAATGAGTGCCCACCCAAATCCCAATGAGTGCTCACCCAAATCCCAATGAGTGCCCACCCAAATCGCCAATCAGTGCCCATCAGTAATGCCTGTCAGTGCCTTCTTATCAGTGCCCATTAGTGCGTCTATCAGCACCACCTATAGGTGCCCATCAATTCTACATATTAGTGCCTCCTCGTCAGTGCACATCAGTGCAGCCTCATCAGTGCCCGTCAGTGAAGAAGAACATTTTTTTTTTTATAACAGAAACGGAAAAAAAAAAATTTTTATTTTTTATTTATTTCGTTCTTTTTTAGTTTGTTTAGCAAAAAATAAAAACCCCTGGAGGTGATCAAATACCACCAAAAGAAAGCTCTATTTGTGGGAAGAAAATGATAAAAATGTAATTTGTGTACAGTGTTGTATGACCGCGCAATTGTCATTCAAAGTGCGACAGCGCTGAAAGCTGAAAATTGTCCTGGGCAGGAGGGGGTAAAGTGTCCGGTATTGAAGTGGTTAAGTTCTGATGCTGGTTTGAAGCCAAAAGGTAGCCACACCAAATATTGATTTGATTTTGATTTTTAGATTTCTTCTGTTCGCTCACTCATTGATAATTGATCATCGAAATTGATAAAAAGAAGAAATTATAATATATATTTTTTGAAGGCATTCTTACTTTACGGCATTTCTTCCCACCTGCCTAAAACTTTTGCACAGTATGGTATAGGTGAGACTTCTTTGTTTCCTAAGCGCCAAAACACTGACGTCCTGCGTTTCATGGGGCATAATAAACACATCTGATCTCCTGACCGCGATCCCATTTTTGGAGCCCAGAATACAAACACCTGCAAAACCACCCCAATTTGCAAAGCAGATGCCCCAAAGTTTTTGCTAAGAGGCAATAGAGCATCTTTTTGAAGAATTTTTGCCCAAAGGTTTTATTTTTTGCTGCAGAAATAAGAAAGAAAAACGAAAAAGAACAAAATTCAGGTCAGATTTGAAGCTCTGCTGCATCAGACCACTCATATCTTATAGTAACATTTTTCATTTATTTATTTTAGTACAGGTACTTATAAAGCGCCATCAATTTACGCAGCGCTTTACGTATAGATTGTACATTTGCATCAGTCCCTGCTCTCAAGGAGCTTACAATCGAAGGTCCCTAAGCCCAGGTTCACATTGCAGCGATTTGGCATGCGATTTGATATCTCACAAATTATTTATCTGTAGAAAAGGGTAAATAGATGGCAATGGAAGGAGGACAGTGTGGGAAAAAGGAGGAAGAGCAATATAACATTTGGCCACAAGGGGGAGACAAAGTCCTTGCTTTATAGCAGATGTCTATACAGTGCAGAGGTTGATTTGCTAAAGAGTTTGAGAATCTGCACACAATACATTGTAAGAATAGTCATTTCAATTATTTAATAAATAATTATTGATTATTATCAATAATAAATGTTTCAATAATTATTCAAAATAATGTGAAAAGATAATTCTTGTTTATTTGATTCATCTGCACGTGTTTGGGTATTGGAAGTGAACAGGAATTTGCTTTTCAAACGTTTGGATGATCGAAGGGAATATTCAGCCCGATTTATAGATGAACCAAACAGCATTAACCACTTCAATACTGGGCATTTTCACCCCCTTCCTGCCCAGGCCAATTTTCAGTTTTCAGCGCTGTCGCACTTTGAATGACAATTAAGCGGTCATGCTACACTGTACCCAATTATTTTATATATAGAGCTTTCTTTTGGTGGTATTTGATCACCTCTGCGGTTTTTATTTCTTGCGCTATAAACAAAAGAAGAGTGACAAGTTTGAAAACAAACACAATATTTTTTACTTTTTGCTATAATAAATATCCCAATTTTTATAAACAAAAAAAATGTTTTTCCTCAGTTTAGGCCAATATATATTGTTCTACATATTTTTGGTAAAAAAAATCGCAATAAGCGTATATTGATTGGTTTGCGCAAAAGTGTCTACAAAATAAGGGATAGATCTATGGCATTTTTATTATTATTTTTTTTTTTTACTAGTAATGGCGGCGATCTGCGATTTTTATCGTGACTGTGACATTGTGGCGGACTTATCGGACACTTTTGACATTATTTTGGGACCATTCACGTTTATACAGCGATCAGTGGTATAAAAATGCATTGATTACTGTATAAATGTCACTGGCAGGAAAGGGGTTAACACTAGGGGGCGATAAAGGGGTTAAATGTGTTACCTAGGGAGGGATTCTAACTGTAGGGGGAGGGGACTGACAAGGGGAGGAGACAGATTGGTGTTCCTCTGCACTGGGGACACACGATCGCTCTCCTCTCCCCCGACAGGACAAGGATCTGTGTGTTTACACACACAGATCCACGTCCCTGCTCTGTATTACCGGCAATCGTGGGTGGCCAGCAGATATCACGGCCTCCGGGCACACGCATCGGCTCCCGAGCGACGCGGCAGGCGCACGTCCCCTAGACGGTCGGGAAGCTGATGACGTCATATGACGCACGCCCAGGATGGGAGATCCCTCCTGCAGACGTCATTTGACTATGGGCGAGGAAGGAAGTGGTTAAACAGTCTAAGAACAAGAGTCCTGACTGTTTTTTTCTGCAGTTGAGGAAAGTGGAAGAATAGAGCTGAGCCCGTAGGGTTATCTCACTGGTATTCAGGGCTGTCTTTAACGCAGGGCAAAAGGGGCAGCTCACTCATTGTTTTGGAGCCCAAGGCAGCTTCCCCTTGAGCCTGCACTGCCCGCAAATAGTTAATAAGTGGATTAGAGAGGGCCCAAGAAAATGTTTGCCCAGGGTCCAATCAACATTAAAGACGGCCCTGCGTGGTATTACCTTAAAGCATTGCTATTGATATAAATGATTTGGTTCTTGGTCGGTCTGCTTCTGCACCCCAGAGGATCTCCGCTTGGCTTGTAGTGTGATGTAACAAAAATTTAAATTGAAACACCACACCACTGCTAAGAGGTCCAGATACAACTTTATTCCAATAGAAGTCAGGGGTATAGTCCAAAAAGATCTCAAAGCGTTTCAGGGGTCCAAGAGCAAACCCCTTCATCAGGACTTGATTGCCTGCTTGCCAAACAAGTTGCTGACGAGGCCTGTGCTTTGTGAGTCACACTGGAAAAAAATACCATTGTAGGTCCAGTTCGCTTTTGGTTTGTTCACATTGTTGTCAGATAAGCCCTGATGAAGGGGACGCTCTTGAACACCCGAAACGCAATGGCTACTTTATGAGTTGCGCCCCTGATTTTTAGTGGAATAAAGTTGTATCTGGGCCTGTGAGCAGTGGCATGGTGCTTCAATTTAACTTTAAATGTGTCCTGCAGGCCCTTGTTCAGGTTATGAGTTGACAATGTTGCATGTTGGTCTGCGAGTGCACGTAGGTCTGCGAGTGGTCTGCAATTGCATGTAGGTCTGCGAGCGCAGGTAGGTCTGCGAGCGCAGGTAGGTCTGCGAGTGCACGTAGGTCTGCGAGTGGTCTGCGAGCGCACGTATGTCTGCGAGTGCATGTAGGTCTGCGAGTGCAGGTAGGTCTGCGAGTGCACGTAGGTCTGCGAGTGGTCTGCTAGTGCACGTAGGTCTGCAAGCGCACGTAGGTCTGCGAGTGGTCTGCGCGTGCATGTAGGTCTGCGAGTGGTCTGCACGTAGGTCTGTGGGTGCACGTAGGTCTGCGAGTGCACGTAGGTCTGCGAGTGCACGTGGGTCTGCGAGTGCACGTAGGTCAGCGAGTGGTCTGCGAGTGCACGTGGTTCTGCGAGTGCATGTGGTTCTGCGAGTACCTGTGTATTGTTGAGTATTAGTGTCAGGAAGCTAGTTGTTAGGTAATTTGGACAGGGTATAATTCCCCAATCCTCATTAAATGTAATCGGTACGATGCACGGCGGGTGTGAAGAGGCGACTCGTTGTACATCTTGGGGCATGTATGCGTTCCTTGATCATCCGATCGAGGGTAAATACTGCTGTGCAAAATGTAAGCGCATTGTTTCCCTGGAAGCCCATGTTCTGAATCTGGGGAAGCAACTGTCAGCACTGAGAAGACCCTCCACACTAAAGGAGAGCCAGGAACGTACATGGCAGGTGCCGGCAGGGGCCAGCACAGAGATGGATGGAGACAAAGAGGTGCAGGCACTAGCAAAGAGTAGATTGGTGACAGTCAGGAAGGGTAGAGGGGGAGGCCGATCCAGGGCTGGAGCATCCCAATAAGTATGCTCCATTGAGTGACATTGGTGATACCAGTCAAGGACCAGCACTGCTGGAGCTGAGGGACTCTCCTAGCTGCCGGGGGAAGAATTCCTCCAGTGAGCTTGGGGGGGAAGCAAAGGGAAAGGAAAGATTCTGGTAACCACTTCAGCCCCGGAACAATTGTCAGCTTAAGGACCAGAGGTCTTTTTTCAATTTCGCACTGCACTGCTTTAACTGGTAATTGCGCGGTCATGCAATGTTGTAACCAAACGAAATTTGCGTCCTTTTCTTCCCACCAATAGAGCTTTCTTTTGATGGTATTTGCTTGCCTCTTTGATTTTTATTTTTTTGCGCTATAAACGGAAAAAGACCGCAAATTTTGAAAAAATAAAAAAAAAAAAAAAAAAACAAATATATTTTCTACTTTTTGCTATAAGAAAAATCTAATAAACAAAATTTTAGTCAAACATTTGGGCCAAAATGTATTCAGCCACATGTCTTTAGTAAAAAAAATGCCAATAAGCGTATATTTATTGGTTTGCGCAAAAGTTATAGCGTCTACAAACTAGAGTACATTTTCTGGAATTTACACCGCTTTTAATTTATGACTGCCTATCTCATTTCTTGAGGTGCTAAAATGTCAGGGAAGTACAAAACCCCCCCCAATGACCCCCTTTTGGAAAGTAGACACCCCAAGCTATTTGCTGAGAGGCATGTTGAGCCCATTGAATGTTTTTTTTTTTTTTAGTCCCAAGTGATTGAAAAAAGACAAAAAAAAAATAAAAATTGTTGTCACTAAATGATATATTTTCTCACACATGCCATGGTTATATGTGGAATTGCACCCCAAAATACATTTTGCTGCTTCTCCTGAGTATGGGGATACCACATGTGTGGGACTTTTTGGGAGCCTAGCCGCGCACGGGGCCCCGAAAACCAATCACCACCTTCAGGATTTCTAAGGGTGCAAATTTTTGATTTCACTCCTCACTACCTATCACAGTTTCGAAGGCCATAAAATGCCAAAATAGCACAAAACCCCCCCCCCCCCCAATGACCCCATTTTGGAAAGTAGACACCCCAAGCTATTTGCTGAGAGGCATGTTGAGTACATGGAATATTTTTTTTTTTGTCCCAAGTGATTGAATAATGACAAAAAAATAAATTAATAAATTTTTTACAAAAAGTTGTCGCTAAATGATATATTGCCCACACATGCCATGGTTATATGTGGAATTGCACCCCAAAATACATTCTGCTGCTTCTCCTGAGTACGGGGATACCACATGTGTGGGACTTTTTGGCAGCCTAGCCGTGTACGGGGCCCCGAAAACCAATCACCGCCTTCAGGATTTCTAAGGGTGCAAATTTTTGATTTCACTCCTCACTACCTATCACAGTTTCGAAGGCCATAAAATGCCAAAATAGCACAAAACCCCCCCAAATGACCCCATTTTGGAAAGTAGACACCCCAAGCTATTTGTTGAGAGGCATGGTGAGTATTTTACAGCTCTCATTTGTTTTTGAAAATGAAGAAAGTAAAGAAAAAAAAAATTTTTTTTTTTTTTTTCAATTTTCAAAACTTTGTGACAAAAAGCGAGATCTGCAAAATACTCACCATACCTCTCAGCAAATAGCTTGGGGTGTCTACTTTCCAAAATGGGGTTGTTGGGGGGGGGGGGGGGTTGTGCCATCTGGGCATTCCATGGCCTCCGAAACTGTGATTGGCTGTGAGGAGTGAAATAAAAAAATTACACCCTTAGAAAGACTGAAGGCGGTGCTTGGTTTTCGGGGCCCCGTACGCAGCTAGGCTCCCAAAAAGTCCCACACATGTGGTATCCCCATACTCAGGAGAAGCAACAGAATGTATTTTGGGGTGTATTTCCACATATGCCCATGACATGTTTGAGCAATATATCATTTAGTGACAACTTTTTTTAAAAAAAAATTTTTTTTTTTGTTCATTATTCAATCTCTTGGGACAAAAAAAAAAAATATTTAATGGGCTCAACATTGCTCTCAGCAAATAGCTTGGGGTGTCTACTTTCCAAAATGGGGTCATTTGGGGGGGGGGGGGGGGGGGTTGAACTGTCCTGGCATTTTATGCACAACATTTAGAAGCTTATGTCACACATCACCCACTCTTCTAACCACTTGAAGACAAAGCCCTTTCTGACACTTTTTGTTTACATGAAAACATATTTTTTTTTTTTTGCAAGAAAATTACGTTGAACCCCCAAACACTATATATATGTTAAAGCAAAGGCCCTACAGATTAAAATGGTGGGTGTTGCATTTTTTTTTTTCCACACAGTATTTGCGCAGCGATTTTTCAAACGCATTTTTTGTGGAAAAAATACACTTTTTTTTATTTTAATGCACTAAAACACACTATATTGCTAAAATTTTTGATGAAATAAAAAATATGATCTTAGGCCGAGTACATGGATACCAAACACGACATGCTTTAAAATTGCGCACAAACACGCAGTGGCGACAAACTACATACATTTTTAAAAGCCTTTAAAAGCCTTTACAGGTTACCACATTAGATTCACGGAGGAGGTCTACTGCTAAAATTACTGCCCTCGATCTGACCTTCGCGGTGATACCTCACATGCATGGTGCAATTGCTGTTTACATATGACGCCAGACCAACGCTTGTGTTCGCTTTTGAGCAAGAGAAGGGGGGGGGGGGGGTGCTTTTTTTTTTTTTTTTTTTTTTTTTTTTTTTTTTTTTTTTTTTTTTTATTTTTAAACTGTTCCTTCCATTTTTTTTTTTTTCTTAGTTATCATTTTTATTGTTATCGCTGGGAATGTAAATATCCCCTATGATAGCAATAGGCAGTGACAGGTACTCTTTTTTTGAAAAAATTGGGGTCTATTTGACCCTAGATCTTTCCTCTGCCCTCAAAGCATCTGACCACACCAAGATTGGTGTGATAAAACGCTTTCCCAATTTCCCAATGGCGCGGTTTATATCTGGGAGGGGGGACATTCCCTCCCACTGCTTGTAAAAGCAGTCTAGAGGCTAATTACCCGCTAGAATTGCTTTTACATGAAAGCCGATCACTGGCTGAAAAGAATGATACCAAGATGATACCTAAACCTGCAGGCATCATTCTGGTATAACCATTCAAAGTCCAGCAACATACTGGACATATATTGTAATCTTTTTTTTTCATGCAGCCTCTTGGCTGAACGAAAAAAAGAGATTGATTGGTGGGTATGCCCACCATTAGAATACCTCCCTTCATCCACCCACTTCTAATGATGGGCATACATGCACCATTTATATATGCCGAAGCATGGGGGCATCCTCCCGCAAAAAAGTTATGCCACGTACACATGGTCGGACTTTTCCACGGGCAAGCCTCCGTCGGAATTTCGACCGTATGTACGTGGCATTAGGAGAAAAATCGCTCCTCCGCCCTCTGCTGCCCCCATGCTTCGGCATATATGCTCTTTTTTTTAACTGTGGTGGTGAAATCACCTCCTACAGCGTTGGAGTCGCGGCTTTATGTATCGTGGGAGCAAACGCTGTTGCTGTCAAGATAAATAAATCCGCGCTGCAACTGAATGGCGTACCTGCTAAGCAAATAATGGTTAACATTAAAACAAAGTAACATTACAGTATAACAGTAAGACCTTACCATACCATACCTGCAAAGCAAATACCAAAAAAAAACCTAGTAAAAAATAAAACATTTTTTTAACGCAACCGGTGCCTAAAATATATATATGCCGAAGCATGGGGGCATCCTCCCGCAAAAAAGTTATGCCACGTACACATGGTCGGACTTTTCCACGGGCAAGCCTCCGTCGGAATTTCGACCGTATGTACGTGGCATTAGGAGCAAAATCGCTCCTCCGCCCCTGCTGCCCCCATGCTTCGGCATATATGCTCTTTTTTTTAACTGTGGTGGTGAAATCACCTCCTACAGCGTTGGAGTCGCGGCTTTATGTATCGTGGGAGCAAACGCTGTTGCTGTCAAGATAAATAAATCCGCGCTGCAACTGAATGGCGCACCTGAAAACAAAAAAATGGTTAACAATAAAACACAGTAAACAAAATTACATACCTGAAAAGCAAGCATGATAAAACATAATAAAACATTGCAGAATAGAATGGAGTAAAAAAGAGCAACAATAGAGAGAGAATAGAGAGAGAGAGAGAGAGAACAATAAAACGACAACTATTTTTGTTTTTTTTTTTTTTATATTTTTTTTGGGGGGTTTTTTTTTTGTTTTTTTTTATTTTTTATTTTTTTTTTTTTTTTTTATAAATATAATTTTAACTGTAACGGTCGGGTATCAAAATGCGATGGCATTCTTGAGACCCTGTAACTATAATTTTAACTGCAACGGTCGGGTCTCAAAATGCGATGGCATTCTTGAGACCCTGTGAAAGTGTATCCTAGCCTGTGAAATGCTGTACCCTACGCTAATACCTCACTAGTGAGTGGTAGCGTTCAAAACATTCACCAATGCAGAGACCAGGATTGTCAGGACAGCGTGGACAATAATAACGGGTGTCACGCCTACATCCGCGCTTGCTACAGACACGACATCTTTTTTGGGGGGCTCGTTGGGTAGGGGTACTCGGGAAGACATAAGGAAAATGCCTCTCATGCAGCCGGCTTACTGCATTTGGTAGGGGATGTTGAGGTGCAGAACCGCCTGGATACAGGAGTTCTGTCACAACCTCTCCCTGGAATTCAAGGAAGGGTAAAGTCCCGCCTGAAGCTCCGTATAGCACATGAGAATTCAGCAAAGCCAATTGGAACAAATAAATAGACACTTTTTTGTACCAGCGTCTAGCCTTACGGGCAACTAGGTACGGCGCCAAAAACTGGTCGTTGAGGTCCACCCCTCCCATATTTTGGTTATACTCGTGGACACAGAGGGGTTTCGTCACAACACCAGCCGCCGTACGAATTTGGACTGTCGTGTCTGCATGAAGGGAGGTAAGAACGAAAACATTCTTATTATCCCTCCACTTCACAGCGAGCAAATTATTACACTTCAAGCAGGCTCTCTCCCCCAGCCTAAGAGGGGAATCTACAAGCCGCTGGGGAAAGCCCCGGCGATTAGGTCGCACGGTGCCACATGCTCCAATCTGCTGATCAAACAAGTGACTAAACAGTGGCACGCTCGTGTAATAATTGTCCACGTACAAGTGGTACCCCTTTCCGAATAAGGGTGACACCAAGTTCCACACTATCTTGCCAGCGCTCCCTATGTAATCTGGACAGTTCTCCGGCTCTACGTAACTATCTTTTCCCTCATAAACCGAAAAGCTCCACGTATAGCCTGTTGCCCTGTCACAGAGCTTGTAGAGCTTGACCCCGTATCTGGCACGCTTGCTGGGAAGGTACTGTTTGAAAGACAAGCGGCCAGAAAACTTAATCAGGGACTCGTCAACGCAGACAACTTGATTGGGAGTAAACAAGGCTGCAAAACATTGGTTGAAGTGGTTTATGAGGGGCCGAATTTTGTAGAGCCGATCAAATTCAGGGTCTCCACGAGGACGACAAAGTTCATTGTCACTGAAGTGCATGAACCGCAAGATCTGTTCGTATCGTGCCCTGGACATGGAGCAAGAGAACACGGGCATTTGGTGGTGCGGTGAGGTGGACCAATAAGACCTCAGAGTCGGGAATTTATGTATGCCCATGTTGAGGGAAAGGCCCAGAAAGGACTTAAATTCGGAAACCGTAATTGGTTTCCAATCTCTGGCAAGGGAAGGCAACTGGGGATTAGCGGCCATGTATTGACCAGCGTATATATTACTTTGGTCCACAATAGATCTATAGAGATCTTCCGTGAAAAACAGCGAATAAAAATCGGATGGCTTAAAATCAGCTGTTTCCACCTGAATACCGGGTTGGCCAGTGAATGGGGGAAGTACGGGTCCTGCAGAAGTGGTGGGCATCCAATCAGGATTGGCGAATTCTGCAGGAAGGACACTATGTGATCGACGGGCCTGCCTTTGTCTTCTTCTTGGTGGCAGCAGGACACTACTTGTGCTTGCCACCTCGCCAGCTTGAACTGCACTTATGGGACTCGCCACGTCACCAAGTGTTACTGCAGTGCTGGTTTGACTACGTCCAGGGTGTACTAGGCCGCTGGTGCTTGCCAGTTCACCAGAAGGAATAGCGGCGCTAGTACTTCTCTGCTCCATACGAGAGACCTGCGGTTCTTGCACCTCAACAACAGCAGAAGATCGGGATCGGGTACGCCTGACCTTAGCAGGGACCACACCTCTGTCGCCAGAGCCATCTGTCATGGAGCCGCTGTTGTCTACTGGATCGTATTCTGAGCCTGATTCTGACAGATGAGTGACCTCCTCTTCACTATCTGACATACTCAGACACAAGTAGGCCTGTTCACTAGTGTACTTGCGATTTGCCATTTTGGGCTCTAAATTTAGTAGTACACTAGTGAGATTCACAGGTAAAAAAGCTCCTAGGCTGCTGGCGACTGAATCAAAACGCTACCAAAAAAAACTGTTAGCGATCGCAGGGATCAGGCCTGACTCTGCGAACGCTGCAGTTATGTGTGCTTAGTGTTTTGTAAGTGACAGAGATCGATCGATACTGCACTTGGGTGGGCTGGCCGGGGCTGGGCGGGGGGGAAAACGCAGGTGCTAGCAGGTATCTGGGCTGATCCTGCTAACAATGCGTTTTTTGGAACCCTAAACTCCTGGGACGCTAGTATAGATCTGATCAGATCAGATATTGATCTGTTCAGATACTATACCACTAAGGGAGGTGTATGCTTTGCGCGTGGGTGTTTGCGGTACTGGCACTAACCTGGGGTGACGCAGACCTTATTTGACCCTAAAACCTAATTGATATCACCTGCCGGGCGATCAGGGGGTTAAACCGATAGTTGGGTAATAAATGGCGGGTGCCCTGACAGTATAAAAAACAAACTAACTAACCAGCGTCACCCGTAACAGTTATACGGTGATCACTGGTGAAAGGGTTAACTAGGGGCAATCAGGGGGTTAAAACCTTTATTGGGTAATATATGGGGGTACCTGAAGCTATATAAAAACCTGACGGGGAACCTAAATAACTAACTAACTGGCTAACCAGCGTCACCAGTGACACTTATACGGTGATCACTGGTGAAAGAGTTAACTCTAGGGGCAATCAAGGGGTTAAAACCTTTATTTAGGTTGTAATATGGGGGTACCTGACCTATAAACCTATTTATAAACCTATATAAACCTGGCGGTTAACCTAAAAAAAAAACTGGCTACCTAGCGGCACCAGTGACACTAATGCAGCGATCAGAAAAACGATTGCTTAGTGACACTGGCAAAAGGGGGTGAAAGGGTTACCTAGGGGGCAATCAAGGGGTTAAACCTTTATTAGGGGGGGGGGGGGGGGTAGGGGGCTACCTTAGACCTAAAGGGGCCTAAAACTAACTGCCCTGACAGTTATTGCAGTCACACTGACACTAAATGCAGTGATCAGTAAAATAAATGATCACTGCAATCAGTGACACTGTGACTGGGGGGGCAGGGGGTGATCTGGGGGGTGACAGGGGGTGAAATATCTGCCTATGTGTGCCTGGTGTCAGTGTAGTGTTTGTGCACTAACCTGATGTCTTCTCCGCTCGGCGTCCCGGTCAGAAAGACCGGCACGAGGAGCGTGACATCACTTCCCCTTGCCTGTGTTTACAATTACACAGGAAGGGGAAGCATCTGATTCGCCAGGAGCGATCGCGAGGGGGTGGCCAGAAACCACTGGCCGTCCCCTCGTGCCGGATCGCTCCTGAAGCGATCCCGACCGTCCCCCGCCGGCGGAGGGGGTTCCGATCGGACACCCCAACCGCCGGAAGAATGTCACGTACAGGTACGTGATTTTGCCTGTACGTGCCATTCTGCTGACGTATATGTACATGGGGCGGTCGGCAATGTTTATTAAAGTGGTAACATTAAAAAGTGCAGCGCTGAAAGAAAAACAATATTGCAAGTGTGAAACCCCAGATGCTGTCCTTGTGGACGAAACACGTTGGTTTGCATTTAGCCAGCTCCATAACATTGCGCTATTTGGATTTCTCTTGTGATCTCATTGGTTTTATGCTTGAATACATCAGCATTGATGTACGTGTTCTACGTTTTTTAAATAAACCTATTTACAATGGTTTTACACTATGGCGATTGAATACAATGTAACAAGTCATTGATGTTTATTAAAGTGATTGAACACAATGTAACAGGTGATCGATGTTTATTAACCACTTGAACACTGGGCACTTAAACCTCCTTCCTAACCAGACCAATTTTCAGCTTTTGGTGCTCTCACATTTTGAATGACAATTACTCATATGAAATTTTTGTCTTTTTTTCACACAAATAGAGCTTTTTTTGGTGGTATTTAATCACCTCTGGGTTTTTTATTTTTTTGCGCTATAAAAGAAAAAAGACCGAAAATTCTGTAAAAAAAAAAAAAAATATTTCCTTTGTTTCTGTTATAAGATTTAGCAAATTAGTAATTTTTCTTCATAAATTTTGGCCCAAATTTATACTGCTACATGTCTTTGGTAAAAAATAACCCAAATTGGTGTATATTATTTGGTCTTTGTGAAAGTTATAGAGTCCACAAGCTGTGGTGCCAATCTCTGAAAATTGACGGCCTATCCCATTTCTTGAGTCCCTAACAAGCCAAGAAAGTACAAATACCCCCCAAATTACCCATTTTTGGAAAGTAGACATTTCAAGGTATTTAGTAAGAGACATGGTGAGTTTTTTGAAGTTTTTCTACAAAATTGTTACATTAGCAGGTTATTTCTCACACACAGCATATGCATAGCACAAATTACACCCCAAAACACATTCTACTACTCCTCCTGAGTATGGCGATACCACATGTGTGAGACTTTTACGCAGCGTGGCCACATACAGAGGCCCAACATGCAGGGGGTACCATCAGTCATTCTAGGAGCATAAATTACACATATCATTTCTTGACTACCTCTTAAACTTTTGAAGGCCCTGGAGTACCAGGACAATGGAAACGCCCCCAAAATGACCACATTTTGGAAAGAAAACACCCCAGCGTATAATCTATGAGGCATAATGAGTCTTTTGAACATGTCATTTTTTTCTACAAGTTTTTGGAAAATGTGTAAAGAAAATGAAAACACATTTTTTTTTACACAAAGTTGTCTATTTATACAATATTTCTAACACATAGCATGTACATAGCAAAAATGACACCCCAAAATAGATTCTCCTATTCCTCCTAAGTACAGCGATACCACATGTGGGAGACTTTTATACAGCCTGGCCACATAGAGAGGCCCAACATGTAGGGAGCACCGTCAGGTGTTTTAGGGGCATAAATGTAAAATCGAATTTGACTACCTGTTACACTTTTGTGAGGCACTCTAGTGGCATGGATGAGCCTTGGATGGGGATGGCTGACTATGGATGGGATGACTGAGCATTAAAGAGTATGGCTGGGTACGACTGGGTATGGCTGAGTACGGCCGGATACGACTGGGTATGGCTGAGTATTGATGGTGGTGGATGGGATGGCTGAGCATGGATGGATAGATGAGTATTGCTGAGTATGGATGGGTGGCTGAGCATGGATGAGTATTGCTGATTAGGGATGGATGGATGAGCATGGATGAGTATTGCTGAGTATGGATGAGCATGGATAAGTATTGCTGATTAGGGATGGATGGCTGAGCATGGATGGATGAGTATTGCTGATTAGGGATGGATGGATGAGCATGGATGAGTATTGCTGAGTATGGATGAGCATGGATAAGTATTGCTGATTAGGGATGGATGGCTGAGCATGGATGGATGAGTATTGCTGATTAGGGATGGATGGATGAGCATGGATAAGTATTGCTGACTAGGGATGGATGGATGAGCATGGATGAATAGATGAGGCTGCAATGGGCACATAGCGCTGTGGGCACTACATATCCAGCCCACAGCGCTGCTGCAATCTCTCCCCTCTCTGCTCACACTGTACCGATCGGTACAGAGAGGGAGAGAGGAACCAGACATGACACCGGTTTGTTTACAAGTGATCGCTCCGTCATTTGATGGAGCGATCACGTGGTAAACGGCCGCTGTCAGCGGCCATTTACCTTGATCCCAGATGCCCCGATATTAGGCATACTATGACGATGATAGGACATCATAGTATGCCCTCCAAGAGTTATCGAGCGGCGCTGTAGCCGTCATTCAGCTATGGTGCAGTCGTTAAGTGGTTAAACAGGCGACTGAAAACAATGTAACAAGTCATTGATGTTTATTAAAGTGATTGAATACAATGTAACAAGTGATCAATGTTTATTAAACAGGCGATTGAATACAATGTAACAAGTCATTGGTGTTTATTAAAGTGATTGAACACAAGGTAAATACAATGTAAAATGTGACGTAATACGTTTTCCAACTTTAATAACGTAAAACATGCGAAATGAAAGAAATGGTTGAGAGATTCGATATATTAGTTCAGTTATGAGATTACTGGATGGGTAATAGGAGAGGTGGGAAAGAGGGGAGGGTTTAAGGAGTAACGTTAATATATAATACTGGAAGCAGGTGAAGTAAGGGGGATAGGGGGGCACTTTTGACCCTTTTTTTGTCTTTATCGTTCACTCTACTCTTTTACAGTATAATGTGATGTAATTTTTTTGGTATTTATTAATCTTACTGTGAAGATAGAGACTCTGCTTCTTCTCTTAATTGAATTGTTAAGCCTTGGAAAAAATTGAATAAAGAATAAAGTAAAAAAAAAGAGTACCCTCAAAAAAAGTGATCAATGTTTATTAAACAGGCGATTGAATACAATGTAACAAATGATTGATGTTTATTAAACAGGCGATTGAATACAATGTAACGAGTGATCGATGTTTATTAAACAGGCGATTGAATACAATGTAACAAATGATCAATGTTTATTA
>CM053027.1:601154305-601181974 GCA_028564925.1 Lithobates sylvaticus | reverse complement strand
AACCACATCTATTAGTTTGGTGCTGGCCCTCTTATTTGCTGATCTTAGTGTCCTCCTGTAGGTGGCAGCACACCCACAAGTTAGGAATCCACAGTACTGTGCCCCTCAATGAACAATGGCTGACGATATATGTGTGACCAGCATAGTATCATCCACAGACACTGCTGTACCCTCATGATATAAATGGGTGTTAATAAGAGTGCTGACTATAATGGGTTTATCTCACCTCAATGGCAGGTTCAACGTGAGGAGGAGTTGGTGGTGTCTCTGTTGGGCACTCTTCAAATTAAGGGTCTCTCTCCATGCAGCTGGTGGTCTCCCTCCACCTGGGCGAAGCTCTGCTCCCACCCTGTTCTTAGATTCTCCCCGGAATGTTTCTGCAGGTGGTGCTGCAGCGATTTCTTGCGGATGAAGCGATCCCAGCAGTAGGGACACTGATAGGGGCGCTCCCCGGTGTGACGTCTCACATGGGCCACCAGGTCGGTCTTGCGGCTGAAGCTCTTGGGGCAGTAGGTACAGTGGAAAGGCTTGTGCCCGGCGTGGCTCCAGAGATGAGTGGTCAGGGTGGAGTTCTGCCGGAAGCTCCGCCCACACTGGTTACAGGCGTACGGCCGATCTTCCGTGTGCGTTCTTCCGGTGGGCCGTCAGGTGCTGCTTCTTCACGAAGGTCTTGCAGCAGATGCTGCAGCGGTGGGGCCGGTCCTGACAGTTTCCCATCTGGTGGGATAAGAAGTCAATGAGGTGACTCCAGCTCTCCCCACAATGCGCACAAGTGTGCGTCTTTTCTGCGTTGTCGGACAACTCCTGCCTTTCCTGCTCGACGCGATCTGTCTCAGCAAGTGTTTTAAGGCTTTTACTACCAGGACTGAGCCCAGCTCCACCCAGGTCACTTCTCTCCTCGGAGCTGTCATTATGCAAAGTGGCTTCCTAAGTGACCCCGTTACGGGAGGGACTTTCAGGAGACTTCCTCTTCTCCCGACCTGGTGGCTCTCCTTACCAACCGCAGGGACCTCCTACTGACCTCCCTCGCTGCCGGCCGCTGACTGGCACGCTTCCAATGAGTCCATCTGGTCTGACCTTCTTTACTGCATCCATTTACCGCCGCGTAACCTGCAGATGACAGTACTGTAACGAGTAACACAAACATTCATAAAGCAAACACACTGTATACAGTTATGTACAGTGCCTTGAAAAAGTATTCACACTTTTATGTGATAGACCAGGGTCTCCAAACTTTCTAAAGAAAAAGCCAGTTTACTGTCCTCGGACTTTAGGGGGGCCGAAATGTGCCCAGTGTGGGAGTAAACAATGCCCGATCTGGTGTCATTGGGGGGAAGAGTTTCACTTTTTTGTTGTCAGTGGCAGGAATAATGCCTCAAGGGCCGGACAAAGGCAAGCAAAGGGCCACATCTGGCCCCAGGACCACACTTCGGAGACCACTGTGATAGACCAACACAAAGTAGCACATAATTGTGAAGTGGAAGGAAAATGATAAATGATACAAATAAATATGTGAAAAGTTGCGGGGGGGGGGGGGGGTATTTGTATTGCACCCCCCAGAGTCAATACTTTGTAGAACCCCCTTTCTCTACAAGTCTTTTTGGGGATGTCTCTACCAGCTTTGCACATCTAGAGAGGACATTTCTGCCCCATTCTTCTTTGCAAAATATCTCAAGCTCTGTCAGTTTGGATGGAGAGCATCTGTGGACAGCAAATTCAAGTCTTGCCACAGATTCTCAATGTGATTTAGGTCTGGACTGTGACTGGGCCATTCTAACACATGAATATGCTTTGATCTAAACCATTCCATTGTAGCTCTGGCTGTATGTTTCGGGTCGTTGTCCTGCTGGAAGGTGAACCTCCTCCCGGTCTCAAGTCTTTTGCCGACTCTAACAGGTTTTCTTCGAAGATTGTCCTGTATTTGTCTCCATCCATCTTCCCATCAACTCTGACCAGCTTCCCTGTCCCTGCTGAAGAAAAGCATCCCCACCACATGATGCTGCCACCACCATATTTCACGGTGGGGATGGTGTGTTCAGGGTGATGTGCAGTGTTAGTTTTCCCCACACATAGCGTTTTGCTTTTAGGCCAAAAAGTTACGTTTTGGTCTCATCTGAGCAGATCACCTTCTTCCACATGTTTGCTGTGTCCCCCACATGGCTTCTCACAAACTACAAACAGGACTTCTTATGACTTTCTTTCACCAATGTCTTTCTTCTTGTCACTCTTCCATAATGGGCAGATTTGTGGAGAACACGACTAATAGTTGTCCTGTGTGGAACGTCATCAGTGAGTTCCCATTGCCTCAGCGTGCTGCACCGTGTGCTGAGAACGTTGTGTGAGCGGAGCAGATTGAGGGAACGGCATCACCATGAGCAAAGCACACCCGCCTGAGCTGAAGAAGTTCATCGACAAAAAATGATCTTTGAAGTTAAATGGAGGGAGACATGTTCAGGGAATACTTCGAGGATTTGACCCATTCCTGAATCTTGTGCTAGATGAATGCACAGAAGTAGCACCAAGTGGGCAACAAACTATTGGCATGGTGGTCATATGAGGGAACAGCATAATCATGTTGGAAGCTTTGGAACGAGTATAGTATTAGGATATGATGAGCCTAACCTGCCCATGATGTCAACCCTCAATTAAGTCATCCTACTGTATTCATACGCTTTACATTTGTTGTGTTCATTTTTTTTTTTGTATTAAAAGTAGGGTTGAGCGAACCCGAACTGTAAAGTTCGGGTCCGTGACGGACTTTTGGGTGTTCGGGTCCCGGACCCGAACCCGAACAATGGACTGTATGTTCGGGTTCGGGTCTGGTGTTCGGCGATGTAATGGTGCTTTTTAAAATGTCTTTTAAAAGCACTCGCGGCTATATGAATTGTCGGCTCCCTGTAATACAGAGAACAGTCATAGTCATTGAAAGTCATTGATTTTTAAAAAGTTATTGTCATAAAAAGTGTTTGGGGACCCGGGTCCTGCCCCAGGGGACATGTATCAATGCAAAAAAAAGTTTTAAAAACGGACGTTTTTTCGGGAGCAGTGATTTTAATAATTCTTAAAGTGAAACAATAAAAGTGGAATATTCCTTTAAATTTCGTACCTGGGGGGTGTCTATAGTATGCCTGTGAAGGGGCGCATGTTTCCTGTGCTTAGAACTGTCCCTGCACAAAGTGTCATTTTTGCAGGAAAAAAGCTATTTAAAATCACTGTGTACCCCTAATCGTAACCCTTGACCATAACTCTAATAATAAACCCTAACCTCTAACCCTAACCCCTAACTCTAATATTAACTCCTAACCCCAACCCTAATCCTTACCATAACCCCTAATATTAACCTCTAACCCCTAGCAAAAAAAAAAGTAAAAAATGAAAAAATGTATTCTAATAATAAATAAATAAAAGCGGATAAAAAATCTAAAAACATAGCAACAAATGACGAAACAGATATTATCTTTCTCTATTACCTAATAATAAAAATGCTAAAGCCAAAAACACTTAAAAAACGATGTACAGAAATGCTCAAAAACATGCAAACAAATGCCCAAAAAGAAAAAACGCTCAAAAATGCAGCGCTCAGGTGTGAATGGAGCCTGATGGTGTAAATGAGCCCTGAGTTGGCATTTGGGAGGTTATCTTGTTTTTCTGCACACTACTAATAGTTATGTAGCGGCCATAACCCCTTGGAGCGACCTTGAATTTTCTGTGCTTACCAATTACCTCCTGTAGCTCATCGTTCGTTGTCTAGGGGTTCCCAGGGTTAGTACCCAATAACTTCAAATGCTGACACCCAAAAGTCCCTTTGAGGATTTTTATTTTGCAGGGGTAACATCCAAATATAACACAGTCTCAATTGGGAATAGAGGGCACGGGTGATAAAACTCAGGCACTTTGAACTGCTGACATCAATTGAATGTCTCTTAGTTAACCCAGAGAGTAGCCACTCGCAACTGGGCGCGTCACTGCTGGATAAACCTCTAACCACAGATTTAGCAGCCAACAAGTGACTCAAAAATTTGTAAAGTCTCTGCCACAGACTAAGTTGTAACTGAAGATAAATTAGGAACTTTTCCTATGGTACCTGGATCTTTCAGCCGCCTCGGCGATACCGTAGGAAATGCGGATTCACTAGTGTCCATACAACTCAGCTCCCAGGCTCTTACCGAGAAGCCAGCTTCTTGGCCCTCCTCCGAAGAGTCCTCCCCTGGTCACTTGTACAAGTTCTTGTGTCTCTCCAATCCTGAGAGGACACCGGGACACCTTCAAATCCTCCTTCAGTTACTGGGCCTCAAACTAACCAGTTCCGAGGCTCGGGAACGGACGGATCCCCACCCCAGACCATGAGGGCCTCTGGGGGCGGTCAGGGTGACCATGCTTACGGGGATGGCAGACACTCCTGGGTCCGGGACCCCTCACGGGGTTGGTCCGGACCAGAACCAGGAATCAAAAAACAAGCTGAACCCTGAACACGTGACTCCAGCATCTTAAATACCCCTTCCCAGACTACACAGCGGGGCCAGACACGCCCACTGATTGGCTCCGAGACAGATTGGTACCTAATGCGTCCAACCATGCTGCATTCTCAGCCTGTCACAGGTGCTTCACCTCACCTATGACCAGGCAGAACTCCAGTACAGCCCAGCCAGACTGATGCCAAAGTAAAAAACCTGTACAATTAACCCCCAGAACTCAGTTACAGTTCTGGAAAACTAAATTTACATATATATAGCGCACACTTTAGACAAGTGTCGGGGCTACAGTTACAATGTACAGTATTAGTTATCCAAAATATTGCTTTGATAAACATTTGCGCAGACATCATGGGTTCCCCGTCTCAGAAACACCAGGAGGATGAAGGTGGCCCCAAGCAAAATCCTGTTTGTTGCCTCAATGTCATATGTGGTGCAGAATCTGAGCGATGCAGCCGTGTAACATACCGCTTACCTGGGAGAATTACAAGTCAGCAAGTGGTCATTCAATATCCCGGAAAGTGGATTATGTACATGGGCGTCCGCAGAACTTTTTTCAGGGGGCGGTATAATTTTAGGGTCACCCATGCACCGCCCTTTTTGACAATGTCATTATCACATTATTATGGTCAGAGTCTGCAGACGTATTACAGTCCCTAGGATAAGTAATGGGTAATGGCCAACAGGCTCTCTTACCAGACCCAGCAAAACTACAGCAGTGATCACTCCGGCTGGACGATCGCTCACTCTGGGTTCCCCGGGGGCGACACTGGTCAGTAGTGTAGCATGTCTGTACCCTGGTAGTGGCTCAGTCTTTCTCTCTCTGGTGGTGCTGGCCAGTGTGGCTCTCTCTCTGGTGGTGCTGGACAGCATGACTCTCTTTTGTGGCCCTGGCAGGCTCTCTCTCTGGCTTCCGCCCAGCACACTCCTCATCCTGTAGCACTCTCTCCCTCAGCTTCTTTCCAGGCTGCAGTCTCTCAATCTCTCTCTTGATCGAGCTGTAGCCTCCTCCCTGTGGAAAATGGAGCCGCCAATCTTTTGGGACTACCTGTCCGATGAAGCTTGCCTCTCCTAGTCGCCTTTGATTGGCCCTCAGTTATGGCCAATAGGGAAGGAACGGAGCAGGGCAGGAAGCTGGGTGGGGAACCTGGTGAGAGCCGCCGTCTCTTCTCCCTGACAGAAGAATGGGTGGAGCGAGCGGGGGAAACCTCTGACAGCCCGCAGCTCGCCATTCTTCCGTCACAGCACCGCCAAGTTCTCTGCTGGACTGAGCAGGGAAAAGAGCCCAAAGTCACACTAAACTTGACAGCACCTTAATGGTGTCACCCCACTGGTGGGTGGCACCCGGGTGCGGCACCTCGATAGAGACATAACTGTGCTGAATTTAAGATCCGATCCCTGATTCCAGGGGGGGGGGGGCACTTGACCCCCCTTGCCCCTACCTGCGGACGCCCATGATTATGTATTTCTGTTTTGCTTTAGGTTATAGTATTAGATAACGCAACCATGTCGCTAAAGTACAATAATTAAATTTCACGTAACCCTGTAAAAGAAATGTTTAAAAACTAGTAGTATTAATCCCAAAGTAGTATTAATCCCTAAACCAAAAATGTAATATATTGCAGCTTACCAAACGTTAGATGTGGTGGCTGCATTAGTTTTTTTTTTTTTTAAGGCTTTTTTTCCCTCTGTTCTCACCTGGTGATCTGGCCAGTAACACACCTCTTGTATTAGAGCGCCCCCCGCCCCCCACTCTGGAGATGAAGAAGGGGAGTGTACTAGAGAGACCACCAGAGAGATCAGTATTAACATGACATTTTAGTGCCTGTGTATATGGGGTCCCTTTAAAGAGTAACTCTTTTGTTGAGAAAAAAAACATTCCCCTCTGGGTGTTCTATGTACAGTGCCTTGAAAAAATATTCGTACCCCTTGAAAATTTTCCACATTTTGTCATGTTACAACCAATAATGTAAATGTATTTTCTTGGGATTTTATGTGATAGACCAAACACAAAGTGGCACATAATTGTGAAGTGGAAGGAAAATGATAAATGGTTTTCAATTTTTACAAATAAATATGTGAAAAGTGTGGCGTGCATTTGTATTCAGCAGCCCCCCTTTACTCTGATACCCCTAACTATCTAGTGGAACCAATTGCCTTCAGAAGTCACCTAATTAGTAAATAGAGTCCACTGTGTGTAATTTAATCTCAGTATAAATACAGCTGTTCTGTGCAGCCCTCAGAGGTTTGTTAGAGAACCTTAGTGAACAAACAGCATTATGAAGGCCAAGAAACACACCAGACAGGTCAGGGATAAAGTTGTGGAGTTTAAAGCAGGGTTAGGTTATAAAAAATATCCCAAGCTTTGAACATCTCACGGAGCACTGTTCAATCCATCATCCGAAAATGGAAAGAGTATGGCACAACTGCAAACCTACCAAGACATGGCCGTCCACCTAAACTGACCGGCCGGGCAAGGAGAGCATTCATCAGAGAAGCAGCCAAGAGACCCATGGGAACTCTGGAGGAGCTGCAGAGATCCACAGCTCAGGTGGGAGAATCTGTCTACAGGACAACTATTAGCCCCCGTACACACAGTCGGAAATTCCGACCACAAAATCCGTCAGATTTTTTCTGACGGATTTTGTCCGACACTGGTGTTGCATACACACGGTCGGACAAAGTTGTCGGAAAGACTGATCATTCTAAACGTGGTGACGTTCGTTGCCTACGACGGAACTACATAGAGGCTAGTAGCCAATAGCTTTGGTCTCGTAATTTGATCTGAGCATGCGTGGCACTTTGTCCGTCGGAATTCTCTACACACGATCGGAAAAAGTCCGATCGGATTTTGTTGTCAGAAAATTTGAGAGCAGGATCTCGAATTTTTTCCGTCGGAAAAAGTCCGATGGAGCCCACACACGGCCGGATTTTCCGACAACATGGTCTGATCGGACATTTTCCGTCGGAGTTTCCGACCGTGTGTACTGGGCATAAGTGGACAAATCTGACCTTTAGGCTACTTTCACACTGAGGCGCTGGGCGCGCTGGCGGTAAAGCGGCGCTTTATGTAGCGCCGCTTTACCGTCGTTTTAGCAGCCCTTTTCGGCCGCTAGTGGGGCAGTTTTACCCCCCGCTAGCGGCCGAAAAAGGGTTAAAACCGCCCGCAAAGCGCCGCTGCAGCAGCGGTTTGCAGGCGGGTTTGGAGCGCTGCCCCATTGTTTTCAATGGGAAGGGCGCTTTAGGAGCGGTAAATACACCGCTCCTACAGCGCTCCAAAGATGCGGCTTTCAGGACATTTTTCAGCGTCCTGCAAGCGCACCGCTCCAGTGTGAAAGCCCCCTCACACTGGAGAGACAGCAGCGGCTGTTTGAAGGCACTTTGCAGGCGCTATTTTTAGAACTTTAGCGCCTGCAAAGCGCCTCAGTGTGAAAGGGGCCTTATGGAAGAGAGGCAAGAAGAAAGCCATTGTTGAAAAAAAGCCATAAGAAGTCCTGTTTGCAGTTTGCAAGAAGCCATGTGGGGGACACACGTGGAAGAAGGTGCTCTGGTCAGATGAGACCAATATTTTACTTTTTGGCCTAAAAGAAAAACGCTTTGTGTGGCAGAAAACTAACACTGCACAACACCCTGAACACACCATCCCCACCGTGAAAACATGGTGGTGGCAGCATCATGTTCTGGGGATACATTTCTTCAGCAGGGACAGGGACCAAATACAGGGCAATCTTAGAAGGAAAACCTGTTAGAGTCTGCAAAAGTTTTTAGACTGGGGCGGAGGTTCACCTTCCAGCAGGACAACCACCCTAAACATACAGCCAGAGCTACAATGGAATGGTTTAGAGCATATCCATGTGTTAGAATGGCCCAGTCACAAAAATCTTAGAACAGGGATGCTTGGTTTCAATATCCCCCTCACAAAAAATCTCCCATCTATTTCTTATCCATAGAGCCTATTATATACCCCCAAAAAATTTTCAAATTTGGTAGGAAGCCTAAAGATGAATGTCCTAGATGTAAGGCCCCAGGGGACTTGATCCATATGGTGTGGAAATGCCCCAAACTATACGGGTATTGTATTGAAATTGTTGAAAGGATAAATAGAGTTTTCAGGACCACACTGGAACCAGAGGCTGGGACTTGCTTACTGGGAAGTTTTGAGGAGGGTGGAGTCTCCCCGCTTGTGAAGATAGCCATTCTCAGATGTTTGTATCAAGCACGGCGCCTAATATCGCAAAACTGGCAGACTAAAACTCCTCCCTCATCGGGTGTATGGGCCGATTATATTAACTCTATGATATGGTGTGAGAGGGCGATGTTTGTCAGGCAGAAGAATTTAAAGAAGTTTATAGGGCTATGGAGCCCCTGGCTGAGCGAGATGGGATGCTGTTGGCGGAAGGGCGACTGTGGGGTAGAAGGGGCTTCCCCTCTGACCCCGCCTCACCTTTAGACTCCCCCGGTGGGAGTCCCCTCTTCAACTGCCCAGCGGAACGCAGGCTGGTCTACGATCTCGATGCTGATCCACTTACTGTCTCTGACTGTCTGGGTACCAGTGGTGTGCGTTTGGGGGGGGATAGGGGGGCGGGAGCAAGATACGGAAAACAACAATTAATTTTCCCCTTTAATTTCTTGGAAATGATATCAGACATTGTATATTTTCTTTTTTTTTTTTTTATTGTATGTTGTCAATTTTGTAATGCGAAAAACTAAATAAAGACTATGAAGTTAAAAAAAGAATGGCTCAGTCAAAATCCAGACCTAAACACTCCTGAGCCCGGGACCCTCACGGGTTGGTCCGGACCGGAACCAGAATCAAAGAGCAAGCTGAACTCTACCAGTGTTGGTCATCTTACTTTAAAAAAGTAATTAGTTACATTACAAATTACTTCTCCCAAAAAAGTAATTGAGTTAGTAACTCAGTTACTACATTGGAAAAGTAATTAGTTACTCAGCAAAGTAACTGACTTTTTTTTTTAATATTCTTAGGGGCGGGTCTAGTATTACTGTAAGCAAGGGGCGCGTTCCCCCCTGCACGTCTATTTCCCCCCAACACATATATCTGTTTCCCCCTCTGTACCCCACTACACGCCTGCCCCCCCCCCCCACACACATATATCTGTTCCCCCTCTGTACCCCACTACACGTCTGTCCCCCCCCCCCCCCACACATATATCTGTTCCCCCCCTGTACATCTGTCCCCCCCAAACTCACGGATCGGATCGTTGCAGAGTCACGGATCGGATCATTTTTCGGATCAGCAAATAATAATTGAATTTGCAAAAACCTTTGAAAATTCCACCACCATAAAGCCCCCACTGTAATATCCACGTCATCTCCCCAACTGTAATATTGTCTGGGTATAGCTGGGTACGGCTGGGTATCGCCGAGTATGGCTGAGTATTACAGCGTATTGCAGAGTGTGGCGGGGTATGGCCAGGTGTTGCGGGGTATGGCGGGGTGTTGCAGGGTATGGCAGGGTGTTGCAGAATATTGCGCAGTATTGGCAGGGTGTTGCAGAGTATTGCGCAGTATTGGCAGGGTGTTGCAGAGTATTGCGCAGTATTGGCAGGGTGTTGCAGAGTATTTGGCAGGGTGTTGCAGAGTATTGCGCAGTATTGGCAGGGTGTTGCAGAGTATTGCGCAGTATTGGCAGGGTGTTGCAGAGTATTGCGCAGTATTGGCAGGGTGTGCAGAGTATTGCGCAGTATTGGCAGGGTGTTGCAGAGTATTGCGCAGTATTGGCACTGGCAGGGTGTTGCAGAGTATTGCGCAGTATTGGCAGGGTGTTGCAGAGTATTGCGCAGTATTGGCAGGGTGTTGCAGAGTATTGCGCAGTATTGGCAGGGTGTTGCAGAGTATTGCGCAGTAGTGGCAGAGTATTGCGCAGTATTGGCAGGGTGTTGCAGAGTATTGCGCAGTATTGGCAGGGTGGTGCAGAGTATTGCAGGGTGTTGCAGAGTATTGCGCAGAGTTGCAGAGTATTGCGCAGTATTGGCAGGGTGTTGCAGAGTATTGCGCAGTATTGGCAGGGTGTTGCAGAGTATTGCGCAGTATTGGCAGGGTGTTGCAGAGTATTGCGCAGTATTGGCAGGGTGTTGCAGAGTATTGCGCAGTATTGGCAGGGTGTTGCAGAGTATTGCGCTATATTGGCAGGGTGTTGCAGAGTATTGCGCAGTATTGGCAGGGTGTTGCAGAGTATTGCGCAGTATTAGCAGGGTGTTGCAGAGTATTGCGCAGTATTAGCAGGGTGTTGCAGAGTAGTGGCAGGGTATGGAGGGATAGCTGCTGCCATCCGATCTCTCCCCTCCACTGTACAGATCTGTACACAGAGGGGAGACCAGCGTCATCTTGACGCCGGTTTGTTTACAAAGTGATCGCTCCGTCATTTGACGGAGCAATCACATTGTAAACGGCCGACGGGTGCACCAAGATGGCCGCCGCTCCGGAGCTAGGCCGGAGCGGCGGCCATCTTGGTGCACCCGTCGGCCGCCGCTCCGGAGCTAGGCCGAAGCCGCGGCCTTTCCTAAGGCCGAGGCCGCGGACGGCTCCGCGATCGCGGCGGGTAATTGCGGTAACGCCGCCCCAGTAATGGGAACGGCGTTACCGCGAGGGGAAGAGTAATCAGTTAGATTACTCGTTACCCTCTAAAGTAACGGCGTTACGTAACGCCGTTTACTTTAACGGCGTTAGTGCCATCACTGCCTATGACCAGGCAGAACTCCAGTACCTGGGAGAATTACAAGTCAGCAAGTGGTCATTCAATATCCGGAAAGTGGATTATGTACATGGGCGTCCGCAGAACTTTTTTCAGGGGGGGGGGGGGCATAATTTTAGGGTCACCCATGCACCACCCCTTTTTGACAATGTCATTATCACATTATTATGGTCAGTCTGCAGACGTATTACAGTCCCTAGGATAAGTAATGGGTAATGGCCAACAGGCTCTCTTACCAGACCCAGCAAAACTACAGCAGTGATCACTCCGGCTGGACGATCGCTCACTCTGGGTTCCCCGGGGGCGACACTGGTCAGTAGTGTAGCATGTCTGTACCCTGGTAGTGGCTCAGTCTTTCTCTCCCTGGTGGTGCTGGCCAGTGTGGCTCTCTCTCTGGTGGTGCTGGACAGCATGACTCTCTTTTGTGGCCCTGGCAGGCTCTCTCTCTGGCTTCCGCCCAGCACACTCCTCGTCCTGTAGAACTCTCTCCCTCAGCTTCTTTCCAGGCTGCAGTCTCTCAATCTCTCTCTTGATCGAGCTGTAGCCTCCTCCTTGTGGAAAATGGAGCCGCCAATCTTTTGGGACTACCTGTCCGATGAAGCTTGCCTCTCCTAGTCGCCTTTGATTGGCCCTCAGTTATGGCCAATAGGGAAGGAACGGAGCAGGGCAGAAAGCTGGGTGGGGAACCTGGAGAGAGCCGCCGTCTCTTCTCCCTGACAGAAGAATGGGTGGGGCGAGCGGAGGAAACCTCTGACAGCCCGCAGCTCGCCATTCTTCCGTCACAGCACCGCCAAGTTCTCTGCTGGACTGAGCAGGGAAAAGAGCCCAAAGTCACACTACACTTGACAGCACCTTAATGGTGTCACCCCGCTGGTGGGTGGCACCCAGGTGCGGCACCTCGATAGAGACACAACTGTGCTGAATTTAAGATCCGATCCCTGATTCCAGGGGGGGGCACTTGACCCCCCTTGCCTCTACCTGCGGACGCCCATGATTATGTATTTCTGTTTTGCTTTAGGTTATAGTATTAGATAACGCAACCATGTCGCTAAAGTACAATAATTAAATTTCACGTAACCCTGTAAAAGAAATGTTTAAAAACTAGTAGTATTAATCCCAAAGTAGTATTAATCCCAAAACCAAAAATGTAATATATTGCAGCTTACCAAACGTTAGATGTGGTGGCTGCATTAGTTTTTTTAAGGCTTTTTTCCCTCTGTTCTCACCTGGTGATCTGGCCAGTAACACACCTCTTGTATTAGAGCGACCCCAGCCCCCCACTCTGGAGATCAAGAAGGGGAGTGTACTAGAGAGACCACCAGAGAGATCAGTATTAACATGACCTTTTAGTGCTTGTGTATATGGGGTCCCTTTAAAGAGTAACTCTTTTGTTGAGAAAAAAAACATTCCCCTCTGGGTGTTCTATGTACAGTGCCTTGAAAAAATATTCGTACCCCTTGAAAATTTTCCACATTTTGTCATGTTACAACCAATAATGTAAATGTATTTTATTGGGATTTTTATGTGATAGACCAACACAAAGTGGCACATAATTGTGAAGTGGAAGGAAAATGATAAATGGTTTTCAATTTTTACAAATAAATATGTGAAAAGTGTGGGGTGCATTTGTATTCAGCAGCCCCCCTTTACTCTGATACCCCTAACTATCTAGTGGAACCAATTGCCTTCAGAAGTCACCTAATTAGTAAATAGAGTCCACCTGTGTGTAATTTAATCTCAGTATAAATACAGCTGTTCTGTGCAGCCCTCAGAGGTTTGTTAGAGAACCTTAGTGAACAAACAGCATTATGAAGGCCAAGGAACACACCAGACAGGTCAGGGATAAAGTTGTGGAGTTTAAAGCAGGGTTAGGTTATAAAAAATATCCCAAGCTTTGAACATCTCATTGAGCTCTGTTCAATCCATCATCCGAAAATGGAAGGAGTATGGCACAACTGCAAACCTACCAAGACATGGCCGTCCACCTAAACTGACAGGCCGGATGTGACACGTTAGAAGCCCCTCAAGCTAAGAAGTTGTTCGTTTTCTACGCAGCTTTCTACGCGAGGAAAGCAATAATGCTGTGCTGGAATAAACCCGCCCCTCCTACGGTTCTACAGTGGCAGACGCTTATTGATCAAGCGCTGCCGCTGTATAAACTGACATATCTTGGGCGCAACTGCCCACAGAAATTCGATAAAATATGGGCCGCTTGGGTCCGTGAAAGGAGACTTCCCCTGGACTGACTTGGAGCATGTGTTTTCACGTAGGCATAGGACAAAACTGGAGAATGCACAAGATTTGGGCATGGCTATAGACCGCAATATAATAAATAATCGCACTGTGAGCAATAAATTGGGGATTCATGCCGCAGTCAATAGATATATCCCCTTATTGGTGCATGTCCCTGTACAGGGAACTGGAGGTCTTTCCCCCGTCCTATACCTAACGTATTGTAAAGTGTGAAATTATGCTTTTGCTTGGCTACTGTAACACCACGCTGTATATGTAATGTATTCTTTTACCTTGCGAGGATGTATCACTGCACTCTGTTCTGTTTGTTTTCGTGTTGAAACTTTAATAAAATTTTTCTGTTAAAAAAAAACTGACAGGCCGGGCAAGGAGAGCATTAATCAGAGAAGCAGCCAAGAGGCCCATGGGAACTCTGGAGGAGCTGCAGAGATCCACAGCTCAGGTGGGAGAATCTGTCCACAGGACAACTATTAGCCCCCGTACACACAGTTGGAAATTCCGACCACAAAATCCGTCAGATTTTTTCTGACGGATTTTGTCCGACACTGGTGTTGCATACACACGGTCGGACAAAGTTGTCGGAAAGACTGATCATTCTAAACGTGGTGACGTTCGTTGCCTACGACGGAACTACATAGAGGCTAGTAGCCAATAGCTTTGGTCTCGTAATGTGATCTGAGCATGCGTGGCACTTTGTCCGTCGGAATTCTCTACACACGATCGGAAAAAGTCCGATCGGATTTTGTTGTCGGAAAATTTGAGAGCAGGATCTCGAATTTTTTCTGTCGGACAACATGGTCTGATCGGACATTTTCCGTCGGAGTTTCCGACCGTGTGTATGGGGCATAAGTGGACAAATCTGACCTTTAGGCTACTTTCACACTGAGGCGCTGGGCGCGCTGGCGGTAAAGCGGCGCTATATGTAGCGCCGCTTTACCGTAATTTTAGCGGCGCTTTTCGGCCGCTAGCGGGGCAGTTTTACCCCCCGCTTGCGGCCGAAAAAGGGTTAAAACCGCCCGCAAAGCGCCGCTGCAGCAGCGGTTTGCATGCGGGTTTGGAGCGCTGCCCCATTATTTTCAATGGAAAGGGGCGCTTTAGGAGCGGTAAATACACCGCTCCTACAGCGCTCCAAAGATGCGTCTTGCAGGACATTTTTCAGCGTCCTGCAAGCGCACCGCTCCAGTGTGAAAGCCCCCTCACACTGGAGAGACAGCAGCGGCTGTTTGAAGGCACTTTGCAGGTGCTATTTTTAGAACTTTAGCGCCTGCAAAGCGCCTCAGTGTGAAAGGGGCCTTATGGAAGAGTGGCAAGAAGAAAGCCATTGTTGAAAAAAAGGCATAAGAAGTCCTGTTTGCAGTTTGCAAGAAGCCATGTGGGGGACACATGTGGAAGAAGGTGCTCTGGTCAGATGAGACCAATATTTTACTTTTTGGCCTAAAAGAAAAACGCTTTGTGTGGCGGAAAACTAACACTGCACAACACCCTGAACACACCATCCCCACTGTGGTGGTGGCAGCATCATGTTCTGGGGATACATTTCTTCAGCAGGGACAGGGACCAAATACAGGGCAATCTTAGAAGAAAACCTGTTAGAGTCTGCAAAAGTTTTTAGACTGGGGCGGAGGTTCACCTTCCAGCAGTACAACCACCCTAAACATACAGCCAGAGCTACAATGGAATGGTTTAGAGCATGGGTCTTCAAACTATGGCCCTCCAGTTGTTCAGGAACTACAATTCCCATCATGCCTAGTCATGATTGTGAATGTCAGATTTTTACAATGCCTCATGGGATGTGTAGTTTCGCAACAGCTGGAGGGCCGTAGTTTGAGGATCCCTGGTTTAGAGCATATCCATGTGTTAGAATGGCCCAGTCAAAATCCAGACCTAAATCCCATGGAGAATCTGTGGCAAGACTTGAAAATTGCTGTTCACAGACGCTCTCCATCCAATCTGACAGAACTTGAGCTATTTTGTAAAGAATAATGGGCAAAAATGTCCCTCTCTAGATGTGCAAAACTGGTAGAGACATCCCCAAAAAGACTTGGAGCTGTAATTGTAGTGAAAGGAGGTTCTACAAAGTATTGACTCTGCGGGGATAAATAGAAATGTACGCCACACTTTTCACATATTTATTTGTAAAAAATGTTGAAATCCATTTATCATTTTCCTTCCACTTCACAATTATGGTGCCACTTTGTGTTGGTCTATCACATAAAATCCCCCAAAAATACATTTACGTTTTTTGTTGTCACATGACAAAATGTGGAAAATGTCAAGGGGTATGAATACTTTTTCAAGGCACTGTGTATATATATATATATATATATATATATATATATATATATATATATATATACACCATAGTTTCTGGACTCTATAACTTTCCCACAGACTAAATAATATACTGTAGTGTACACTGATGAGCCCAACTCCAAAGGGGAACTTTCTCCACTTGTCTCTCCCCCCCCCCCCCCCCCCCGGCCCCATTTGGCACCTTTCGGGGGGTAGTGGGTACCTGGTTTTGACCGGTACCCGCTCCCACTTCCTGGTGAGTTCGGCATGGTGAACTCAGCCAGATGTTCGGACCCCCTCCTCCTTTCACAAAAGCGCAGCACGCTTTCGCGCATGCTAGGGAACCAGCTGTGAAGCTTCAAGGCTTCACTGACGGTTTTCCTTAACCTAGATGGCGGCTCCAACACCCGACAGCTGATTAAAAAATCGGCTTGGGTGAGGACACCGCTGGATTCATGGACAGGAAAGTGCCTTAATATTAAAAGTCAGCAGCTACAGAATTTGTAGCTGCTGACTTTTAACTTTTTCGGAAGGAGCCTGGAGCTCCGCTGTTCATTGCTATCTGCGTCTCCAATTGTCTGACTGCAGTTTACTTAGAGCTCTTGCTCGCCATCTTGTGGTATCAAGGTGGAGGCAACTTTACATACGAATCTAAGAAATTAAAACAGTGACATTATTATTATTATTATTCAGGGTTTATATAGTGCAAACAGTTTGCTCAGCGCATTACAAAATAAAGGAAGACAGTACATTTATAACACAGGTGGGTTTGGAAGGCTCTGCTCCTGAGAGCTTCCAATCTAATGCCCCATACACACGGTCGGACATTCCGACCACAAAATCCGTGGGATTTTTTCCAACAGATTTTGGCCGAAACTTGTGTTGCATACACACGGTCGCACAAAGTTTTCGGAAAATCCGATCATTCCGAACGAGGTGACGTACGACGGGACTACGTAGAGGCCAGTAGCCAATAGCTTTCGTCCCCAAATTTATTTTGAGCATGCGTGGCACTTTGTGCGTCGGAAATTCTATACACACGATCGGAAAAAGTCAGATCGGATTTTGTTGTCGGAAAATTTTAGGTCCTGCTCTCAAATTTTTTCTGTCGGAAAATTCAGACGGAAAAAGCCAGCTAGAGCCCACACACGATCGTATTTTCCGACAACATAATCCGATCGGACTTTTCCCGTTGGAATTTTCGACCGTGTGTACGGGGCATAAGAGTCTGCATGGGTCATATTTATATAAAGAGATCATTCCAGGCAAGTTAAAGCTATACCTAGATTGGAATTTACTCCAGAGTTTGCTTTTATTATTCTTTTATATAACTTGTTGCTGGGGCAAGGGTAAGTGACCCTGTCACCAAGGGCTGGTTCACACTAGGTGCAGAAGAATTGCGTTGGGCGGCTATTCCAGTGCAGTCCTACCGTAAGACAAGGCAAAATGTCTTGTCTTCTACCTATCTGCGTTGTGATAGCGTGCGGGTGGTACGTGCTAAAAAAAAGTAATTTTTTTCCCCAGCACTGTGCCATGCGGGGCAATCCACCGTGGCCAGTGGACCTTAATGAAATGTCTGTGTGATATTTCAATAAAGCTTGTTAAAAAAAAAAAAAAAGTGAACAGTCACCTCACAGAGCAAAATAGACACCGAAGGCAAAAGCACAGCAAAAATCAAGAATGCTAAATAAAATGAAATAAATAAAACAAATAAAATTGAATGCTAACTTGCAGAGAATTTTTCCTTTCCATAAATTACGGTTTATTCACTGGTAACGTGTTTTTAACTTCTTCAGGAAGCCGATCCCCTGGCACAGCCTCCTACCTCCTTGTAAGTCATAGCCATCTCTTCTTCTGGGAATGTCTAATCAATCTCGGCGCTGGCCCAGCTCCTCCACCCCTCCCCTTTCTACATAACCTCCTATGTAGCCCCCAGAGAAGCCGTAAAGGAGAATATTATAGAGCAATGAAGGCTTACAACACTCCAGGTTGGTCCATAGTGCTCTGTTGAACATACTCCTTGGATTAGCTCAATACTGTGTACTGTAAGGCAATGGAAACTCCAGACAGCCAAACACCTTTATTGCAGGATCTTTAGAAAAGCCCAGTGATCACAGTAGATAAGGGGGAGGGAAGAGCAGTGTTGGTCATCTTACTTTAAAAAAGTAATTAGTTAAGTTACAAATTACTTCTCCCAAAAAGTAATTGCATTAGTAACTCAGTTACTACATTGTAATTAGTTACGCAGCAAAGTAATTGTGACTTTTGTTTTTATATATATTTTTTTGTTATATATCGTGTAACCAAGGGGCTGCTCTATTATTACTCTAACCAAGGGGCAGATCTGTTATAGCGTGTAAGCAAGGGGCGGGTCCATTATTATTATTATATCGTGTAAGGTGCTACAGAAGAGGGCGAATGTTAAATTAATGGGCGAGCTCGATATATAACAATAATAATAAATGCGCCCCTTGGTTACAGTAATACTAGACCAGCCCCTTAGTTACACGATAGTTCACTCAGAGCTGTTTAGGTTCGGCAATTTTCGCCTGCGCGGTGTAGAGTTCACTCAGAGCTGTTTAGGTTCGGCAATTTTCGCAAGCTCTTGCGGGGGAACTTTTTCAGCAGGACACCGGAATTACACTACTGCCATCTAGTGGCGGTAGATGTAATTGCGGTAACGCCGTTACCCTCTAAAGCAGGGGTCTCAAACTGGTGGCCCTCCAGCTATTGTGAAACTACATGTCTTATCATGCTTCTGCCATGAGGGGAAGAGTAATCAGTTAGATGAGGGCCGCCAGTTTGAGACCCCTGCTCTAAAGGAACTGCGTTAAGTAACTCTGTTTATTTTAACTCAGTTACTTACATCACAGAGGCGGTTAACACATTTCACACTGTCCTAGTGCTTACTCATAACAGCACGAAACGTGTTAGCAGCCCCTTCCTTCCCTAATGTGCTGTGATCACTGTGTGCTTTTAAAGATGTTGCAATAAAGGTGTTATTTAGTGTTATTTAGAGTTCGGCTGTCTGGAGTTTCAATAGCCTTACTGATTTTCAACATTTTTAAGACCTGGGCCCAGGAAATTCTTCCAAGAAAGGAGCAAGAGGTCCCCCCAGGTTTTTTTTGCATGACCCATCATGTATAATTGTCAGAAACCATGAAATCAGGCCGAGGCAGAAGTACAGTTAAATCACACTTGTTTAATAATAAAAGTAAAAAGAACAAACGTAGTCAAAACATAGCCAAAGTTCAGTAACCGGAAAGGATAGTCAGACAAGCCAGAAGCCAGGAATCAATGTAGTGGAACAGCAAGCAGGATCTGGAGCCAGAAGGGATGTTACCAAAGCAAGTCTTGAACAGGATTGAACAGAAACAGGATTACAGGAGATAGTTTCTGTGATGTTGACCAAGGCCGAAGGCAGAGCTCCTCTGGACTAGACGGCTTAAAGTGGTGTTGCACCCCAAATTCCTAAAACAAAGAAAAAAAAATATTTGGAATTTTTTTTAACTCACCTCTAAATGCCTGTTGCTAGGGGGTCCCTCGTAGTCTGCCTCCTTCAGTGGCAGGTGACATCACTTCCCCTCGGCTGTGAAGGGCTCCCTCCCTCCTGTCAGTCATCTGGGACACGTGACAGGTCCCAGATAATTGCACGACTAATCACGGCGTGCGGCGCCGCTCGCGCATTGCGCAGTGGGTACAGCAGATCTTCGACCCCCCGCATCGCTGGGCCCTGGAACAGGTAAGTGTCTGATTATTAAAAGTCAGCAGCTGCAGTATTTGTAGCTGCTGACTTTACATTTTTTTTTCTGGATACTCCTCCTTTAAGTAGGCAGGACTGACAAGCAGGATATCCATCAACAGCTGAGTAACTGTAGAGAGATAGGAGCTGGCAATTAGCCGACAGCTGAGCGGCCAGCTCAGAGAAGGAAGGGCTGAGCCCAGCCCTGACAATAATGACATACAGAGTAAGAAAATATACTCAGCCAACTATGTGGTAAGTATTTCTGCTTTGAACAATGCCCCAACGCATTTCAACAACATAGGCAATAGTCTTCTTCAAAGGGGCTGCATTGTCTAAATATAAAAATATATTAGGCTTCATGATTACATAATATTGCACAATCTACAAAAAATATCCATATGGATTTACAAGGTATAGTTACCTCTAACAGATGGGAAACAGTATTAAATTAAAGGATTTTGCTGGTTCGAATCCCCCCTAGGACGTTTCAACCATCCACAAGGTGGAGCCTGGTGTACCTGGCTTGCAAGGAACCACGTTTTTAGTGCCTTAAGAGGGTATGGGCAGCAGCCCACCCATGCTGAATGGTTCCCAAAAAAGGATCATCAGTAAATAAAAGTATATCATATGTAATCCCAGAGTAATGCGATAGGTGCAGCAAAGGCGGTCAAAATGTATATGTATATAAAAAAGTATATGAAATGTATATATGTGTATCTTATATTGTTGTGTTAATGTCCCACCGTATTGGTCATATTAATCATTACCTCATATGTTAAGACTGGGATATGGGTACAAGTACTATTTATACTACCAAAAAATGTTGGACTATGGGTACCAATACTATTTATACTAGCAACAAATTGCTTCCTCCCATAAGGTTGAATGTGTGATGATTAACCGCTTCAGCCCCAGAAGATTTTACCCCCTTCCTGGCCAGAGCATTTTTGCGATTCGGCACTGCGTCGCTTTAACTGATAATTGCGCGGTTGTGCGACATTACACCCAAACAAAATTTACGTCCTTTTTTTCCCACAAATAGAGCTTACTTTTTATGGTATTTGATCACCTCTGCGGTTTTTATTTTTTGCATTAAAAAACAAAAAAAGAGCGACAATTTTGAAAAAAAAAACTATATTTTTTACTATAATAAATATCCCCCAAAAATATATAAAAAAAAATGTTTTTCCCTCAGTTTAGGCCGATATGTATTCTTCTACATATTTTTGGTAAAAAAAAATAAGCATATATTGATTGGTTTGCGCAAAAGTTATAGCGTCTACAAAATAGGGGATAGTTTAATGGCATTATTATACATTTTTTTTATTAGTAATGGCAGCGATCTGCAATTTTCTCGTGACTGCGACATTATGGCTGACACATCGGACACTTTTGACACTATTTTGAGACCATTGTCATTTATACAGCGATCAGTGCTATAAAAATGCACTGATTACTGTGTAAATGACACTGGCAGGGAAGGGGTTAAACACTAGGGGGCGATCAAGGGGTTAAGTGTGTCCTAGGGAGTGATTCTAACTGTGGGGGGGAGGAGCAACCACTGACATGACAGAGATCACGGTTCCCGATGACAGAGAGCAGTGCTCTCTGTCATGTCACTAGGCAGAACGGGGAAATGCCTTGTTTACATAGACATCTCCCCATTCTGTGGCTCTGTGACACGATCGCCGGGACACTGGCTGACATCGAGTGGACAGCGGGCACGGTCACGCTGAACGCGGCGCATGCTAGCCCCGCCAATTAAAGAGGACATACAGGCATGCTCATTTGCCCACCGCTGCCATTGTGCCGACGTATATCGACATGCATCGGTCAGCAAGTGGTTAATGATAAAGTGGATGGTGATAGTGAGACTTGAGTGATTGTGTGAGAAAAGAAATAGTGAAAAATGAAAATCTCCAAACAAAATACAATACTACCTTAAAGGTTCAAGTGTTTGGTGATAACCATGTGGTGCTGAAAATAGTGGATGGGTCAATTGTGCGCTATAAAATTGCTCGATGTAGACAAAAGCTGTGAGCTGAATAACAATAGTCAACAATTTATACCAAACAGAGCAATTAAAGGTCAAAAATGTATTCATATGGTGCTCCCAGAAAAGGGGAATAATAGGGGTCTAATTCTAAAAAAAATAGATGTGAAAATCATATAAACTTTTCATGCCCCAACAGTAAAAAATAAAGTCTTATTCACACAATAAAAGTATGGGAATGCAAAAGATGTTGGCACTTACCTGGTCAAGGTCAAGTTGACAAAAGGGCTTCCCTTACACCTCTTGTCTCGTTTCCCCTGGGGTTGATGACAGGGTATAACATGGCACAGAGTGGCAAGGGTGCCCGTAGGAGATCCAGGCCGGGATATCTTGTAGTAGATATGGTGCAGCAAGCAGGCTGGTAGGTGCAGGATCTCAGATGTGTGGTCAGGTGGGCAGCAGAGGTACAGAATTAGGAACCAGGAGGAGAGTCTACAAAGTCCCACCGCTCGCGCTCACTGCAGTGATGGGCACAGTGGCTGCGTTTGATAAGCACAGTGGCTGCATTTGATGGGCATAGTGGCTGCATTTGAGGGCACAGTGGCTGCGTTTGATGGGCATAGTGGCTGCGTTTGATGGGCATGGTGGCTGCGTTTGATGGGCATGGTGGCTGCGTTTGATGGCACAGTGGCTGCATTTTATGGCACAGTGGCTACGTTTTATGGGCACAGTGGCTACGTTTTATGGGCACAGTGGCTGCGTTTTATGGGCACAGTGGCTGCGTTTGATGGCACAGTGGCTGCGTTTGATGGGCACAGTGGCTGCGTTTGATGGGCACAGTGGCTGTGTTTAATGGCACAGTGGCTGCGTTTCGATGGGTACAGTGGCTGCGTTTGATGGGCACAGTGGCTGCGCACCAGCCGCCAGTGATAAGCACACTAATGCTCTCGTAGATATGTGCACAAGCACGTGCACATGTAGATGTGCATACTGCCCATTTCTTTGAGCACGGGCATGACTTTGGTTTTCCTGACATGTATCGAAATGCTGAAAGGCTCTTGATGGGGTTGAGCATCACCACGGGGAGGATGGAGGCTGTAGATGGAGTTAGGAAACTCTGTAGAATACTTGGTGGCCCTGTAGGAGATACAGTTACTGGGGCAACTGAGTAGAAGGCTGACAGGTACAGTGGGAGAGAGTTGGAGGCTGGGGGCACTATGGGGATCTGGAGGCTCTGTAGCAGCCTGGGGGGAACTGTTGGAGGCTGAGGGCTCTCTAGGGGCTTGGGAACACTGTGGGTTACTATGGGAGGTTTTGGATACAAAGGCATAAATTAGGCTCTTGATGGGGTTGAGTGTCACTACAAGAGGATGAAGTGTGTAGATTAGAATATTCTGTAGAAGACTTGGTGGCCCCGTAGGAGATGCAGTTACTGGGGCAGGGGGCCTTGGAACACTGTGGGTCACTATATGAGGTTGGGATGCACTATGGGAGCTGGGAAGAGATATGTAACATATGTAGCACAATCAACATTTTCACACATAGGAACCCCCCCCCCCCCCAATGTGGGTGTTTGTTTGTATGTATGTATGTGCATGTACTGGTTAAGTGCTTTGTAACTTTTATTTTTTTCACCAAACCTAATTTTTGTCACATAGGGGACCTAAAGTCCCCTATGTAATATCATTTTGTTGTGACAGGTTCTCTTTGGTGAGACAGCGAGAGTCAATTAGACCCCCCCCCCGATGTCACACCTATCAGATCATGCTCTATTAGCTTGTTCCTTGGCTGCAGTGGCTGGGGAAAGTTACAGCTGAACCGGGAAGTACTGTATTGTTCTTAGGTTGGGGGAGATCAGCGAACACACGTTCACTGGTCTCACTCACATCTACCTGGTGATACCCACCATGAGGATCATGGGCCCATCGGTGGGATAGTGGAGTCTGGTACACATGGTGGGGTTGGGGTTGTGCTAATGAACTGGGGGTGTATGGGCAGTCGGCTTGTCAGATTTGCATGCACTTTGTGTGTACCCCGCCCCCCCCTTCTGCGCTGCTGCCAATCTAGGATGTCAATGGCAGAGAAAGGGTTAAAGGGATAAAACATTGGGGGTGGGAATGTGAATATATTGCAGAGATGTACAGCACAGGTTTTCTTTTTCTATGACGTATACTTTAAGTCTGCTCTGATATTAGGTGAGGGGTTTGCGTTTAGAGAGAGACTGCATGCAAGCTGTGCTGGAACAGCCTGCAGGTACAGCGGACCCAAAAAAACATCTAAGAAGCCGGGAAGCCGCTTGTTTTGTTGTGTTCTGTATTGTGCTGACACAGACCCCCTGCGAGGGAAAATCTTTTGCTTTGTACTTCACATAACGGTGACGAACAAACATGGGCAAGAAGCCCTCAAACACAACTCGGGCGTCTGGACCACCCCTCTGCAAGCTCTAGGTTTGAGACTGACCCCCTACTGCGTATAATAAAGAACACATGGCGGACTCTCTTTTCATATTTTTTTTTTTTTCTTAAGCTGTTGTAAAGCCAGAAGAAACAAAATCTTGTATTTTTTTCTTTAGTCCTAGACATTTCCAACTAGCTCCGGGCCTCTTCACCTCACTGTCTGGTCTGGGCAGCCCATCGCTTTTCGTACCCTTTAGATCTCTACACGTCATTGTGCTGTCACTTATCTCACACTTGGACACAAAGTCAAGTGGTGATCCATTTAAAATATGTCCACAATTTAATTTGGGTCTGGACTCAATCAGCTAAGTACCAGCCTGTACTACCCTTCATTACCAGGTCATTTTTCAGTGCTGTGATAGTTTGACTGACAGTTACGCCGTCATGTAACAAAGTAACCAAGAATTGTAATTTTTTTTGGGTGGTATTTATTAATCACAGTTTTTATTCTTTTAAAAAAATTTTTTTAACGATATAAAGAAAAAAAAAACTACCAAACATTTTTAAAACAGGCATTAACGGGCACACTGGTCACCCTACAGTGCTTTATCCAGTACTGGTTAAATAACTGTCCACCAATTTGGCAATTGTAGACATGCAAAATGTATTTATTCACAAGCTCACCGGGTCCATGCCTGGCGGGGAAAAAAAGACTGGGCTTCAGGCCATTTACCACCTTCCCAGACCACCTTCTGGGCTCACTTCCCCAGGGATTGGCCAGGGCATAGTAAATATTCAGGCTGGTCATTTGAATTTCCCGCCTTGAGCTCTGGAAGATTCTCACAGGGGAAAATAAACAAACTTTCAGCCTGTGAAACCATGAGCAGTCCAAAGCAACCTATCACTGCTACCTGAATGAATGAATGAATGACTTGTATAGCGCAACCTATGCGAACTGAATCGCCTCAGGGCGCTTTTTGCCACTGGTGACCATCTGTGGTATAGTGCGGTCCTTGCCCTGTGGGGTCCCGACACTCTTACAAACACATACAACATACACATATTTGGCCAATTTTATCGACAGGATCTAATTAACCTACCAGCATGTCTTTGGAGTGCTACCTAACATCCTATACTAGTGTATCACCCTTCCATAGCTCCCAACTGTCCCTGGTTTCGAGGGACTGTCCCTGATTTGGAGCAATGTCCCTCTGTCCCTCTGTCTCTCTCATTTGTCCCTCATTTTTGTCTGATCTATATAGTTGTATATTAAATGTACTTTTTATCTTTCAAAAATTGTTTCCCAGTGCTAAACCTTTCATCCAAATTCTAAATAGCTGCATTTGTACATTTTAAAAGCTAATATAAATGTATAGTAGTGGTAATGCAGTTTGACATGTTCGTCCCGGGCTCTAGATGACTTTATCCTGGCATTGCCCAGATTGAAGACTCATTTTACCATGAGCCAGTAAATTTGCCTGCACTATTCTAGTAGCACACTAAGGCTGGCTTCACACTGGGGCGGTGCGGGGCGGCGACGGTAAAGCAGCGCTATATTTAGCGCTGCTTTACCATCGTTTTACCCGCGGTATGCGGCCGCTAGCGGGGTGGTTTTAACCCCCGCTGGCGGCCGCAAAAGGGTTAAAAACCTCCGCAAAGCGCCGCTGCAGCGGCGGTTTGCGGGCGGTATCCCCGCGGTTTCCCATTGATTTCAATGGGAAGGAGCGGTATAGGAGCGGTGAACACACCGCTCCTTCACCGCTCCAAAGATGCTGCTAGCAGGACTTTTGTTGCGGTCCTGCTAGCGCACCGCTCCAGTGTGAAAGCCCGCCGGCTTTCACACTGGAATGAATGGGGCCGGTTTTTTCAGGCGGTATACAGGCGGTATTTTTAGCGCTGTACCGCCTGAAAACCGCCCCAGTGTGAAAGGGGCCTAAAGCATACCTGCCAACATTTTGAGATGAGAATGAGGAACACCTACTAGCAAACCTTTGTAGGCATAGGACACGCCCCCTGCCACACCCCTTAAAGGAGAATTAACCAAAAAAAAGGTTAATTAAATCCACAGGGGCTTTTTTTTGACCACTGCTATTCCTTTATATTGGCTTTTAAAATTTACAATTGCAGCAATTTAGAAATTGAATGAAAGGTTTAGCACTGGGAAACACTTTTGAAAAATAAAAAGTGCATTTGTTAAAGTGTTTAACAAAGTGTTACTTTGTTAATGCTATACTGTATATACTCGAGTATAAGCCGACCCGAAAATAAGCTGAGGCACCTAATTTTACCACAAAAAAATGGGAAAACGTATTGACTCGGGTATAAGCCTAGGGTGAGAAAGGTGCAGCTACTGTAAGTGGAAAAGAGGGTCAACAATGCCCATTTACAGCTCACTGTGCCCCGTACTTCAAACTCGGTAGTTAAGGGTTCCTAGATGCCGTCTAGCTTCAGCCAAAATTTGGGGTTTCTGGACCCTTTGGGTCTCGAAATGACATTGCTGCAGATGGACACAGTTGACCACTTTGGGGCCCCTTATTTTGGGGCCACTTAGTGATAGAAACCCCAAATTTGGTGTGCAAACCCAGCGGATCTAGCACTACAACATATCCAATGGGGTTCCTAGTACTTAGTGGCCCCGAGATATGGGACCCCAAAGTCGGTTCGGAAAATGTCAAGCACTTTTCTGCAGCAGAGAATTACATTTTCCGATCTGACTTAGGGGCGCCGTATCTCGGGGGCCACTTGGAGCTAGGAACCCCAGCTATGGATATGTTGTAGTGCTGGGTTTGCATACGAAATTTGGGGTTCCTAGCACCAAATGGCCCCGAGATACGGGCCCCAAAGTTGGTAAACAGTGTCCATCTGCAGCCACATAATTTTGGGACCCTTCGGGTCCAGAAACCACAAAGTCGGTTCGGAAAATGTAATTTTCTGCTGCAGAAAAGTGCTTGACTCGAGTATAAGCCTGGGGGGGGGGGGGGGGGTGGCATTTTCAGCACAAAAATATGTGCTGAAAAACTCGGCTTATATTCGAGTATATACGGTATATTTTTTTCCCACTTTTCTGCATAACTTAAACCCACAGTGGTTGATTTACTAAAGGCAAAGAGACTGTGCACTTTGCAAAGTTGCAGTTGCCCCAGAGCTTAGTAAATGAGCAGCTCTGCTGGCGTCCATCATCCAATCATGTGCAAGCAAAAATGCTGTTTATTTCTTTTCCTTGCATGTGATTGGGTATTCTTTGCAAAGTGAACCTTTACCTCATTTAATACGTTTTGGAGCAACTGCACTTTGTAAAGTGCAACAGTCTATTTGCCGTTAGTAAATCAACCCCAGTGCCCAGTGTTCACCTTTCATTAGGCAGAACATTCTGATATATACTGATTGGTAATTCTGATTGGTAATTCTGATTGGTGACCTTGCTTGCTTTGTGCTCTGTGTGTAACCTGTAAGGAAATGTAGAAATATCATCCTTCAAATTTTAAGCGCTTGTTGTTTATAACTTGTTGTGACTAGTATGATATCAGAGGAACATCAGACAGCTTGGAACGGCGTGCACTTATCTCTGGGTGTAGCCCCGTGTCCTGGATATGCAGGTAAATAGAAATTTTCTTACTCATAGTTGGATGTGTGGGTAAACAGTCTGCAAGAATTTTACTCCTCATCAGCAAATTCATTAAAGTGACACTAAATTCTGGTTAAAAAGAAACATAAATCAAATCGAATATGTATGTCTTAAAGAATATGTTACCCCAACATTTCATATTCCTGATATGTGCCTGCTGTACCATGTACTTGTGTTA
>CM053027.1:601079676-601153886 GCA_028564925.1 Lithobates sylvaticus | reverse complement strand
CCCATTGGATAGGGGGGCAGCGCCCCTGCGCCTGCATTAACCGATTGCCGACCGCTGCCTGTACATTTACGTTTACAGAATGGCACGACTGCGCAAATGGGCATACCTGTACGTCCCTTTGAATTTGCCACCGTGCCATCACGTGCGCGCCGCCGCCATCCTGTGCGTGCTGCCGCAAGCTCCGTGAGTAGGATCGCGGGTCCCGCGGACTCGATGTCCGTGGGGATACCCGCGATCGTCTCATGCAGAGAAAGAATGGGGAGATGCTGATGTAAACAAGCATCTCCCCATTTTACCTGTGATCGGGAGTGGTGATCAGTGAGGTATCACTCGTAGCCACGCCCCCTAACAGGTAGAATCACTCTTAGGACACACTTAACCCCTTCCTAGCCAGCTAGTGGTTAACCCCTTCACTGCCAGTGTCATTTTTACAGTAATCAGTGCAATTTTATAGCACTGATCACTGTGAAAATGACAATGGTCCCAAAAATGTGTCAAAATTGTCCAATGTGTCCGCCATAATGTCGCAGTCACGATAAAAATCGCATATCGCCACCATTACTAGTAAAAAAAAAAAGATTAATAAAAATGCCATAAAACTATCCCCTATTTTGTAGACGATATAACTTTTGCGCAAACCAATCAATAAATGCTTATTGTGATTTTTTTTACCAAAAATATGTAGAAAAATCGGCCAAAACTGAGGAAAAAAAAAAAATTTTATATATTTTTTTTGGGGACATTTATTATAGCAAAAAAAAAAATAATGCTTTTTTTTTCTAAATTGTCGCTCTATTTTTGTTTATAGCGCAAAAAATAAAAACCGCAGAGGTGATCAAATACCACCAAAAGAAAGCTCTATTTGTGGGAAAAAAAGGACGTCAATTTTGTTTGGGAGCCACGTCGCACGACCGCGCAATTGTCAGGTAAAGCAACGCAGTGCCGAATCGCAAAAAGTGGTCTGGTCTTTGGCCAGCGAAATGGTCCGGGGCTTAAGTGGTTAAGGGACGCCACTTCAGTCAACAGAAGTTGCTGTCAATTCAGCATTACTGATATCCAGTTTGTAGGAGAAGACAGGTTCACTTCAAGGGTTTGGCAAGGAAAAAGGTCTCCCTCTATGATGAAAGTCATCAGTTTAATTCCTTTACTTCTGCGTCATTGACCACAAGGAAGAACATTGTCCTCCATCGCCATTTTTGGAATGAGATCCTGGCTATGCATGACTTATTCTAGAAGTCTCTTGATGTATGCATGTTATTATTGAAGGTTGTATGATGGCGCTCTCTGGGGAAATCATGTTATGTGACCTTGCGGAGTGCTGCCTCTTAATACTAATATTCTCAAATTCAGAAGCGACTTACTTTCCTTTGATCTATTTTTACTGTGCATTCTCCCTGTAGGGTCCATTAATGAAGAGGAGCATCCACTGAGATCACACTCAATATATATACTCAACTGTTCCCAAAGAGTTAGAATGTTAAAGAAACTTTGTAAAGATAAAGAAAATCAGTCCCAAAAGGCCTTTGCAAAAACCTTGAGCTTGTCATATCCAGTGATGTAAGTAACTGAGTTAAAATAAACTGAGTTACCTAACGCAGTTACTTTAGAGGGTAACGAGGAATCTAACTGATTACTTTTCCCCTCATGGTAACACAGTTCCCATTACAGGGGGTCCCCTACTTACAAACGGAGGGAGACAACAGGAAGTGAGAGAAAATCCACCCCTAGGAAGGGAAATTCATTCCTGTAAAAGTTAATATGGGAAAAGGTGTCTCCACTGATGCTTTATCACCAGTCCATGTTTCCCTAACAACCCACAATTTTCTAAATCCATTTGTCATTGGGACAGAAGGTGAGGTGAAATCTTCTGAACAGGGGCACAGACAGCAAAACAAATGTTACAGGGGTGATAACCCTTCTCTATGTTATCTAAAAAAACTTAATAGATTTTTTTGGCTGGAGCTACACTTAAAAAATGTACCTGTTCCGACTTACAAACAGATTCAACTTAAGAACAAACCTACAGTCCCTATCTTGTTTGTAACCCGGGGACCCCCTGTACTTTGGCTTAGTTACCCCAATTACATCTACCGCCACTAGATGGCAGTAGTGTAATTCTGGTGTCCTGCCGAAAAAGTTCCCCCGCCGGATAAGGACCCCCTGTACTGCGCAGGCGCAGGGCTTGCGCAGTACGAAGGACTACGGAGCTTCCGGAAATTGTCGAACCTAAACAGCTCTGAGTGAACTCTACACCGCGCAGGTGCAGTTAACATGTAATTGTACAAGGCGATGCCACACGCTCCCGGTGCTCGTGCTACTCTGCAAGGGGCGGCTATCTTGTAAGGGGCGGGTCTAGTATTACTGTAACCAAGGGGCGCATTTATTATTATTGTTATATATCGAGCTCTGCCCATTAATTTAACATTCGCCCTCTTCTGTAGCCATCCGCCCCTTACACGATATAATAATAGACCCGCCCCTTGCTTACACGCTATAACAGATCTGCCCCTTGGTTAGAGTAATAATAGAGCAGCCCCTTGGTTACACTATATATAACAATAATAATAAATGCGCCCCTTGGTTACAGTAATACTAGACCCGCCCCTTAGTTACACATATAGAATATTAAAAAAAAAAGTCAGTTACTTTGCTGCGTAACTAATTACTTTTCCATTGTAGTAACTGAGTTACTAACGCAATTACTTTTTGGGAGAAGTAATTTGTAACTTAACTAATTACTTTTATTTTTTTATTTTTTTATCAGAAAAATACTTTTATTAATTACTTTGCACAGTACATGTTATGAATCATTCAACTTACAGATATGCATGACACACATTTTTGATATCAGGTAAGTGGGATACATTTGCAACAGAGCATATCCATAATGTATTCTTCCATATTGTTAACGATCTTTTTTTGTTGTGCAATATCCTCAATCCTTTTTCTTAGCATATACAATAAAACACAGTGAATAACCAACCAAAATAGTAGTGCAATTATATATAACCTTTGTAGTCCTCGTGTCCTTCCAAGTCCCCCAGTATGCGTTTTAGAACATGGTTCTTAGTAAAAGGCAACCAGGTGTCTTTTCATTTTCTTTTTTTTTTTTTGAAAACATTTTTTCAGCCCAGTAATAGTCTGTCCTTGATCAGTTGGTATGGAGCTAGCCCCGGGACCTCCAGCCAGTCCTGCCACAATGAGTAAAATTTCTGCGGAACTTTTCTGTGCTGATATGTTAGTTTCTCCCTAATCAGTAGTCTGTGGACACTATCCACCCATTGTCTTTTAGTGGGAACTCTTGGTGTTATCCAGCGTTGGGCAATTAGTTTACGTGCTTCGTACAGTAATCTCTGAACTGCTGTATGTGTATGTGGCGTTAGTGTTTCGTCTTCAAATATTCCCAGCAAACAGACGCCGGGTTCTCTTTGAAGCGTCACTCTATATACTGTGGATATCGTGTCCAGTACCCCTCCCCAATATCTGAAGAGTTTGGGACATTTCCAGAACATATGGAGAAGGTCTCCATGTTCTGTTTCACACTTTGGGCATAAGGGGGAGTCCCTGATTCCCCAGTCATGGAGTCTCTTGGGCGTCCTATAGGCTCTGTGGAGTAGATACAGGTGAGACATTTTATGGGATGCAGAGACTGAAACTAGGGGAGTAGCCGCCAGGCACAGCTCCCAGCTTTCCCCATTAATGGGACCGATATCTTCCTCCCACCTCTGCCTACATGGTAGTTTGGCAGGATCTTGTATTCGTGCGAGGAGGGTACCGTAGCAGCTGGAGATCATGCCCTTCTTATCCTGTCTCATGAGGATATTTCTAATTATTGCGTGGTCTGTCTGTCTCATTGTATTGGTTTTTGCTTGCGTCTGCAGGGCATGGCGTAATTGTAGGTATTTATAGAAATTGTTGTTTGGGATCCCGTATTCCGTTTGGATCTCAGAGAACAATTTGAAGGTGGGTCCATTATAAAGTTGGGAAATGTATCTAATACCCGCCTCCTCCCAGTCTCTAAAGCCTTTCAGTTTTTGTAGCTCTTTATATTGTCTATTACGCCATATGGGAGTGCATTCCAGGTACCCTTTTATCCCCAGGGCTTTTTTTATGTATGTCCATAGCATATTTAGTAATTTAACAGTGGGGGCCCTAGAGTCTAGGTGTAGATATCCAGCCTCCAGTCTAGTAAGTGCGGTTTCGCAGGCCTCCCCTGTGTCCAGTAGCTTACCAATAGGGTCAGCCGGATCCAGATTACCCCAGCCCCCCAGCTGTTGTAGCTGTGATGCTAGGAAATATGTCCTGGGATGGGGGACTGCCATTCCCCCCTCATCCTTGTTATTCTGCAATGTAGACAGCTTAATTCTGGCTGATTTTTTCCGCCATATCAGTTCCCTAAATTGTGATTCTATTCTTGCGAACCACCTCCTAGGGATCCACACCGGGGAGTTGTGGAATATATACAGTAACTGTGGTGCCCAGACCATTTTAATAAGGTTTACGTGTCCGGCTACAGCTAGGGGCAGTTTGCACCAAGATGTGCATTTTTCTCAGAATTTACTAAGCAGGGGTGTTAAGTTACGTTCAAGGTATTGTGATGGGTCAGGGGTTACCTGGATTCCTAGATATTTAAATGCTGTCACTATCTGAACCGATTCTGCACAGCTCGGCAGCGGAGTGTCTAGTTTGTCAAGTGGCATCAGTACCGATTTATCCCAGTTGATGGAGAAGCCTGATAGTTCCCCAAACGTCGTGATAAGAGTCATCACTGCCTGCAGTGAGCCCTGTGTGTCTCCTAGGTACAGTAGTGTGTCATCAGCGTACATAGACACAACATCCGTGCCTGTGGGTCGTTGGAATCCTACAATGTCTGCGTCTCCTCTTATCCTAGCTGCCAGTGGTTCCAGTGCTAAGGCAAACAGCAGGGGTGACAAGGGGCATCCCTGCCGGGTGCCTCTAAATAGCGGGAAGGGTTCTGACAGCTCGCCATTTACTCTGAGACTTGCGGTAGGTTTTGCATATAATAGTTGTACCCATTTAATAAAAGTATCTCCCAGGCCTACAGTCTTAAGTACCTTCCCCAGATAGGGCCACTCGACGCTGTCGAAGGCCTTAGCTGCGTCCAGCGAAAAGATAGCTCTATTGCCAGTGTTAGTTGTTGGAATTTGTAAGTTCAAGAAGAGCCTCCTTATGTTTTGCGCCGTACATCTTGTGGGAATGAACCCGGATTGGTCTCTGTGTATTAATTTGTGTATCACCTTAGCTAATCTATTCGCTAGGATACGGGCTAGTAGTTTGACATCCGCAGTTAGCAGAGATATGGGTCTATACGATCCTGGAGACTTGGGCTCTTTGCCAGGTTTCAGCAGGACCACTATGATGTCCTCATTCATAGAGCTTGGGAGGGACCCCTTCTCGAGTGCCTCCCTATAAACTTTCAAAAGATTGGGGAGCAGTGTACCGGCATATCTCTTGTAGACTTCAGACGGTAACCCATCTAGCCCTGGTGATTTATTGTTCTGGGATTGTGTCAGTGCTATCTCTAGTTCTTCCTCTGTAATTGGCGCGTTAAGCATGGCCGCATCATTAGCAGGCAGGAGGTCACCCTTTCTCAAGAAATTTTCTATTGCCTCCTCAGTGGGATTCACTTCTACTACTAGCTGTATATAGGTCTGCATAAAAATCTTTGAATATCCGTACAATGTCCGGGGTCATGAAGTGTTCGACTCCCTGTGCGTCACAGATAGCCGAAATAGTGGAGGAGGATTGTTGTGCTCGCGCCATTACCGCTAGCATGTGCCCTGTTGCCTCCCCCTCCTCAAAATGCGACTGTTGGAGAAAAAAACGTTTATTTTCGGCTAGCTGTAATGCCAGTTGCCTGGACATTGATTGTGCCCCCAGCCATGCCCTTTTTGTGTCCTCTGTGGGACTAGCAATGTAGTTGTTTTCAGTTTCAGTGACCATCCCGCGCACCGTCATCTCCCATGCCTTGGTGTCAGTTTTAATGCGATTTATTGATTTTATGAATTGTCCCCTCACAAAGGCGTTCATTGCGTCCCATACTGTATCTAAAGTCGCTGTGCCAATATTCTCCTGAAAGAATAGTTTGAGCATGTCCCTTATTGGGTCAGGCTCTGGGAGCAGTGAGAGCCAGAAGGGATTGAGCCTCCAGACTGGGCTTTTAACTATATCCGGGAATGAAACGGAGATGCGTAGCGAGGAATGGTCAGAGATATGTCTATCAGTGTATTCTGAGGATATGACTCGAGGTAACATTTTATCGTTGCCCAGGCCAATATCAATTCTGGACAAGCCTCCATGGCAGGTCGAGTGGCAGGAGTACCTCTGTACATCCGGATGTTTGCTACGCCAGACATCCGTCAGTCCCAGCTCTTCTAGCACTCTGGCAAAAGGTGTTTGTCCCGTTGCCCCTAGTGCAACATTTTGGGGAGCGGGGAGCTTGTCTTTGAAATGGTTCAAGTAATTATTAAAATCCCCTACTGCGAGCAGGGGTACTTCTGGGTACTGTGCCATGAATTTTGCCAGGCTACCAAGTACCCCGGCTGAGTACGGTGGTGGTACATATATATTCGCAAGTATGCAAGTCAGACCATATATTTTACACAATATGAATATAAATCTACCCCCCCGGATCAATTAATTTCTGTATACATTGGAACCGGACTCCTTTACGTATGAGTATGCTTACCCCCCTGGAGTAGAACGAGTATGTGGAGTGGAACTGCACCTCATAGGCGCGTGGGCTTAAATTAGGAGGTGGGTCAGCCTGGAAATGCGTCTCCTGCAAACAAAAAATGCTGGCCTTCATTGATTTAACATATCTAAGAACCGCAATTCTTTTTACTGGGGTACCTAAACCTCGCACATTCCATGAAAGTACATTTAGCTCAACCGCCATCTGGGGATTCTAGGAGTAAAGACAAAATAATGCATTGCATCCAATACGATATGTTAGAGTAGCAGACTGTTTTCCTGTGGGGGAATAAGAAGACATACACTAGTACAGTACCATTACCCGGTATACAATGAGACATCTGTATTGAGGTCAGTTCCACGGTTTCCGTTCGTTGCGTCCCTGGGAGGACCTGGAGAAGACACGAGATCAAACAGTACATGTTGTGACCGCAAAAGGTCACACGCTGAATGGAAAATAACTTGCAGGGCCAACAGGGCTCCCAGCCACTTGGGCTATTCAAAAAACTGTTCCCTTGCATCCGCACAAAGGGGGGGGGGAGGCGGAGGAAACTCCCTTACAACCCGAGGGTTAGTTCTCCTAGGAGTCTCACTTCAGCTGTACGTGTGAGATGTGCCGCCTTGTGCGTAGTAGGTATAGATAGTAGGTCTCCTTCGCCGCCTTGCTATCAGGAAGTGTCATAAATCCGGTGTAGGCTAAGGAAAAGAAAAGGGATCAAAGTAACCCCGGCCTTCTATCAACTTCTGTGGCAACCTTGGGTAAATCTGCAGGGTGTCGGTGAACTCCAGTGTCCTTGAGGGAAGAGTTGTCAGGCTGGTGCGTTGCGCTGCGCTCGGTTGGTTTTGAGTGCTCTATCCTCTCTGTCTAGCCACTGTGCAGCGGCTGTAGGCCGTTCAAAAAAGTGGGTTTCCCCCAGTGCAACTACCCGAAGCCGGGCCGGGTATAGCATAGCATACGGGAGGTTGAGGTCCCTCAACCGTTTCTTCACATCAATAAATTGTGCGCGTTGCTTCTGCAGCTCCGCAGAGAAATCTGGGTATAATGAAACCTTGGAATTTTCAATGTTCATTGTACCTCCCATGGTTCTGGCTCTGGACAGTATGGCATCTCTGTCTTTGTAATTGAGCAATTTAAAGAGGAAGGCCCGTGGGTGGTTGCCTGGTGGTAGTGGCCCGGATGGGACCCTGTGCGCCCTTTCAACCGCAAAGAGCGGGGAAAATGCGTCTTTGCCAAACGTTGCGATCAGCCATTCCTCAATGAATGTTACTGGGTTTTTGCCCTCTGCCCTTTCAGGGATGCCTATGGCGCGTATATTGTTTCGCCTCATGCGATTTTCCAGGTCATCCAGGCGAGCCGCATGGCGGTCGGTGAGGTGGCAGTTATACTGTAAGTCTCTCTGCATAGGGGGTATGTCATCTTCTAGTGCACTCACTCTGCCCTCAATGGCTGCTGTGCGCTCCCTCAGCTTCTGCATGTCCTGTCTCACAAAGGATATTTCTGCCTTTACTACCTTCACTTCATTTGCTAGCGTAGAGATGGACACATTGCATGCAGTTACAGCAGAGAAGATGTCTCTAAGTGTGGGCTCTGAGTTATCAGGAAGAGGGGGAGTGGATCTGGGGCCTGCATGTGAATTTCTTGGTGTACTCACAGTTTGCCATTCAGGAGACAATCCACTCGCATCCTCCAGTGGGACTGTGTCATCCGCAGCCGAATAATCTCCTGAGGCACCTCCTGGATCTGGTGGAGAAGATGTGGTGCCTTTGGGAGCCTTTCCTCCAAACAGGAGCTTTTGGGCAGCCTCCCTGTACTGGTCCCTGGAGCTGCGCTGTGGCAAGGCGCCATCTTGGGCCATTTCTTCATGCAGACCCCGGTTGTCTTTCGTCCTTTTTGCCATGTTCCGGCGCCGTATATCGGTCCGGTATGTGGATCGCTGGTACCGCAGGATCGTTGCGGTTCCGATGCCGGTTGATTTGGGTCAGGATGAGGTAGTGAGCAGGATAATTGCCAGGATTTTCGGCGGAGCAGGAGGTAAGTGTGACCGTCTACTTGTGCCGCTCGGCCACGCCCCCAACTAATTACTTTTTTAAAGTAAGATGACCAACACTGGTCATATCATACTCCATAGAATGTTGTGCAAGCTTGTTTTTAACAAAAATTCAGAAAAATTGTTAATCAGAACATTCCATCATGGCATCATTAAGTCAACTAATTTAATTCAAAAGCACCTAAAATTTCATCCAGACCTGCTACTTGAATGGATTCCCAGCCTTATTAACCACTTCCCGGAAGATGGCTACAGCACAGGCTTACAATGCCGGGAGGGCGTACTTTGGACTCGGCTGATCACAGTTTAGGGTAAAGGGCCAATCACAGTGGCCCTTTATCATGTGATCAGTTGTTTGCCAATGACAGCTAATTACAGGATGTAAACTCAAGCTGGTTATTAGCTCTTCTCTCCTCGTGCTGACAGCCTGAGGAGAGCAGAAGAAAGCCGATAACCAGCTTCTGTTACAGGGACATTGGTCCCAACAGTGCCCATCAGTGCTGCTAATCAGTGCCCACCAGTGCTGCCAATCAGTGCCCACCAGTGACACCTATCAGTACCCATCACTGATGCCAATTAGTGCCCATCAGTGCCTCATCATCAGTGTCACCTATTAGTGCTGCCAATCAGTGCCGTCTATCAGCGCTGCCTATCAGTGACACCTATCATTGCTGCCTATCAGTACCACCTCTCAGTGCCCTTCAGTGCCGCCTATCAGAGCCCATCAGTGCCACAAGGATGTGGAATTCCCTTCCACAGGCGGTGGTCTCAGCGGGGGGCATTGATAGTTTCAAAAAACTATTAGATAAGCACCTAAACGACCACAACATACAGGGATATACAATGTAATACTGACATATAATCACACACATAGGTTGGACTTGATGTCTTTTTTCAACTTCACCTACTATGTAACTATGTAACTATATCAGTGCAGCCTCATCAATGCCTCCTCATCAGTGCCCACCAGTGCTGCCACATTAGTGCCCATCAGTGCTGCCTCATCAGCGCCTATCAATGCCCATCAGTGCAGCCTCATCAGCACACATCAGTGAAGGAGAAAAATTACCTGTTTGCAAAATTTTATAACAAACTATGACATTTTTTTTTCTCAAAATTTCCGATCTTTTTTTGTTTGTTTAGCAAAACATAAAACACCCAGTGGTGATTAAATACCACCAAAGAAAGCTCTATTTGTGTGAAAAAAATTATAAACATTTGTTTGGGTACAGTGTTGCATGACTGTGCAATTGTCATTCAAAGTGCAACAGCGCTGAATGCTGAAAATTGGCTTGGGTAGGAAGGAGGTAAAAATGCCCAGTAGGCAAGTGGTTAAACGGGTTTCTTAAGTGCCTAGAATATGCTAGTTACAATATTTATTTGTTTCCACATGAGAACCACATTTACAGTTAGAGTTTTGAGAATAATTTTTCCATCCTGCACCTTCTAATTTCCTCTTTCACAGTAAAGAGCGGTCGACGATTCAACCCCACTAACAATTAGAAATCTGAACGAGTGTTCCTGTAAATGAAAATTTGCAAATACATTTCTACTAGGGTATGTGTAGGCAGGTGCAGTCTACTTTCTTGACTGCAGGAGGCTCTCATCCACAGTGGCACTAGAGATGAGGAGGAAGTCAAGAGGAACATAGTTCCGTCTATGGTTTCCTGTTGGATGCTTCCACCCCATGTGACTTTGGCAGCCATCTTGGGTCTACTTAAACTCATCTTTAAGGCCCTGGCTCCTAGGTTTGGCGCACATTTGCAAGTGGGTATAGGGACAGGTACTCCATCTGGTAGGGATAGTACTAGTGGCAGGGAAAGGTTCCTGATGAGGAGGGAAAGTGTAGGGGTCACAACGTCTCTGGACACCTGCCAGTTGGGCACAAGAAGGTCAGGCCACATGACTAGTGTAGTCCTGATAAGACCCCTTAGCTGTGACCATAAACCCCATAACTTAACTTAACTAATAAATGAGAGACCACATCGGTTATGGAGTTAAATGGCCATAACAGCTATTTATTTTAAATACCAATAATAAGAACTCCAGTTTCTTATTAAACAAATAAAACATAAATAACAATAACAATAAACACTTTCAGACCCCCTGCTGAAAACAAAACGGAAACAGGTTAAACCCATATATATGTAGGTCAGTGACGGAGCAAAGTGCTTGAAGCACAACCTGATATCAACTGATATCAACACAAGGGGGCACTGCGGGAGATAAAGAAACCCATGGGTCTCTACCGTACCGCCCGATAACCAACATTCCCGCAGTGCACAATACCATTAGACATCAACAACGTTTGATGTAACAAAGAGGGGCCATCTATTGATGAGCCCCCCACCCACTTACCACCAGTATACCTGCTGCCGTCACTGACCAACAAAACAACCAACGCCAACCCCCCCAGCTGTTATGACGAGAATGCTTCCGAAGGCCTGAAACGACAACCAAACATTAGTACATGCCATAAATCTATACAAAAAAGGGGAGGGCGGGTGGGGAAAAACCTGCCTCCTCGTGTTCAGTCTTTCCCGCACTGACCTCCCGGCTCCGCCCCTCCTTTTTATATGGCCGCTCCCCCTAGCCCCCAGGGATCTCCACCCCTAACTTTGTTAACTCCTTACAAGCAAAAGTGTCACCTGACACACTGTCATGGGCGGACCTGCATGACATTCCCCTGCTGTCCACTATATTCCGGTCCTTACTTTCTTCCCCTCTCTACAGACGCTGACAGTTCGCCTGCACTCTGCTCTCTACCTGCTGTTGGAACTGTGAGTGCCTTTCCACTGGGTTATTTGTGAAGTTTCATTGCACTGAGACTGAGTGTGTTATACCGCCGCACAGCACCCCACCTACATATGGCCAGTTTTAGATGCTTCAAGTTGTGTAAGCTTCTAAACGTTGTAAATCCCCCCTAATCATTTTGGCTCAAATTTTTTTGTTGAAGCCTGACTTTTGATTAGGAAAGTCAAAGATACGAAGAAACTTGAGGTCCTAATAACACAAGCTGTCTTCCAGTGATCGAGTGTGCACAACAGTATCAGACAACAGAGGCCTTTATTTAACCACTTGCTTACTGGGCACTTAAACCCCCCTCCTGTCCAGACCAATTTTCAGCTTTCAGCGCTTTCGCACTTTGAATGACAATTGCGCGGTCATGCTACACTGTACCCAAATGACATTTTTTTCCCACAAATAGAGCTTTCTTTTGGTGGTATTGATCCCCTCTGCGGTTTTAATTTTTTGTTAAAAAAATTGAAAAAGAACACTTTTTATTTTTATTTTTTTTAATATTTTTTAATAATTTGTTATAAAATTTTGTAAACAGGTACATTTTCTCCTTCGTTGATGTACGCTGACGAGGCGGCAGTGATGGGCACCGATGGGCACTGATGGGTGGCAGTGATGGGCACTGATCGGTGGCAGTGATGGGCACTGATTGCTTACACTGATAGGCAGCACTGCTAGGTGGCATTGATTGGCACCACTGGTGCGCATTGATAGGTGGCACTTGTGGGCATTGATAGGTGGCACTCATGGGTATTGATAGGTGGCACTGTGGGCACTATGGGCACAATGACAGGTGGCACTGGCAGGGGGTTCTAAATTGCACAGAGGAGGCAGATGTGCCTCCTTCCCCTTCAGGACCGATGTTCCTTTAACATAAGCCGGTGATCGGCTTTTTTTTCTCCTCACTCATGTCAGTGCGAGGAGAAAAAAAAAAATGATCACTGAGCTTTTGTTTACATCATGTGATCAGCTGTCATTGGCTGACAGCTGATCACATGGTAAGGGGCGTGCACAGGGGAGGACGTCCTACGACGGCATCCCGGAAATTGAGGTCCGCGCTGTAGCCGTCGGCTATGGCCCGGACCTCAAGTGGTTAAAGGCCAATGCCTTGCCTATACAATTGCCAGTATAGGTTTTCTGCTGCTAGGTTCCATCCAGGTGCTGCTAGCCGCTGTCCTCCAATTCTCAAGTCTGTCTGAGGCAGAGGCACTGATTGGCTTTCTCTGCATGAGAGGCCAATCAGTGCCTCTGCTTCAAACTCAGGTGCAGAAAAGAAGCCAAAGCAGTGACTGGTGGCAGCTCACACCGGCTGACCGGTATGTGTTTCACCATTTTAATATTCTTGATGCTGCTACTCATCAATATTTTGGCTTTACAGACATTTTAAGAACAACTATGAAGGTTTTTATTATTATTGTGCAAGCTGTTGTATTAGCAGCAGGTCAGCAACTGTCAGACTGTAAGATGATCTTTCTTAAGCCCCATACACACGGTCGGATTTTTGCATGGATTCTGTCCGATCGGACAATGTTGTTGAAAAATCAGACCGTGTGTATGCACCATCGGACAGTGTACGTCGTATTGTCCGACGGACAAAGTCCTATCTCCTGCTGGATAGATTTTCCGACAACCCGGTCCGATCACACCAAATCCGATCGTGTGTACGGTTGTCCGACGGACAAAGTGCTACGCATGCTCAGATCACATTACAAGACCAAAGCTATTGGCTACTAGCCTCTACGTAGTCCCGTCGTAGGCAACAAACGTCACCACGTTCAGAATGATCGGATTTTCCGACAACTTTGTCCGACCGTGTGTATGCAACACCAGCATCAGACAAAGTATGACGGACAGGATCCGACGGACCTGGTCCTCGGATAATCCGCGCGTGTGTATGGGGCTTTAACCACCTGAGACCCAGAGTACGTCATATGACGTCTTTTTGGTCTCAGGGGTATATCTGAATGATGCCTGTAGCTACAGACATCATTCAGATATTGCCGGTTTCAGCCGGCGATTCCCTGCACCATAAGAACGATCATAGCGGCTGTTCCGCCGCTTGATCGTTCTTACGGGCGGCGGGAGGGGACGCCCCCCCCCCCCCCCCCCGCCGCCCTCCGGTGCTTCTACCGACTCACCGCTTCCATCGGTGAGTTGGACTCGGGATCCGCCGGCACCGGATGAAGATCATAGAGATTTCCGGCGGACCAGATGGTCGTCGGAGTCTCTATGATCGTTCGGAGGCCGGGCGCGATGTTATGACGTCACGCCCGGCCTCTGCATTCAAAAAACGTCGCCGCCTCCGCTGGGAAGCGGTGATCGTTTTTTTTTTTTTTTTTTTTTTGATTTTAGGCTTCCCAGCCTAGAGGTGAGATGTGGGGTCTTATTGACCCCATATCTCACTGTAAATAGGTCCGATCATGTAATATTCCTATTACAAGGGATGTTTACATTCCTTGTAATAGGAATAAAAGTAATCAAATATTTTTATTTTTTTTTTAAAGTTGTTGAACTAAAAAAATAAAGTAAAATGAACAATAAAAAGAAAAAAAAAAAAATTTAAAGCGCCCTGTCCCCGCGAGCTCGTACGCAGAAGCGAACGCATACGTAAGTCCCGCACACATGTGAGGTATCGCCGCGAACGTTAGAGCGAGAGCAATAATTCTAGCCCTAGACCTCCTCTGTAACTCAAAATATGTAACCAGTAAAAAATGTTAAAGCGTCGACTATGGGGATTTTTAAATACCAAAGTTTGGCGCCATTCCACAAGCGCATGCAATTTTGAAGCGTGACATGTTGGGTATCTATTTACTCGGCGTATCTTCATCTTTCACATTATGCAAAAAAATTGGGCTAACTTTACTGTTTTGTTTTTTTTTAAAGCAGGAAACTGTTTTTTTTCTGAAAAAAACGCGTTCGAAAAATTGCTGCGCAAATACTGTGCGAGATAAAAAGTTGCAACGAGCGCCACTGTATTCTTTAGGGTCTTTGCTAAAAAAACATATATAATGTTTGGGGGTTCTATGTAATTTTCTAGCAAAAAAATTTGGAATTTTACATGTAGGAGAGAAATGTCAGAATTGGCCTGGGTCTCAGGTGGTTAAAGTGGTTGTAAAGTCAAAATAATGACTTTTACCTACAGGTAAGCCTATAGTGAGGCTTACCTGTAGGTAAAAAAAATATCTCCTAAACCTGTACAGTTTAGGAAATATTCCGCGTGCAATGCGCCGCTGACTGCAGCGGCGCATGCACGTGGGGGATTCTCGGCTGAAAGGCTGCCAGAATCCGAACCCTGCCGGGAAGAAGTCTCCCGCACGCATGCGCGGGAGTGACAACATTGCGAATCCAGCCACTCACATGCGGTGCATACTAGCTCATTATGCCTTTTACCTTACAGGTGTATTAAAAAAAAATGTTTCAGCGGGTATACAACCGCTTTAACCACTTGAGCTCCAGAAGATTTTACCCCCTTCACGACTAGTCAGTTTTATGCTATTTGGCACTGCAGCAACATGGCTCGGCTGGGCGATTCGCTGTTATGTTACATCACTCCCTCTGGTGGCCACTAGGGGCACGCGCGCCTGCAGCTCGCCCCCGGAGCCAATGCGAGTGCAGACCGCCGGGTTCCCGCGATTGCTCGTAATACGGTGAGATCTGGGATCTCTGTATGTAAACACAGAGATCCCAGTTCTCTGAACGAGAAGTGACAGATCGTCTGTTCATACAAAGTATAAACAGCGATCTATCATCTCCCCTAGTCAGTCCCATCCCCCCTCCCAGTTAGAACACACACTAGGGAACACAATTAACCCCTTGATCGCCCCCTAGTGTTAACCCCTACACTGCCAGTGCCATTTTTACAGTAATCAATGCATTTTTATAGCACTGATCGCTGTATTAATGCCAATGGTCCCAAAAATGTGGTGGTTATTTATTGGTTCGCGTGAAAGCTATATTAAAAAAACTGGATGTTTGGTATGTCCGCCCCCCTATGTCAAACACCTCTCAGCGCCCTTATGAATGATACCTTCTTGCGAATATATAAATGTGAATATAAATATATATATAAATAAAATAAAATAAAAAAACAAATGCTTTAAATATACTAAAATATAAAAAAAACACTCACTAATAGCAGCTTCTTAAAATCAAGATCAAAATGTTAAAACGTACAATAAAAAAAAGAGTAATAAATGTGCTAAACTCTTTAAAATATTGTAGCAGTGCTTGATATCCAGATAAATGAGTCTGAATGCTAGGTGAATTAGATACTGATAATAAATACAATAAAAAGCACTATCCGAGATGCAGTGGCGTCTGGTGCTCAACATTTTTGGGGGGGCGCAAACAAACAGCCTCACTGTGCCATCAAACGCTGCCACTGTGCCCATCAAACGCTGCCACTGTGCCCATTAAATGCTGCCACTGTACCCATCAAACGCTGCCACTGTGCCCATCAAACGCTGCCATTGTGCCCCAAGTGCTGCCACTGTGCCCCTCAAGTGCTGCCACTGTGCCCCTCAAGTGCTGCCACTGTGCCCCTCCAAGTGCTGCCACTGTGCCCCTCCAAGTGCTGCCACTGTGCCCCTCCAAGTGCTGCCACTGTGCCCCTCCAAGTGCTGCCATTGTGCCCCTCCAAGTGCTGCCACTGTGCCCCTCCAAGTGCTGCCACTGTGCCCCTCCAAGTGCTGCCACTGTGCCCCTTCAAGTGCTGCCACTGTGCCCCTTCAAGTGCTGCCACTGTGCCCCCTGCCTGCCCTCTGCACTTACCTTGTCTCGGTGTGCAGCTGGTGACGGCGTCAGGCGGCGAGCGGTGTCTCATCGTCCGATGTCTTCTTCTCCCGTGCTCCTCCTGTCTTCTGCTATGATTGGACGCCTAGCGTCCAATCACAGCGCCTGTGACTTCAGCCAATCAGGTTACAGGTAACAGACCTGGCAACCTGATTGGCTGAGAGGCGGGTCTGTGTTAGGGAAGCGATGTATTCGCTTCTCTAACACAATACTGTGTAATCAGCGAACGCACAGCAGTGCGCCCGCTCTAATAAGGTCCCCTATTAGAGCTTTACAGCTCTAATAGGGCGCTTCCAGAAACCCCCCCCCCCCCCGCTGTAATTCAGATGCCCGGCGCCCGATCAGGGGCCGGACACCTGAATAGGGGGCGGCAGCGGTGACAATAGATATTGGTGATAGAGCGGTGCAGGAGAGGGGGGGCGGCGCTCCTGCGCCCTCTATGCACGCACCGTCACTGCCGAGATGAGCGGGAAGAAAAAACAGTTCTAAATTGTTGTGATGTAATCTGTTAGACCATCCACCGGCACACTTCACCACGTGCAATAGGTTCCCCTATGGGGATGCACTCACCAGATATAAAACAATATAGGCATGTAATCTCCAAAAAAAATCCACTCCTTTCTCCTCATTAGCAATTCTCCTCCACAACCTCAGGTCACCCGGTCTCAGATGCCAGTCAGATCATGTTAAAAGAATATACATTCACATAGTGTGATATTGCTTTAAAACAATTTATTGAAACCTCCCAAAATAACCATTAGCAATAACCCCTATGTAGTTATGCATACCAGAATAAAAATCATAAAGGCAAATGTAAATTTAAATTGCACTCTGCCTGTCTGTGTCCCCTTTTCCGGATCCTTTAGGCCAAGTCCTGCTCAGTATAGCAGCAGCGTAGTACTTCCTGTGGCCGGTATATAGAACGCAGGCGTGGAGCGCAAACGTCACTTCCTGGTTGTCTGGTTCAGAAACTATTGTACATTAACCGGAATGTTAATTTTTTACACTACTAATGACAGCGATCAACAACTTACAATGGGACTGTGATAGTGCGGCTGTCAATCTGACACTAACTGCTGTCACCAGTGACACTAATACAGTGATCAGTGTACTAATTATGTCACTGTATTATACACTATCACTAAATACTATGCACTGTCACTGTACTAATGACACCGGCTGGGAAGGGGTTTACATGTAGGGTGATCAAGGGTTTAAAAGTGTGCCTAACTATGTGTAATGTGTGTAAAGTGTGCTGCTTTGTACTAACTGGTCTATCAGTTTCTAACTGACAGATCGCTCCCTCGGTATAGAGCTCTGTGTTGTTTACAAGCACATGGCTCTGGATTGTGATTGCACACAGCCGATCAGCAGGTCCCACCAGTGAATCATTGGCTGGAATCTGCTGATAGGCTCCCACACAGCAGGAGCCAGGCAGGGGGCGCGCCCATGCCTAAACCCAGAAGTATGGTATGTTGCTTTGCCTACAGCCTCCGCTGCCCACAGTACTTTGCGGGCGGGCAGCAAGTGGTTAAGCTGGTCATACATGTTTCAAATTTTGTCTGATTCCTTTGAATCTATCAAAATTTGAGTATTGTAATGTAATTGATGACAGTCAGCACAGACAGAGAGAACTGGAAGTGATCAATTCACAAGATTTCCAGCAAGATCAATAGGAAATGTATTAAACTTATCAAACAGAAAAACAAAACCCATTGTATAATTAAAGTGGAATAAAAAAATAAAAAAACACTGACAGTTTTAGGTCTCTTCCACCATAATTGCTTCTCCCTGCCTGTCAGCACTAATGTACACTGAGCTGTGCATGTGCAGCTCAACTCAGCTTAGTGTACATTTACGCCACTGATCTGTGCCCTAATGACGTGACTACCGTGGGCATGCGCAGGAGTGATGTCTTCAAGGGCCCGGCCAATCAAGTGGCTGTAGAGGCCAAAATCGGAAAGAAGACCAGAGATGACAGCTGAGATCACTAACACTGCAGCACTGGAGGAGAAAGCTTGGCGGGTTAGTCTGACATTAAAGCAGAGCTCCACCCAAAAGCTTGTTTGTACCCTCCACTGCCACATTTGAGTGACAATTGCGCGGTCATGCAACGCTGTACCCATATAAAGTTTTTATAATTTTCTTTCGCACAAATAGAGCTTTCTTTTGGTGGTAATTAATCACAGCTGTTTTTTTTTTTTTTTTTTTCAAAACAACCAAAAAGGACAGAAAATTCTGACAAAAAACTAAAACAAACATTTTTCATAGTTTTGTTATAAAATTTTGCAAACATGTAATTTTTATCCTTCACTGATGGACACTGATAGGCTGCACTGATGGGCACTGATGATGCGGCTCTCAAGGGGTTTGATAGATGACACTGATGGGCACCGATGAGCCAGCATTGGTGGGCACTGATGAGAAGACACTGATAAGGCTGCACTGATAGGCGGCACTGATGGGCACTGATAGATGGCACTGATGAGGCGGCCCTGGTGGGCACTGATAGGTGGCATTGATGGGCAACACTGAGAGATGGCACTGATGAGGCGGCCCTGGTGGGCACTGATGGGTGGCATTGATGGGCAACACTGAGAGGTGGCACTGATAGGCAGCACTGATAGGTGGCACTGATAGGTAGCACTGACGTATGACAATGATGAGGAGGCACTGATGGGCACTGACTGGCAGCACTGGTGGGCACTGATTGGCAGCCAGTGTTGGTCATCTTACTTTAAAAAAGTAATTCGTTAAGTTACAAATTACTTCTCCCAAAAAGTAATTGCGTTAGTAACTCAGTTGGAAAAGTAATTAGTTACGCAGCAAAATAACTGTGACTTTTTTTTAAATATTCTATACGTGTAACTAAGGGGCTGCTCTATTATTACTCTAACCAAGGGGCAGATCTGTTATAGCGTGTAAGCAAGGGGCGGGTCTATTATTATTATATCGTGTAAGGGGCGGATGGCTACAGAAAAGGGCGAATGTTAAATTAATGGGCAGAGCTCGATATATAACAATAATAATAAATGCGCCCCTTGGTTACAGTAATATTAGACCCGCCCCTTAGTTACACAATAGACGCCCCTTGCAGAGTAGCAGGAGCATCGGGAGCGTGCGGCATCGCCTCGTACAATTACATGTTAAATGCGACTGCGTGGTGTAGAATTTACCCAGGGCTGTTTAGGTTTGGCAATTTTCGTAAGCTCCGTAGTCCTTATCCGGCGAGGGAACTTTTTCGGCAGGACACCGGAATTACACTACTGCCATCTAGTGGCGGTAGATGTAATTGCGGTAACACCGCCCAAGTAATGGGAACTGCGTTACCATGAGGGGAAAAGTAATCAGTTAGATTACTCGTTACCCTCTAAAGTAACTGCGTTAAGTAACTCTGTTTATTTTAACTCAGTTACTTACATCACTGTTGGCAGCACTGGTGGGACTGCACTAATAAACAGTGCCGATGTCCCTTTAACAGAAGTCGGTTATCGGCTTTCTTCTTAGAAAAGCCGATAACCGGTATGTGTTTACATCTTGTAGACACAGCTAATCACCTGGTAAAGGGCCACTGTGATTGGCCCTTTACCTCAATCACAGGATGTACGGGCAGCGTGCTCTTGGGAGGACGTCCATGGATGCCCTCCCGGCAAGCTAAGCCCGTGCTGTAGCCTGTAGCTGTCTTTCGTCTATACCTCGGGCAGGAAGTAGTTAAACATCCAGAGCTGTCCCTATAAACTGCATTTGCTGGCTTTGTATGAGCTTAAATAAAGTACCTTTAGAAGATAATGAGTAGGGAGAGGTCAAATTCAGGTCAGGAAAAGTGATTTAGAAAATGAAAAAGCCTAAGTATTCCACTCAATGCCCGCTACAGTAGTTTACAGCACATTTATGAGAACACGGTATGGAGACAGGCTACAGACTGTATCTACAACAATGGGCCAGATTGTTAATGCGATGTACTACTGACACAGGAAAGACAAAGACGCATTATACGGCTCTCTGGGACGTTTACCAGAAACGATAACTCTTCCAACAGATGTGAAAGTGACTGAGAGCAGGGGAGAGATTAACTGTAGATTGGAATTCTAATGTAACCAGCCTAATATACAGAGAAGGCAAAGAGCCTGGCAAGGATTGGTGGTCCCAAAACAGCATGGCCTATGCTTCCCTTCCCGGAGGTTCTCAACACTTACTTAAAAATGAAAGCTTTTCCTAAATTTGAGGAGTGGAGAAGGTATTAATTTGATTTTCGCTTGCAAGTTTGTAGAAAAATTGTGTTCAACTGAACATGTAGATTAGAACTCTAATGAAGACTGGAATTCTAATGTAACCAGCCTAATATACAGAGAAGGCAATATGCCCAGCAAGGAGTGGCGGTCCCAAAACAGCATGGCCTACATATCCCTTCCTAGAGGCTCCCAACATTTCCCGAAAATGAAAGCCTTTCCTAAATGTATGGGCTGGGGAAGGCATGGGTGGCCATACACAGTTTTGATTTTCGCTCGAACATTTGTAGAAAAATTGTTCATTGGAACATGTAGACAGGAATTCTAATGTAACCAGCCTAATATACAGAGAAGGCAAATAGCCTGGCTAGGATTGGTGGTCCCAAAACAGCATGGCCTATGCTTCCCTTCCCGGAGGCTCTCAACACATACCTAAAATTAAAGCTTGTCCTAAATTTGAGGAGTGGAGAAGGTATGGCTGGCCATACACGGTTTGATTTTCGCTCAAACGTTTGTAGAAAAATTGTTCCTTGGAACATGTAGATTGGAATTCTAAAATAGCCAGCCTAACCTACAGGGAAGGAGAAGAGACTGAAAAGTAGTGGTGGTCCCAAGACAGCATGGCCTACGCGTCCCTTCCCACAGGCTCCCAACAGTTACCTAAAATTAAAGTTTGTCCTAAATTTAAGGGGTGGAGAAGGTATGGCTTTGATTTTTGCTCGCAAGTTTGTAGAAAAATTGTGTTTATCTGAACATGTAGATTAGAATTCTAATGTAACCAGCCTAATATACAGAGAAGGCAAAATGCCCAGCAAGGAGTGGTGGTCCCAAAACAGCATGGCCTACATCTCCCTTCCTAGAGGCTCCCAACATTTCCCTAAAATGAAAGCCTTTCCTAAATTTGTGGCCTGGGGAAGCCATGGGTGGCCATACACAGTTTTGATTTTCGCTCGAACATTTGTAGTAAAATTGTTCATTGGAACATGTAGACAGGAATTCTAATGTTACCAGCCTAATATACAGAGAAGGCAAAAAGCCTGGCAAAGAGCGGTGGTCCCAAAACAGCATGGCCTATGCGCCCCTTCCCAGAGGCTCCCAACACTTCCCTAAATGAAAGCCTTTGCTAAATTTGAGGGGTGGGGGAGGCATGGCTGGCCATCCAAGATTTGATGTTCACTTGAACATTTGTAGAAAAATTGTTCATTGGAACATGTAGATTGGAATTCTTATATAACCAGCCTAATATACAGAGAAGGAAAAGAGCCCGGACAGGAGTGGTGGTCCCAAAACAGCATGGGCTATGCATCCCTTCTCAGAGGCTCTCAACACTTCCCTAAAATGACAGTCTTTCCTAAATTTGAGGGGCAGAGAAGGTAAAGCTGGCCATACACACTTTGTTTTTTGCTGGAAGGTTTGTAGACAAATTGTTCAGCGGAACATGTAGATTCTAATTCCAATGTAACCAGCCTAATATACAGAGAAGGCAAAATGCCCAGCAAGGAGTGGTGGTCCCAAAACAGCATGGCCTGCGTGTCCCTTCCTAGAGGCTACCAACACTTCCATAAAATGAAAGCCTTTGCTAAATTTAAGGCGTGGGGAAGGCATGGCTGGCCATCCAAGGTTTGATTTTCGCTTGAACGTTTGTAGAATAATTGTTCCTTGAAATGTGTTGATTGGAATTCTAATGTAGATTGGGCAAAGAGCCCAGAAAGGAGTGGTGACCCCAAAACAGCACGGCCTATATGTCCCTTTCCAGATTCTCTCAACACTTCCCTAAAATGACAGTCTTTCCTAAATTTGAGGGGTGAAGGTAAAGCTGGCCATACACAGTTTGGCTTTAGCTGAAAGGTTCATAGAAAAGTTGTTCTTAGAAACATGTAGATTCAAACTAAATTTGAGGGGTGGAGAAGGCATTGGCTGGCCCTCCAAGGTTTGCTTGAACGTTTGTAGAAAAGTTCTTCATCTGAACATTCTTTCTTGCCATCATTGAGTCAACTAATTTCATAGAAAGCCCCTAAAGCCTAAGTTAACTTAATTTTTTTATTTAAAAACAGCGCAAGGGACGGTACTTACATTTAATGAGAAGTGTCTGTTGTACTGATGGCTGCTCTCTCAGTTAAAGTCCTCTGTGATCTTCCAGTGCTTCAGGGGAACGAACCGCTGGATCTGTCATAGGCATGTGCAAGGAGTGCTGACTTCCGCCTCCTTATTTCATAGAATCTGTATTATAGCTTACAGCAACGGAAAAAATCTCTGTGAATGGAGGGGGTGAACCTTTCATTCATCGTTGTCACCTTCATATCTGTTGTTGGATCGCCCTTGGCAGGATGGAGGGGGCAATTGGACCTCATAACCAGGATTAGAAAGCACTTAGCAACATAGAACAAAGTAGTACATGTACTTTGTCCCATAGAAGATAGAACTGCAAAATATTAATTATTATGATAGATCTTCTTTAACCCTTGCAGTGGGGGGTTCCCGGCAAGGGTCATTTTTTAATTTATTTTGCTGGCTGGAATTAGGCTTTAAAAAGTAACGCCACTTTTGTTAACCACTTCCCGACTGGCGCACGACGATGTACGTCGGCAGAATGGCACGGACAGGCATAAGGACGTACAGGTACATCCCTTTAAGAATGCCATCGCGTGCGCGCCACCGGTGACTGGTCGGGACCCCCGTGAGTCCAGTCACGGGTCCCGCGGACTCGATTGCCGGGGGGATTCCCGCGATCGTCTCACGGGGAGGCTGAATGGGGAGATGCGGAAGTAAACAGCATCTCCCCGTTCTGCCTAGCAACAAGTGACACTGATCTCTGCTCCCTGTCATTGGAGCAGAGATCAGTGTTCACTAACACACAGCCACGCCCCCCCCCCCCCACAGTTAGTAACACGCCCCTAGGACACACTTAACCCCTACACTGCTGCCCCCTGGTTAACCCCTTCACTGCCAGTGTGATTTACACAGGAATCAGTGCATTTGTATAGCAATGATTGCTGTATGACAATGACAATGGTCCCAAAAATGACAATGGTCCCAAAAATGTGTCAAAAATGTCTGATGTATCCGCCATAATGTCGCAGTCACAATAAAAATCGCTGATCGCCGCCATTACTAGTAAAAGAAAAAATTAATTAATAAAAATGCCATAAAACTATCCCCTATTTTGTAAACGCTATAACTTTTGCGCAAACCAATCAATAATCGCTTATTGCGATTTTTTTTTACCACAAAAATGTAGAAGAATACGTATCGGCCCTAAACTGAGGAAAAAAATAGTTTTTTTATACATTTTTGGGGGATATTTATTATAGCAAAAAGTAAAAAAGAATGTGTTTTTTTCAAAATTGTCGCTCTTTTTTGTTTATAACGCAAAAAAATTAGAGTTACGCTTATCGGTAACGTCTTTTCCTGTAGTCTTTCAGGACAGCCACCATGAGAGATAGTCTCCTCCTCTTCCTCTAGGAAACACTGCGCCAGCCCATAAATTCTCACTTCCCCTGCCGGACCTCAGTTTTTTTCGAGATAACCTCCGGCCAGCTGGGGAGACACAAGAACACATTAATAACATACTCAATTAACATTGTCAAGCTGCGTTCTGGTCTTACGTAAGACCCCCCCAAAAATTACTCGGGTGGGTAACCGTGGCTGTCCTGAAAGACTACAGGAAAAGACGTTACCGGTAAGCGTAACTCTAATTTTCCCTAGTCGTCATTCAGGACAGCCACCATGAGAGGATAAGCGAGCACTTACCAGTTAGGGTGGGACTACAGCTTGCAAAACCTTGCGTCCAAAGGCTTGCTCGCCTGCCGAAACCAGATCCACTCTATAATGTCTTATGAACGTGGAATAGCTGGACCATGTTGCAGCCCTGCATATCTGGTCTGGCGTAGCTCCAGCCCTTTCTGCTTGAGAAGTTGCCATAGCTCTTGTCGAGTGTGCCTTGATACCTGAAGGAATCTCTTTCCCTGATAAGGTATATGCTTGGCCAATTGTTGACCTGAGCCACCTGGCGATTGTGCGTCGGGACGCTCTGAAACCCTTTCTGGCCCCAGAAAATAAAATAAACAGTGAGTCTGACTTTCTTATTGATTTGGTCAGCTCAAGGTACTTTAGGATACTTCTCCTTACATCTAAAAAATGAAATTTCAGTTCCCCTTCACTTGTGGGGTTGGGACAGAACGAAGGTAAGACTACCTCCTGGCTTCTGTGGAAACCCGAAGCCACTTTCGGCAAAAAGGCCGGATCAGTTTTGAGCACTATCCGGTCTGGCAAAATTACACAAAACGGGGGTCTAATTGATAGAGCCTCAATTTCACTGACCCTCCTGGCAGTGGTTACCGCCACCAAAAAAACAGTTTTTAACGTGAGATCCCCTAGCAAACACCCGTCTAAGGGCTCAAAAGGAGGTCCTGTCAAACTTTGCAGGACTAGGGATAGATCCCACCCGGGGAAGGGTGGGCTCCTGACTGGTCTCTGCCTAGACAGAGCCTTAAAGAACCTGACCACCCAAGGATTGGAGGCCAGAGATTTCTCCAAATAAGCACTAAGTGCTGATACTTGACTTTTAAGAGTGGCTACGGATAACCCCTTGTCCGCCCCACACTGCAGGAATTCCAGCACAGCTATGGGACTCTGCACTGAAAAGGAACTTGCTACACACCAGTCATTGAAGCAGAGCCAGACCTTTCTATATATCCGACGCGTCTCCTTTTTCCTGCTACTGAGAAGGGTAGAGATTAACCTGTCTGAAAAACCTTTAGCTTTCAGAATGCCTTCTTCAGTAGCCAGGCTGCCAACTTCCATTGGTGAACCTGGGGACAAAGGACTGGGCCCTGCGAGAGGAGATCCTCCAGAACTGGGAGGAACATGTGGGGCTCCGCTGCCAGCTGTCTGAGAACCGAAAACCATGCCCTCTTTGGCCAGTATGGGGCTACTAGAATCAGAGTCGTGTCTTCTAGCTGAAATTTTCTCAGCACCGCTGGTAACAGTACCGGAGGAGGGAAGGCGTAACAAGTCCTGAACTGCCAACTTTGGGTCAGGGCGTCCACTCCCAGAGCTCCCTCTCCCCTGTTTAGGGAGAAAAAACAAGGGACTTTCGCGTTGTCTTTTGACGCGAAGAGATCCACCTCTGGGGGACCCCATTTCTCGGAAATCAGATTGAAGACCTCCTGGTTGAGGACCCAATCTCCTTCCCTCAGCCTCCTGCGGCTGAGAAAATCCGCTATAATATTCCTCTCTCCCCTCAGAAATACTGCTGAGAGAGAGAGAGTATTGGACTCGGCCCAGCTTAAGATGTCGATCGCTAGGGCCAGCAGGACCCCACTTCTTGTGCCGCCCTGCTTGTTTATATAGGCTACGGTTGAAGAGTTATCCGACCGTACCTGAACATGCTGACCCTGAATGACCTTCCCGAAAAACCTGAGGGCAAGTCCGACTGCCCTCAGTTCCTTCCAGTTGGAAGATCTTCTCAGGTCTTCGCCCTTCCAAGTGCCCTGGGTGACCAGGGAACCCAGATGTGCCCCCCAGCCCTTGCCACTCGCGTCTGTCGTTATTACCTGAGAGACGGGAACAAGCCACAGACGTCCCTGTGACAGATTCCCCTCTTTCCTCCACCACCACAGGGATCTTTTTATGTGGTGAGGTACGTGTACTAGGGTGTCTAGATCCCCCTGACTGTTGTCCCATATCCTTAGCACAAAAGTCTGCAGGGGCCGAAAGTGCAGTCCTGCCCACTGCACTGCTGGGAGGGCTGAGGTTAGAAGGCCTAGTGTTGACATCAGAGACCTCTTGGAGACCTGCTGACTGCACTGCAGAGCGGCCACCGCTCTGTTCAGCTTCGTGATCTTTTCCAAAGGCAGAAAGACCCTCAACTGCGTTGAGTCCAGCAGGTATCCCAGGTACACAATGCGCTGTGTAGGAATGAGGTTGGACTTGTCTAAGTTCAACAACCACCCCAGACCTGTTAGGACCCTCTTTACTAGATCTAGGTCCCTGAGCAGCTGATCTGGGGATCCGGCAAACAGGAGTAGGTCGTCCAGATATGCTATGACCGACACCCCCTGTAACCGCAGGAAAGCCATCGCCTCCGCTAGGATCTTGGTAAAGATGCGGGGTGACGAGGATAGCCCGAAGGGCAGCGCTTGAAACTGGAGGTGCACTATTGTACCGTCTAGATCTATTGCCAATCGGAGAAATCTCTGAGAGGCTTCTGCGATGGGGACGTGTAGGTACGCGTCCCTCAGGTCCAACGAGACCATAAAGCAATCCTGTGGAAGCAGAGCCCTTACCGTGAAGATAGACTCCATGCGGAACCTCTTGTAGGTAATGGACCTGTTTAGGGGCTTTAAATTCAGGATCAACCTGAATTTTCCGGAAGGTTTCATTACCACAAATATGTGGGAATAGAATCCCTTCCCCTCTTCCCCCCTTGGTACTCTGCGCACTACTTCCTGTTGTTCTAGCTCCCTTAGAGCTTCCAACAACGCTTCGGCTTTTGTCCTGCAATTGGAAAGATGCGTGACAAGAAACCTTAGCGGAGGGGGACTTGTAAACTCCAGGTGGTACCCCCTTCTTATGACCCCGAGGATGAACTGGTTGGGGGAGATCATCTCCCACCGCGGAAGGAAAGCCCCCAGTCTCCCTCCCACCGGGCCTAGGGAGTCATTGATCTTTGCGGGCCTTTTCAGGAGGGCGAAAAATCGCCCCTCCTCGGCCCCTGCCTCTTTGCCCCAAGCTTTCTTTTGCCCCTCTGGTTTAGGAGTAACCTTTCGTTTTTGTGGACGAAACCCCTTCTTCGTCTGCACTGGGGCCTTCCGTTTGAGAGGAAATGATTTCTTCCTATCCGCCGTTCTGTCTAAGACAGAGTCCAACCCGGGACCGAAGAGGAGGTCACCTGTCAGGGGTACCCCGCATAATTTGACCTTAGAGGCGCTATCGCCAGGCCAGGTTTTTAGCCAGAGAGCCCTTCTGGCAGAGTTTGCCAGGGCCGCTGATCTGGCTGACATGCGGACTGATTCCGCCGAGGCGTCTGCAATATATGCGACACCTCTTAGGATCGTGGGGAAAGAAGGCAATATAGTTTCTTTGGCTGTACCAGCCTCAATGTGCTGCTGAATCTGGGACAGCCAATGCTCCAGGTTGCGGGCTACCACCGTAACAGCCATTTCAGGCTTTAGGTTGCCTACAGTAGACTCCCACGTCTTTTTGAGTAAGGAGTCCATTCGCTTGTCCATGACATCGGACAAGGCACCCATATCCTCAAATGCCAGGTCCGTATGTCTAGACACCTGCGAGAAGGCGGCATCCAATTTGGGGAACTTATTCCAAATGGCCGTAGGGTCCTCTGAGAAGGGGAACCTTCTCTTTAGGGAGCCAGAGAAAAAGGGTCTCTTCTCAGGGTCCTGCCACTCCTTCTTAATGGTTTCTATCAGAACATCATGGACTGGGAAAACCTTCCTCTTCTGTTCCCCTAAGCCCCTGTACATTCTGTCATGGAGGGATAGGGGTCTCCTCTCCTCCTGTATCCCGAGGGTTGTGTAAATGGCCCCTAGAAGGTCTTCGACTTCGTCTAGGGACAATTTATACCTAGAAGGCCTTCTGGATTCCCCATCCAGGCCCTCTCCCTCTGACTCCTCCTGAGAGTCAGAGGTGCCACTATCTGGCTGCCTAAGCTCCACCTCGGAAGGGCCTGAGATTTCCTCTGCCATAGCTGTGAGTGCAGGTCTGGCAGGTGCAGAGCCCTGAGCTTGTGGCGGGGTTGTTTCCTGTGAACCAGGGTTGGTAGGGAGCTGAAACTTTTCAAACAGGGCCTTAAATGAAGAAAAGGTAGAAGAAAGCTCCTTAACCGAGGCTGCCAAACCAGACTCCTGCTCAGATTCCCTCTCTCTGACCAGGGAGTCTACACAGTCCCTGCAAATGACTCTAGTCCATGATTCCCCCAAAATTTCTCTGCAAGAGGCACACTTCCTCTTAGAGCTATGGGTAGACCTTGTCTTTTCCGTAGCTTTCTGAAATACATGCAGGAAGATAGGCAGAAAACATGTTAAAACAGGGAAAAAAAAAAGTTATTTTTTTTTTTTATTTTTTTTTTACAGGAGGAAGTAGCAGGAAACAACCCTGGGAGTGCACTAGACCCGCTCTATACAACAGGGATCAGAGCCTCCCCCCCCCCCCGACCACCCAGGGGGTCTGCTCCCCCCAAGACAGGAACCATATCCTGGAGGGGCAATCCTAGATAGAGAGGACCCTTCCCCAGGGAACTCTTACCTTAGGAAGGCTGGAGGTGGTGTCACTGTGTGCTGTAGCATCTGCCTCAGACATGACTGCAGGTGGTTGCTTCCCAGGGAGTCTCACGCAGCCTGTGTGCGATCCGGACTCTCTCCAGCCTGAGCCCGGCCCTTTATCAGCTCCGTGACCCGGAACCGGAAGTCACAGGTCAAAGGCAACAGGTCCGGTTTCCGCCGGAAATGACGTCACTCGTCGACCAGGCGCGCTGGTTCCAAAAAGAAAAAATGTGCAGCCTATACCCTTGCATAGGGAAACCGGACTGCTGCCTTGCTGCGCCCCTGTGGACGCGATAAGGGGCCCCCACGACCTGATGCCGCGCTCGACAAGGAAGGGGTGGCTGTATGTAAGGTAAGCAATGATAGTTTAGCCCCCTGGCAACACTTGCTTTCCTAAGGGATTAAAAAACAAAATTGGCCACAGTCTCCCTGACCGCTCTAGCCTGGTTCCTTGCACAGTGTCTCCCCACCGGAGGAAACACTAATAACTGAGGTCCGGCAGGGGAAGTGAGAATTTATGGGCTGGCGCAGTGTTTCCTAGAGGAAGAGGAGGAGACTATCTCTCATGGTGGCTGTCCTGAATGACGACTAGGGAAATAAAAACCGCAGGGGCGATCAAATACCACCAAAAGAAAGCTCTATTTGTGGAGCCACGTCGCACGACCGCGCAATTGTCAGTTAAAGCGACGCAGTGCCGAATCGCAAAAAAGTGGTCTGGTCTTAAGCCAGCAAAATGGTCCGGTCTGAAAGTGGTTAAGAAAAACACATTCCCCTCTGGGTGATCTATGTACATTGCAGGGATTTTGACAAACTTTGTTACAGATTCCTACCTTTTGGTATTCTGAAGAAAACGCTGTTTGTCTGTGTCTGTGTGCAAAGTTATTGTGAATGGGAATGACTTTATAATTGTCTATTGACTGTTGTACTTGCAGGGCTCTAATGAAGGAAGTGGCTGGGTCTGCATCCCTTTAGATGTGATTTCCTCTCAGGAGTTGGGGAAAGTGGAAAGATAGCACTGGACCCGTAGGTTTATTTTACTGGTATTGTTATCTTAAGGTATTACTATTGGTGTAAATGATCTGGTTCTTGGGCTGGTTGCTTCTACACCCCTGAGGATCTCCACAGTCTCCTTGGCTTGTAGTGTGATGTAAAAAGGGTTTAAAATGAAGCGCCAAACACCACTGCTATAAGGTCCAGATACAACTTAATTCCATGGAAAGTCAGGGGTACAATAAAGACAGAGATCTTATGAACACACTCCAGGTTGTTTCCCGTGTCTCATGTGGTCTCTCACGGATCCGAGGGTCCCGGTGGTCTGCCTGAGTTAACCAAGGATGGTCGCCCCGGAACCAGAATTCCTTTCAGTAGTGTGATGTAAAAAGGGTTTAAAATGAAGCGCCACACCACTGCTAAGAGGTCCAGAAACAACTTTATTCCATTGAAAGTCAGGGGTACAATTCAAAAAGTATCCAATGCGTTTCGGGGATCTAAGTACCCCCTTCACCAGGGCTAGAAAGAACATAAGAAGACTTTCATATCAATCTGATATTGATATAATATCTCCTTCACGGGGTCATAATTGAAACCAAACAGTCAATAGTAATGAGAGTGTCAAAATAATTACACAAAAATGAGAACATGTGCGCTGAACAAAAATGAGAATATGGATGCTAAAGAAAAAAAAAAAACAATATAATAACAATAATAAATAGTGCTATTATTAATAAGGTAACCTAATGAAAATAAGAAAAAAAAAATGAGTAAAACTCTGGAAAATGGTTTGTGTATATATTGAACCATACATTAACCACTTTCAGACCGGACCATTTTGCTGGCTTAAGACCAGACCACTTTTTGCGATTCGGCACTGCGCCGCTTTAACTGACAATTGCGCGGTTGTGCGACGTGACTCCCAAACAAAATTGACGTTCTTTTTTTCCCACAAATAGAGCTTTCTTTTGGTGGTATTTGATCACCTCTGCGGTTTTTTTTTTTTTTTGCGCTATAAACAAAAAAAGAGCGACGATTTTGTTTATTTTTTACTTTTTGCTATAATAAATACCCCCCAAAAATGTATAAAAAAATGTTTTTCCTCAGTTTAGGCGGATACATATTCTTCTACATATTTTTGGTAAAAAAAATCGCAATAAGCGATTATTGATTGGTTTGCGCAAAAGTTATAGCATTTACAAAATAGGAGATAGTTTTATGGCATTTTTATGAATTATTATTTTTTTTTTACTAGTAATGGCGGCGATCAGCGATTTTTATTGTAACTGCGACATTATGGCGGACACATCGGACATTTTTGACACATTTTTGGGACCATTGTCATTTATACAGCAATCAGTGCTATACAATTCCTGTGTAAATGACACTGGCAGTGAAGGGCAGGACCAGGAGGTGGCAGTGTAGGGGTTAAGTGTGTCCTAGGGGCGTGTTGCTAACTGTGGGGGGCTGTGTTTTACACATCACTGATGCTAGGCAGATGCTTGTTTACTTTAGCATCTCCCAGTACTTCTTCCCCGTGAGATGATTGCGGGTATCCAATTGGACTCACGGAGGTCCCGACCGGCGTGCGCGCACGTGATGGCACGGCGGCAAATTTAAAGGGACGTACCTGTACCATATGCCTGTCCATGCCATTCTGCCAACGTACATCGTCGTGCGCCGGTCGGGAAGCGGTTATACAATCTGATTCCCTTAAAAGAGTATCTTACCAAAAATGAAATTTTTTGTTGCAGGGGATGGTAGATAACTGACTTGTATCTTAGTGTAGACTTCTGGGAAAATCAGTGAGCCAATCAAACAAGGAGATAATGACATTTATGGGGGGTGGGTGTTCTGTACAGAAAACCTCCAGGTAGCCATATTGCATTTTATACAAAATTACAGAGCTGCAAATTGAAAAGTAAAGGTAATTTTTAGTAACATTCAATTACAATATGACTTGTGTACAGTAGCAGTTGTATATGCTATATACATTTTTTTTTTTGCTATTTTTCCCCATAAACGTGGAGTTACATTTAGTAGACAAATGGGGGGGATATCAGCTCCGTCACTGTGTGTGTGGTCAGCACTTTAGCTGAGGTTTTCCGCTAATCCATTATCCCCTCCGATCACACTGGAAAGCCACAGAAGTGGAATTGCTAAGAGCGCTGACACCCAAGATTGCAAACCCGCTGCCTCTGTGGTTAGGATGTGGGTCTTTTGTATCCATGCTGGGTGATTGTTTTTTCGATTTGTTTTACTTTTCCTGATTCTTGCCACACACCTGGAAACAAAGTCTCCTCTCTACAAACAAATGACTAAACTGAACACTCCCTTGTACTCTGCATGTCTTCTAACCATTCCAAGTGGCGCTCTTGTGTAAACATTCTCTATGACACGTGGAGGACTACTCAGAATTAATATTATACTATGTTTACTTTTTTTTTTTAAATCCAGTAATCTTTATTACAAAAAAAAGAATTCTTACATTAATACAACAGACACATTTCACATTCATATTGTCCAGATACAGCAAAACTAAACAATACATAAAATAACCCCACAGATAAAAAAAAAAAAAAACACACATCTCCGGTAGCCCTCTCTTTCTCCCCTCCTCATCCCCCCCGACCTCCCCACCTCAGGAGAGTCCCATCAACTAATATCCCCCCTCCATTTTATGGCAACTCACATTTCGAGGCCCAGGACCTCCATCCAATTTTTCCAAATAGCCTCAAACTTCCCTTGGCAATTTCTATGTAGAAGAGTAAATTTCTCTTTTTAATATAGTTTCTTTTATTTGTGTAGCGGCGACACTTTTACAAGGTGTCCGCTATGTGTGAAATTTAGTTTTTTTCCTCAGAACAGTAATGGGGTTCTGAGGGTTAATTGTACAGGTTAACTTTGACATCAGTTTGGCTGTGCTGTACTAGGGTTCTGCCTGGTCATGGGTGCAGTGAGGTACACATGACAGGCCCAGAACCAGGCCTGGTTGGAGGTTTTCAGTATCACCCTTTCCCAGAGCCAATCAGTGGGTGCGTCTGGCCCCGCTGAGGAGTCTGGGGAAGGGTACTTAAGGTGTTGAGGGCATGTGTTTGGGGTTCGGCCATAGCTGCCTGTTCCTGAATCTGGACCGGGGTAGCCCCGCGAGGGGTCCCAGGCCCGGGAGCGTTCGCCGTCATGTAACATGGTCATTCTGATTAGCCCCACAGACCCGCTTGGTCTGGGGCAAAGGATCCATCTGTTCCCGAGTCTCGGAACCGGCTGGTCCGAGGCGCAGTAACTGAGGGAGGATTCAAGGCGTCCGGGTGCGCTCTCAACTTGGAGGGGCATCGCAGCTCGTGTAAGCGACCGGGGGAGGACTCTTCGGAGGAGGGCCAACAAGCTGGCATCTCAAGAAGTGCCTGGTTGCTAGGTTGTCAAGGACACTAAAGAATCCACAGTTTCACAGTACTGCCAAGGAGACAGAAACCATTTCAGGTACTGAGAAAAGGTTCCCATTTCATTCTCGGTTGAGACTTTATTCAATGTCAGAGACTTTGAAAGTTTCTGGATCAAAGTGCTGACTGCCATAATCTCTGGCTAGAGATTTGTTCAGCTTTGAAGTGCCCAGCTGCGAGTGGCTACTCTCTGGGTTTGTGTTAGAGACTTTTTGATTGTCAGCAGTTCAGTGTGCCTGAGTTTCTTCACCCCTTGCCCTCTGTTCCCATATGAGACTGTGTTTGTTGGATGTTACCCCTGCAAATAAAAACCTTCTAAAAGGACTTTTATGGTGTCAGCATCTGAAGTTGTTGGGTACTAACCCTGGGAACCCCTGGACATGGAAGAACAAGCCAAGCAGAGGTAATCGGTAAGCCCAAAAGTCAAGGCCGCCGCATCGAGGGTTATGGCCGCTACATTTTCAATCTCCGTTCCTCCACTGTTGGTGGATAAGCAGAGATCCATTTCTGTGCAATTAACTTACGTGCCTGGAATAAACTTCTCGTTATTGTATCTTTAGTATTTTTAAACAAACTAGATTCCTCCAATATATTTAATATACAAATTCCAGGATCTACCGACAGTTTGATTTGAAGCATTTGATTAATAGTTTTAATTATGCCCTGACAATATCGGTGGAGTTTAGAGCATCTCCACAACATATGTATTAGGTTTGCCGGTGTACCTCCACAGCGTGGACATAGGGGGGAATCTCTGCGCTTCCAACTAAATAATTTCTCCGGGTATGGTATGATCTATGTAGAATGTGTTAATTTCTGTGTGGCAGAAGACAATACCCTTGGGATCATGGCCAGAGTCGTTGCCCACTGATCCTCTGACAATGGTCCTAGGTCTTGCTCCCAGTGGGTCCTAGAGGGAATATCTATGGATTTTTTTGGCTTGTTTTGTAATATTTCATACAGTCGTGAGATAAGGCCCTGCTTTTGATCCTTCTCCCTCAACAGTGAGATTATTTTAGAGTTACTGAATTTAAATTCAAAGGTATGGGCATGGGACTGTAAGGCAAGTCTGAGCTGCAGATATTGGAAGAACCTCTGTCTTGGAATCCCAAATTCCTCAGACAATTGAGAAAATGATTAAAGGCTATCATTTTCAAACAGTTGCTCCATAAGTCTCAATCCCTTCCTCTGCTATAGCTCAAGCCCTTCCAGCCTCTGCAGCTTGTCACGGTTTACATTATTCCAGATTGGGGTATAAGGGGTATAGCCCGCGATATTAGTAATATTTTTCATTTCCTGCCATACTTTAAAAAACAGTTTACCTGACATAAACTTTTTGTCCATTTGTAAGGTTTTTGTCTGCAGCAAGGAGATCAATCTATCTCCCTAACATAAAGGTAATAATAATCCTTGTATGGAGTCAGTCTCCTCAATTTCCGTCCACCAATAGAACTGCTGTAGCTGTGTGGCCAAAAAATTATTTTTAGGTTGTGGAATGGCAAATCCCCCTTCATCTTTGGCTAACATTAAACTTGTTAGTTTTATGCGTGATTGTTTTTTTTTTTCCAAATAAGCTTGCAGAACAGAGTTTCTATCTTTCTGAACCAAAACTTTGTTATCCAGATGGGACAGTTATGGAAAATATACAATAACTGTGGGACCCAGATAATCTTTAGGAGGTTGGCTCTACCAATCACAGTTAGTGGTAATTTGCGCCATCTTTGGCATTTATCTCTGAACCTGAGTAACAGTGGTTTGAGATTCAAGTCAATATAGTCCCCCGCATTTCGTGCTACCTCAATCCCATGATATTTAAATTTATGTTTTATTTGAATTTGTGTAGAGCCACTTGGTAAAGAGATATTCACATCATGCAAAGGCAACAATATTGATTTCTCCCAATTGATACGAAACCCCAAAAGCCGGCTAAATACAGAGACAAGTATCATAAGTTCCTTCAGAGAGTCAGTGTCACCCAAAAACATAAGGGGGGTCATCCGCATATAAAGCTATTTTTTCTTCCCTTCCCGAGCGTCAAAACCCTACAATCCCCTCTGACTGTCTTTTAGCCGCAGGCAATGGTTCCAATGCTAGGGCAAACAACAATGGGGACAGAGGGCAATCTTGTCTAGTCCCCCTAGACAAAGGGAAGATCGGTGACATTGTATTATTGATTTTCAGTCTCGCTTTTGGATCTTTATATAATATTTTTAGCCAGGATAAGAACCCTGAACCAATACCAAAGGCACTCAGTGTCGCCCATAGATATTCCCATTCCACCATATCAAAAGCCTTTTGCGCATCAAGGGATAAAATGGCACCAGTCCCCTTGTTATCCATTGATAGCTGTAAATTCAAAAAGAGTCTTCGGATATTTGTTGCAGCGGATCTAGATGGAACAAACCCTGATTGTTCTCTATGAATTAAAGTTTTAATATATTTGGATAACCTATTTGCTAATACCCTGGCTAAGATCTTAACATCATATGTAAGAAGAGAGATTGGATGATATGAGTCTGGTTTTAATGGGTCTTTATCAGGTTTTAAAATTACTATTATTATTGTTTCAGTCATTGATTTAGGGAGATCCTGTTTAATATAAGCTTCATTCAGAACTTCAAGTAATTCTGGCAATAATGTCTGACCATATATTTTATATATCTCCCCTGGGAGTCCATCCATTCCTGGAGCTTTATTATTTTGGATTTGCCTCACTGCCTCTTCCAACTCTACCAAAGTTATAGATTGATCCAAAAATTCACTTTGTGTTGGTGTCAGTTTAGGTAGGACTAAGTTATCCAGAAATGTTTTACTTTGATTTATTTTATTTGAAATGTCAGATTTATAAAGCCGTATATAGAAATCCATAAATATACTCTGGATACTCTCTGTGTCATATACCACTTCGTCTTTTATATCTTTAATGGCAGCTATTCCAGACGGACCTTCTTGATTCCATGCTATCATAGCCAGCATATGCCCCACCTGCTCCCCCATTTCATAATGTTTTTGACTCTGTAAATATCTACTGTTTTCTGCCTTAACTATAGATACATTTTTATATAGCTTCTGAGCTTCCTGCCAAGCTACACGTTCTGTAGGATCTACTATAAACTCCTGTTCTGTCTGCTTCACTCTTTGCATTACCTCCTCTTCTCGTAGCCTGGTTGACTTTTTAATGCTGGCTATTTCTTTAATTATCACGCCTCTGGAATAGGCCTTCATAGCATCCCCAACCACTACCAGAGAGGTTGAGCATTTTTTATCTCTAAAAAGGCAATTCTATTTGACTATTCTCTGGAATCAAAGTCAACCACTGAGTGTTGACTATGCACACCCTTTCCCGCCTCCTTATTTCATATAAGCTTTACTATAGCTTACAGCAATGGAAAAAAGCTCTGTGAATGGAGGAGGTGAACCTTTCATTCATCCACCCATCCTCAGACAATACTTTATTTCTCGTTCAGCTGTCACCTTTATATCTGTTGTTGGATCTCCCTTGGCAGGAGTGGAGGGGGCAATTGGACCTCATAACCAGGATTAGAAAGCACTTAGCAACATAGAACAAAGTAGTACATGTACTTTGCCCCATAGAGGATAGAACTGCAAAATAAAAATTATGATAGATCTTCTTTAACCCTTGCAGTGGGGGGAAGTCAAGTCCCGGCAATGGTAATTTTTTATTATTTTTTTTTGCTGGCTGGAATTGGGCTTTAAAAAGTAACTCCACTTTTCTTAAGAAAAGCACATTTCCCTCTGGGTGATCTATGTACATTGCAGGGATTTTGACAAACGTTGTTGCAGATTCCTACCTTTTGGTATTCTGAAGAAAAAGCTGTTTGTCTGTGTCCGTGTGCAAAGTTATTGTGAATGGGAGTGACTTTATAATTGTCTATTGACTGTTGTACTTGCAGGGCTCTAATGAAGAAAGTTGCTTGGTCTGCATCCCTTTAAGTGTGATTTCCCCTTGGGAGTTGAGAAAAGTAGAAAGATAATGCTGGACCCGTAGGTTTATTTTACTGACATTGTTATCTTAAGGTATTACTATTGGTGTAAATGATCTGGTTCCTGGGCAGGTGGCTTCTACACCCCTGAGGATCTCCACAGTCTCCTTGTCTTGTAGTTGTAATAGAATGTATATACAACTGACTCCGTCTTAGATTCTTTTCCATTTTACATAAAATGGAAGTGAACTTTTTGTGTGAGTTTTGCCATAATCAGCTTAAAAGTTTGCATAGAACCCCACCCTATGAGATATTGTGATTAAACCAAATCTGTGTCAGCAAGTCATCGGCTATTTCTTGTTATCTAGTCAAGGAGCCTAACTCTTGATAAGAAAGTACTGACTGTAAAGTTTGAATAACCCTTAGAAATGTATTTTTACTGGTACAGTAAAACCTTGGTTTGAGAGTAACTAGGTTTGAGAGCGTTTTGCAAGACAAGCAAAATGTTTTAATACATTTTACCTTGATATACAAGCAATGTCTTGATATAAGAGTAGTGTCATGTCACAACTGAGTATAAGTGTAGCAATATGGTTACATTTAACAAAGGTCTAACATTTAGCAACTTATTGATACACTTAGAGGTAGGTAGGTAGAGGTAGGTTCTCTTTTATACCCTGTAAAAAAATGCTTTCATATACAAGTGCTTTGGATTACAAGCATGTTTCTGGAACGAATTATGCTCGCAAACCAAGGTTTTACTGTATATATACTACTGTTGTATTCAATAAAGACAGAGATCTTATGAAAACACTCCAGCTTGTTTCCCGTGTCTCACGTGGTCTCTCACGGATCCGAGGATCCTGGTGGTCTGCCTGAGTTAACCAAGGATGGTCGTCCAGAATCAGAATTCCTTTCAAAATGGAGACTTGGTCCGGGATAAAGTAATCACCTGGGGCAAGTAAGTACATTTTGTCTTATTTTGACAAATTGTTTCCTTGCCTCGGCTCTGATAAAACTTTAGCCCCTTAAATTTATTAGAAAGGAGACGGACCATGCCTTATACAGACTGTGATCATTCTACATTGCTGATGCTGAATGCGAAAATCCGACCGTGTGTATGGGGCATTAGACATGTATTTTTACTGGTATATATACTACTGTTGTATTCAATAAAGACAGAGATCTTATGAACACACTCCAGCTTGTTTCCCGTGTCTCATGTGGTCTCTCACGGATCCGAGGATCCGGGGGGTCTGCCTGAGTTAACCAAGGATGGTCGTCCAGAACCAGAATTCCTTTCAGTAGTGTGATGTAAAAAGGGTTTAAAATGAAGCGTCACACCACTGCTAAGAGGTCCAGATACAACTTTATTCCATTGAAAGTCAGGGGTACAATTCAAAAAGTATCCAATGCGTTTCGGGGATCTAAGTGCCCACTTCACCAGGGCTAGAAAGAACATAAGAAAACTTTCATATCAATCTGATAATATCGATATAATATCTCCTTCATGGAGTCATAATTAAAACCAAACAGTCAATAGTAATGAGAGTGTCAAAATAATTACACAAAAGTTAGAACACGAGCGCTGAACAAAAATGAGAATATGCATTCTAAAGAGAAAAACAAAAACTATATAATAACAATAATAAATATTGATAATATTAATAAGGTAACCTAATGAGAAAGAGAATGAGAAAAAAAATGGGTAAAAACTCTCAAAAATGGTATGTGTATATATTGAACCAAACATTATACAATCTGATTCCCTTAAAAGAGTATCTCACCAAAAATTTGATTTTTTTGTTGCAGGGGATTATAGATATCTGACTTGTATCTTAGTGCAGACTTCTAGGAAAATCAGTGAGCCAATCAAACAAGGAGAAAATTACATTTATGGGGGGGGGGGGGTGTACAGAACACCTCCAGGTAGCCACATTGCATTTTACACAAAATTACAGAGTTGTAAATTGAAAAGGAAATGTCATTTTTAGTAACATTCAATTACAATATGACTTGTGTACAGTAGCAATTGTATATGCTATATACATTTTTTATTTATTTTTTGCTATTTTTTACCCTTTAACATTTAGTAGACAAATGGGGGGATATCAGCTCCGTCACGGTGTGTGTGGTCAGCACTTTAGCTGAGGTTTTCCGCTAATCCGTTATCCCCTCCGGTCACACTGGAAAGCCACAGAAGTGGAATTGCTAAGAGCGCTGACACCCAAGATTGCAAACCCGCGGCCTCTGTGGTTAGGATGTGGGTCTTTTGTATCCATGCTGGGTGATTGTTTTTTCGATTTGTTTTACTTTTCCTGATTCTTGCCACACACCTGGAAACAAAGTCTCCTCTCTACAAACAAATGACTAAACCGAACACTCCCTTGTACTTGGCATGTCTTCTAACCATTCCAAGTGGCGCTCTTGTGTAAACATTCTCTATGACACGTGGAGGACTACTCATAATTAATATTATACTATGTTTACTTTAACCTGTTCCCACTGGCCGTATGCATATATGCGGCTACTGTGTGGATGGGCCTTAACACTGAGCTACACATACTGTATGCATCCATGGGGGAAAAGCTTTTCGGTGCTGAGGCCGTGCACACTGGGCACTCCTAGCGCTGTGACTGAGCTGTAATGGACAGCTCCTGAACATTGTTTATGCTCAGTAGCTTCTAGTCATGACAGCCAATCACAGAGGTCACATAATCAGGAATCCTTCAGGTGTCCAGATCCTCTTAAAGGAACTGGGAGTGGTGGCGGAAAGAGGTTTAACCACTGTCCGACCGCAAAACGTACACTATATTGTCAAAAGTATTGGGAAGCCTGCCTGTACACGCACATAAACTTTATTGGTATCCAAGTCTAAGACCGCATACACGCGGTCGGAATTTCCAAAAACAAATGTTCGATGTGAGCTTGTTGTCGGAAATTCCGACCGTGTGTAGGCTCCATCGGACATTTTCTGTCGGAATTTCCGACAACAAAAAATTGAGAGCTGGATCTCAAATTTTCCGACATCAAAATCCGTTGTCGTAAATTCCGAGCGTGTGTAGACAATTCCGACGCACAATAGTCCACGCATGTTTGGAATCAAGCAGAAGAGCCACACTGGCTATTGAACTTCATTTTTCTCAGCTCGTCGTACGTGTTGTACGTCACTGCGTTCTTGACGTTCGGAATTTCCGAGAACATTTGTGTGACCGTGTGTATGCAAAACAAGTTTGAGCCAACATCCGTTGGGGAAAAAATCCAGGATTTTGTTTTTGGAATGTCCGATCGTGTGTACGCGGCATTAGTCTGGCACTGATGTGGACGTAAAGGCCTGGTTCGCAGTCTGCGCTCTAATTCATCCCAAAGATGTTCCATTGGGTTGAGGATTAGGACTCTGTGTAGGCCAGTCAAGTTCCTCCACCCCAAACCTGCTCATCCATGTCTTTATGCACTGGTGTGCAGTCATGTTGGAACAGGAAGGGGCCATCCCCAAACTGTTCCCACAGAGTTGGGCGCGTGAAATTGTCCAAAATGTCTTGGTATGCTGACACCTTAGGAGTTCCCTTCACTGGAACTAAGGGGCCAAGCCCAACCCCTGAACAACAACCCCACATCATAATCCCCCCTCCACCAAATGATTTGGACCTCATAAATGCGCTTCTGGAAGAATGGTCAAACATTCCCATAGACACACTCCTAAACCTTGTGGACAGCCTTCCCAGAAGAGTTGAAGCTGTTATAGCTGCAAAGGGTGGGCCAACCCAATATTGAACCCTACGGACTAAGACTGGGATGCCATTAAAGTTCCTGTGCATGTAAACGCAGTTGTCCCAATACTTTTGACAGTATAGTGTATATAAACGTTGCGGTTTGAAAGTGGTTTACCGGGATTATGGCTCAAGATATCAGCCATAACCCTGATACCATTTTGTTGCAGCCAGGGGCGGGCTTTACCAAGAAAGCATTTTGAGCGGCTCATGAGCCACTGGAATGCTTTGAGAAGCGGCGGGAGGTGACCCCCCCCCGCGCCGCTCGTCTGTGTTTCTCGAGCTTACCGTTTTCACCAGTTCACCCACGAAATAATGCGACAATGTAGCCACCTGCTTCTATAGGAGATCAGAGTACATACTCTTTGATCGACTCTATGGCCTTGGAGGACTGGAGCAACCTCATGGCATCACTTCTGGTCCAGGCTGAAAGTAAATAATATATTTTTTTTTTTAAAGCAAAAGATCAATTTTTTTCTGTGATCTTTTGCTTTTAAAGGTAAAGAAATATGGGGTCTTTTTGACCCCAGATCTCGCCATAAAGAAGACCTGTCATCCTTATTTATATTACAAGGAATATTTACATTTTCTATAACAGGAATAAAGGTGATTAAAAAAAAGAGAAAGGGACAGTGTAAAAAAAAAAAGTAAAATAAATAAGAAAAAAAAAATTAAAGCGCCTCCATTCCTCTGTGCTCCCGGGCAGAAACACATACGTAATAATATGGTGTTCGCAACACACATGTGACCGCGAACCTTAGAGCGAGAGCAGCAATTCTAGTGCTAGACCTCCTCTGTAACTCTAAACAGGTAACCTGTAGAGGTGTAAAAAGCGTTGCCTATGGAGATTTTTGAGTACCATAGTTTGTCGCCATTCCACGAGTTTGCGCAATTTTAAAGCGTGACATGTTAGATATCTATTTACTCGGCGTAACATCATCTTTCACATTTTACTAAACAATTGTGGTAAATATTGTGTTTTTTCTTTCTTTTAATGTTCATTAAAATGTATTTTTTCCCCCAAAAAATTGCGTTTGCAAAACAGCTGCGCAAATACCATGTGACAAAAAAAATTTAAGTGATCGCTATTTTATTCTGTAGGGTCTCTGCTAATACAAAAAGGTATAATGTTTGGGGGGGCTCAATGTAATTTTATAGCAAAAAATTCTGATTTAAACTTGTAAACAAAATGTGCCAGAAAAAGCATGCAAGTGGTTAAGTGTATGCAGGGCAGCCATCAGAAATTATGGGGCCCCTTACACAGCTTTAGGCCTGGCCCCCCCCCGAGCCTGACCACCAACATTCCCCAGGGTCCCGCCCACTGACAGTCCCACTGAATCTGCCCACTAGCCATCCCACCAAGTCCTTCAGTGCCTCAGCCGCCTCACACCTGTACGCTCTCAGCCGCCTCACACCTGTACGCTCTCAGCCGCCTCACACCTGTACGCTCTCAGCCGCCTCACACCTGTACGCTCTCAGCCGCCTCACACCTGTACGCTCTCAGCCCCCTCACACCTGTACGCTCTCAGCCCCCTCACACCTGTACGCTCTCAGCCCCCCTCACACCTGTATGCTCTCAGCCCCCTCACACCTGTATGCTCTCAGCCACCTCACACCTGTACGCTCTCAGCCCCCTCACACCTGTACGCTCTCAGCCCCCTCACACCTGTACACTCTCAGCCCCCCTCACACCTGTACGCTCTTAGCCCCCTCACACCTGTACGCTCTTAGCCCCCCTCACACCTGTACGCTCTCAGCCGCCTCACACCTGTACGCTCTCAGCCGCCTCACACCTGTACGCTCTCAGCCGCCTCACACCTGTACGCTCTCAGCCGCCTCACACCTGTACGCTCTCAGCCCCCCTCACACCTGTACGCTCTCAGCCCCCCTCACACCTGTACGCTCTCACCCCCCCCCTCACACCTGTACGCTCTCAGCCCCCCTCACACCTGTACGCTCTCAGCCCCCCTCACACCTGTACGCGCTCAGCCCCTTGTTGTTCCAACATCGCATGACAAAAGTACTTTTAAAAAGGAACAATATAAAACTAAAAACCTCACAAAAGTTCAATCTGGACTAGAATCTGTTATACAGTATGTTCTAGTTAAAGTAGTGAAAGGCAACCTGCAATGAGCAAAAAATTTAGGTTATTTCTTCTCACATCCTTTGGAAAATGCAGCGTGCCAGGCATTTATTTCCAGTGCCAGTTTGATGTGCATTGAAACAGTTGCTTGTAGACTCCACCGGACCAGGTGACAATGCACTTGATATCAAAGTACATACAGGCAAATGATTGATTGCACCATCATCCCTACTGATTAATATACACGGCACAACACTTTTCAGGTGCTTCTGATGGGTATTCAATAGACATGTGCAATTCGTTTAGTTCCGAATTCGTTTTTTAACGAATTTTCACAAATTCGTTAATTCCGAAATTTCCGAATTTTTCAATTTCCAAAATTTAGAATTTCCGAATTTCCAAATTCGAAAATTTGAAATTTCATAAATTTTAAATTTCATAAATTTGAAAATCTGAAAAATGTAAAAGATTTAAAATCTGAAAATTCAAAAACCCGAAAATCTGAAATAATAACTAACTAATAATAATATTAAATTATAGGTAGTGGAATTTCCTTTCAAATTTGGCTGTTAGTGAACGTAACGTGTACGAATTTATCCAAAGTTACGAATTATCTAAAATAACGAATGCCGTATCTAAATGAATGGAATGTAAAGATCTAATAATAATAAATAACAATAATAAAAATAAAACCTTTTTATTATTATTATTTATTATTAACTTGTTGATGCAGCATTTGTTATTTTGGATAACTCGTAACTTCAGATAAATTTGTATTCATTACGTTAACTAACAGCCAAATTTGAAAGGAAATTCTAATACCTATAATTTAATAGTTAGTTATTATTAGTTAGTTATTATTTCTAATTTAACTGATTTTCTTTTTTTCAGATTTTCGAACTTTCAGATTTTCAAATTTTTGAATTTCTGAATTCCGAAATTAGGAATTCGAAAATTAGGAATTCAAAAATTCGTAAATTTGGAATTCAAAAATTTAGAAATTCGGAATTTGAAAATTCGTAAATTCAAAAATTCGTAAATTCAAAAATCCAAAAATTCGAAATTCGGAAATTTGAAAATTCGGAAATTTGAAAATTTGGAAAATCGGAATTCGAAAATTCAAAATTCGTAAATTTGAAAATTCGGAAATTCAGAAATTCGAAATTCGGAAATTTGAAAACTCGTAAATTAAAAAAATTGGAAATTGGAAATTCATGAATTCGAAAATTCGAAATTCAGAAATTTGAAAATCCTAATTTTCGGATTTCCGAATTCCGTATTTTCGAATTTTCGAATTTCCAAAAAAAGCAAAAAGAGCAATGAAACAAAAATGAAAACAAACAAATTTTTTGTCAGTGCACATGTCTAGTATTCCACATATACAGCAGGATTTTCCTTTAAATCATTTTTTTATTTTATTGTAATAATGTTACTGTATTAAAACCCATAAAATGGAAGGAAATCCCATAAAAGCAGCATAAAAACCCAGAAACCCCCAATGGTCGCATGATCTGCATATATACATAGGAGTATATAATATATCTCATGTATATATATGCAGATCATGATGGCCATTGGGGTTTCTGAGCATTATTTTCCTGTGGAAATATTGTAAATGACAAGAATTGTTATAAATCCATTATTTATTGCCAACCCTAAATTCTTTACTCCTGCTTTTTGGTTTTTAATACTTTTATTGCAACACTGCATGCTCAGATAAGGGGCTTGTATGGATTTCGGAGGGGACCCCACACCGTTTTTTTTTTTTATTTTGGCATGGGGTTCCCCTTAGAATCCATACCAGACCCCAAGGGCTTGAAGGGGGGACCCCACGCCCAGAATTTTCTATTGCCCGGCATTTCAGCTCCGCTGACAGCTGATGAGCCACCAGTTGTTCAGGATGCGGCGGCCGCTTTTGCCGGCCCGCTCCTTAACCACTTACCGACCGGCGCACGACGATATACGTCGGCAGAATTGCACGGACAGGCAGGAGGGCGTATATATAAGTCCCTCCTTTCTGCCTGTCCGTGCCATCGGGAACGCGCCGGTCGGGACCCCCGTGAGTCCGATTGCGGTCCCCGCGGACTCGATCGCCGCGGGGACCCCTGCGATCGTCTCACGGGAAGGCTGAACGGGAAGATGCCGAGATAAACAGCATCTCCCCGTTCTGCCTAGCAACTAGTGATGCCGATCTCTGCTCCCTGTGATTGGAGCAGAGATCAGCATTCACTAGCTGACAGCCACGCCCCCCCACAGTAAGAAACACACCCCTAGGCATACTTAACCCTTACACTGCCCCCTTTGTGGTTAACCCCTTCACTGCCAGTGTCATTTATACAGGAATCAATGCATTTAAATAGCATTAATTGCTGTAAAAATTACAATGGTCCCAAAAATGTGTCAAAAATGTCCGATGTGTCCGCCATAATGTCGCAGTCACAAAAAAAATCGCAGATCTCCGCCATTACTAATATAAAAAAATTATTAATAAAAATGCTATAAATCTATCCCCTATTTTGTAAATGCTATAACTTCTGCGCAAACCGATCAATAATCGCTTATTGCGATTTTTTTTTACCAAAAATATGTAGAAGAATACGTATCGGCCTAAACTGAGGAAAAAAAAAAAAAATGTTTTTTTATATATTTTTTGGGGATATTTATTATAGCAAAAAGTAAAAAATAATGAATTTTTTTCAAAATTGTCGCTCTATTTTTGTTTATAGCGCAAAAAATAAAAACCGCACGGGCGATCAAATACCACCAAAAGAAAGCTCTATTTGTGGGAAAAAAAGGACGTCAATTTTGTTTGGGAGCCACGTCGCACGACCGCACAATTGTCAGTTAAAGCGACGCAGTGCCGAATTGCAAAAAGGGGCCTGGTCCTTTGGCTGCAAATTGGTCCGGTCTGAAAGTGGTTAAAGAGGAAGTAAACCCTGATGGGTTTTACTTCCTCTTTTGCTCCCTGTATAGCCTGCAAAAGAAAAGCATAATTGGCTAGTATGCATCGCATACTAACCCTTTATGTACCACTTACCTGCAAAAGAATCCAGCGATGTCCCCTGTGTGGGCAGCGTCCATCTTCTTGCCCTCTTCCTTCGGGGCCACGGACTCCTGCTCTGTGATTCGCCGGAGCCTCGTGATGTCACTCCCGCGAATGCGTGCGGGAGCCACGACCTGCGGCATATGCTAGGGAAGAGACGGCCTTTCGTTTCGTTTCTTCCCCACGCATGCGCCACACCATTTTCCGGCAGACTACAAGTGAAATACCTCATAAACGGCGCACGTTTAGGAGATATTTCCACTACCTATAGGTAAGCCTTATTCTAGGCTTACCTATAGGTAAAAGTACAAAAAGTGGGTTTACAACCACTTTAACAGCCAGCTATTCATCTTTCACATAGAATTTAAGTCGGTCGATTATTTTGCAACCGATCCAAATTGGAATCGTTCCGGAAATGTTGAATTCGTTAGAAAACAAATAAACTAAATTAATTTCAATGCAATTTGTTAGTATTGTCCAAAAATGTGTCCGAACTTGCATTTGAACGAAACAAACTGCACATGTCTACTGCTGAATATGCCGCGTGCCTGGCTGTGTGTGCGCTAAGTGGAAGAAATAGGCTCAGACTACCAGCGGCTCTTCTAGGGGGTGTGCTACATCAGTACTGTCAATTGATCGAATCATTTCCACCCTAGCCGATTGACTCTAGTTTGATTGAATCTAATCCATACCTCCCAACTTTTTGAGATGGGAATGAGGGACACCTATCAGAAAAAGTATGCAGGCATAAGACACTCCCCTTGCCATGCCCCCTTAAAGGAAAATTGTACAAAAAAACAAGATTGGTTAAACCCACAAGTGCTTTTTTTTACCACTATTATTCCTTTATATTGGCTTTTGGAATGTACAAATGCAGCAATTTAGAAATCAGATGAAAGGTGTAGCACTGGGAAACACTTTTTGATAGATAAAAAGTGCATTTTATATACAACTATATGGATCAGACCAAAATGAGGGGCGAATGAGGAGGAATGAGGGACAGAGGGACATTGCTCCAAATCAGGGACACTCCCTCCAAAATCAGGGACAGTCCAGGGGCAGACTGACAACTCATGGGGCCCCCGGCAATAGGAGATTATGGGGCCCCTGGTCAATAGGAGAAGATTATGGGGCCCACAGGCATTAGGAGATTATGGGGCCCCCCAGGCAATAGATTATGGGGCCACACAGTATACACACACAAACAGTATACACACACAGTATACACACACATACAGTATACACACACAGTATACACACACAGAATACACATACACACACTGAAAAGGTACTGGAGAAGCGGAGCAGCTATAATCTTGGGATTTAAAAAAAAAAACACTGATTTTTACATACTGTCCCTGGTTTTATTGAGGCTGGCAACCCTGATGGGGCCCCTTAGTGGCATGGGGCCCTTGGGCAGTGCCCGAGTGCCCGAATGGTCAGTCCGCCCCTGGGACAGTCCCTCCAAAATCAGGGACAGGTGGGAGCTATGCTAATTTAAAACGAGTCTATTGGAAGGGATTTTATGGTTATTAGATTACTTGCCACTTCGATCATTTTGATTTGATTCTCACATCAATCAGATAGTAAAATCAAGGCGTGTATTGCCACCATTACAGTGACGAGGACAATCTCCGCATGGCAGCTGGAAGGTGGGTTCTAAAGCGAGTTGTGGGTTAGTGAAGTGCATATATACAGAAAAACATCCACGTAGGTATCTATCCCGTATCCCTTTTCATCTATCTAAACCCGAGGGGGTGCTTATAATGTTCGCTTTAGCAGTTTAGCAACAACGGCCTGGCAAGTCTGAAGCTTACAATAAAATGAGCGCATTTGGAGAAAGCCTGCTGTTACCGCTGTCCTAATTAACTGCACATGTTGTTCTCCCAGAAGGCTTTTCTGCCGGAGCACACTGCTGTTTTTTTTCAGAAACAAGAACAGAAAGTTTAGTCTTATTTTTAACAACCTACTCCAATCCACGTCTACCCTTCCTTAAAGGGGAACCGCACACAAATTACCAAATTTCTATATAAAGTGCATGATAGACATTTAGATGATATTCATAAATAAGTATCTGTACACTGTATTACCACTTTTAACCACCTCAATACAGGGCACTTACACCCCCTTCATGCCCAGGCCAATTTTCAGCTTTCAGCGCTGTCGCTGTTTAAATGGCAATTGCGCGGTCATGCTACGCTGTACCCAAACAGAATTTTTATCATTTTGTTCCCACAAATAGAGCTTTCTTTTGGTGGTATTTGATCACCTCTGCGGTTTTTATTTTTTGCTAAATGTTTTTGTTAAATACTTAAAATTTGGAAAAAAAAAGGTTTCTTTCGTTTCTGTTATAAAATGTTGTAAATAAGTAAGTTTTCTCCTTCACTGGTGGGCACTGATAATGCGACACTGTTGGGCACTGACGATGGGCACTGATAGGTGGCACTGATGGGTGGCACTGATATGCAGCACTGATGGGCATTAATAGGCGGCACTGATGGGCACTCATGTGTGGCACTGGTGGGCACTGATAGGCGACACTGGGCACTGAAACGCTGCACTGATGGGTTCTTATGGGTGGCACTGATAGGCGGCACTACTGGGCACTGATGCGTGGCACTGATATGCGGCACTGATAGATGGCATTGATAGGCATCACTGATGGCACTGGCAGGCATTGGGGATGGGCACTGATTGGCATTTCCCTGGTGGTCCAGTGTGGTGCCAATCCCTGGTGGTCCTGGCGGCACATCCTGGTAGTCCTGGGTGGGCATCCGAGGGGGGGACCCCCCCTGTCAGGAGAGCAGCCGATCGTCTCTTCTCTACTCCCGTCTGTCAGACGCGAGTGAGGAAAAGCCGATCAACAGCTCTTCCTGTTTACATTGTGATCAGCTGTGATTGGACATGGCTGATCATGTGGTAAAGAGCCTCGTCAGAGGCTCTTTACCGAGATCGGTGTAGCAGTGTGTCAGACTGACCCACCGCACCACTCATCACTGCGATGCGTGCCCCTGGGGGCACGCGAGAGCGGCTGTTCTGGGAGGCCCTTATCCCTGATGCCCCTTTGCCCTAAGATAACCAATCCCACCTACAAGGGTAGCAAGGTGACCGTTCGTCACGTCCTCCATGCTTCCCTCCTCATTGGGCGCAAAGCAAGGGTCACATGAGAGGCCTACCCTGGGGTGGGTTCTTCTGGGCTTAATTAGGCACTTGGTTACAGGGTCAATTTACACACCCACATGGGGTACCTTTGCTCTGTGCCGTCTTCACCAATACCTTGGGACAAGGCTGAGGCTGCCATGGGGAAATACTCAACCTAAAGGTGGACCTCTAGTCTTAGAGATGAACGTACACCATGTACACTGACTCTTGGTTCCTTGTGACAATGTACACCTTCACAGTAATTTGCATTTCAGCTCACCCAGCACCTCAGCGTACTTGGCTCCCCCCTTTCAGCAATGACTCAGCAGCTCAGCGTATCTGACTTCCCCTTCTCACCCTGCTCCTCCCCTCTCAACAGCGAGTCAGTAGCTCATCTCTTGGCATCATTCAACCCCGAAGACTAACATTTAATGTAAAACAAATGACCATTGTAGGTGACCGTGCCACAGAGGAGGGGAGTATTGCAGCCAGAGATGCTTTTTTTTACAGCACCTCCTGAGGGCTATTAAAAATTAGTTGCCCTGAGATGGGCTTTAATGTTAATGTTAACTGTAAAATACATCAAAAACAATAAAAAACAATATAAATAATCTATCAAAAAAGATTTAGTGTAGCTACTGTATGTACAGAAGTGCAAAAAGTATTTTCAGCCATAACTGCTTCTTTTTTTCCCTACTTGCTTTACAAAATACAGAAATTGCAGTTGTGACTCATCTGTAGTAACCAAATCTCCAACAATTAAAGAGGGTGGAATAAAGTTTATTTGTGTGGAAAAAAAAATGAAGGTCCGGCTTATTCTATGAACCAGGCTCTCGCCTTTCCTGTTTTGTTTTTTTTCACTCCTTAGTTGCCTTCTTTATGGTGTTTCTGTGCTCCGGTAAAATCTTGACTTCACGTAAATAAAGGTTTTGCAATCGTTCACATAAAGTGTAGTATCTATTTATATTATTTGCTCACAGATGAACAAATAAGCCTACTGAAGGAGAGCTTACAGCAGGCTGACAAAACTCACTATGAATGTCATGGGTGACACCCCTGGCAGGTGACATGGGCTCACTCAAGGTGCAAAAGCCTAAGTGACAACTTACTTCTCGCAAATTTTAATTCATTAAGGACCTTTGCAAACCCAACAGTCAATGTCGTATCTCAGTGTGGGCTTTTCTCGATATAATCAGTACAGCCCCACAGGAATTATACAAGTGGTATTCCCCATAGGTCAATCAATGGGTCTTTCTCTATGTATAAAATATGTGTTTTTATAAATGTATACTGTATATGTCTGAAATTTATATGAACTATTAAAATTTAGCTATTTTTCTATACGTGCCGTTAAAGTCCATTTTTCCTCATTATCTATTCATTTAAGTGACGACTTACTCCTCGCTAGAGAACATCACAAGGAGTGTTGGGCTGATAACTTTAGTGGCCCCCATCTACTTTGTTAACACCAGGATGTGGCCCATAGGATCGTCACAGGAACACAGTGGCTACACTGTGGAGACAGGGTGTTAAATAACAGAAGGTTTAAGTCTGAGCAAAGGTCAAGGCAGGTGGCAGGCAAGAGAATGGTCAGTATCCAGGCAGAGGTCGAGGCTGGTGGCAGGTAAGAGAGTAATCCGTGTCCAGACAGAGGTCAAGGCTGGTGACAGGAAAGAGAATAGTCAGTGTCTAGGCAGAGGTCGAGGCTGGTGGCAGGCAAGAGAATAGTCAATATCCAGGCCGAGGTCGAGGCTGGTGGCAGGTAAGAGAGTAGTCAGTGTCCAGACAGAGGTCAAGGCTGGTGACAGGTAAGAGAGTAGTCAGTGTCCAGACAGAGGTCAAGGCTGGTGACAGGAAAGAGAATAGTCGGTATCCAGGCAACGGTCGAGGTTGTCAGCAGGCAAAAGAAGAGTCAGTGTCCAGGGAGAGGTCAAGGCTGGCGGCAGGCAAGGGCATAGTCAGTGTTGAGGCAGAGGTTGAGCTTGTCAGCAGGCAAGAGAGTAGTCATTGTCCAGGCAGAGATCAAGGCTGGCGGCAAGTAAGAGAGCCGTCAGTGCCCAGACAGAGGTCAAGGCTGGTGACATTTAAAAGAATACTAAGTGTCCAGGCAGAGGTTGAGACAGGCATCTCGTAAGAGAGTAGTTTGTATCCAGGCAGAGATTGAGGCTGGCAGCAAGTACGAGAGTAGTCTGTGTCCAGACAAAGGTCCAGGCTGGCAAACGGGCAAGAGAGTAATATATGTCCAGACAGAGGTCCAGGCTGCTAACAGGCAAGAGAGTAAGTGTCCAGGCAGAGGGCTAGGCTGCTAACAGACAAGAGAGTAAGTGTCCAGGCAGAGGGCTAGGCTGCTAACAGGCAATAGAGTAAGTGTCCAGGCAGAGGGCTAGGCAGGTGGCAGGCAATAGCGTAGTTGGTGTCCTGACAGAGGTCTACATGGGCAGCAGGCAAGAGGGAAGTCAGTGTTTAGGCAGTGGTCGAGGCAGGTGGCAGGTATAAGAGTTGTCAGTGTCTAGACAGAGGTTGAGGTGGGCAGCAACCATGGGCGTCCGCAGGTAGGGGCAAGGGGGGTCAAGTGCCCCCCCCTGGAATCAGGGATCGGATCTTAAATTCAGCACAGTTGTGTCTCTATCGAGGTGCCGCACCCGGGTGCCACCCACCAGTGGGGTGACACCATTAAGGTGCTGTCAAGTGTAGTGTGACTTTGGGCTCTTTTCCCTGCTCAGTCCAGCAGAGAACTTGGCGGTGCTGTGACGGAAGAATGGTGAGCTGCGGGCTATCAGAGGTTTCCCCCCCCCCTCGCCCCACCCATTCTTCTGTCAGGGAGAAGAGACGGCGGCTCTCACCAGGTTCCCCACCCAGCTTCCTGCCCTGCTCCGTTCCTTCCCTATTGGCCATAATTGAGGGCCAATCAAAGGTGACTAGGAGAGGCAAGCTTCATGGGACAGGTAGTCCCAAAAGATTGGCGGCTCCATTTTCCACAGGGAGGAGGCTACAGCTCGATCAAGAGAGAGATTGAGAGACTGCAGCCTGGAAAGAAGCTGAGGGAGAGAGTGCTACAGGACGAGGAGTGTGCTGGGCAGAAGCCAGAGAGAGAGCCTGCCAGGGCCACAAAAGAGAGCCATGCTGTCCAGCACCACCAGAGAGAGAGCCACACTGGCCAGCACCACCAGAGAGAGAAAGACTGAGCCACTACCAGGGTACAGACATGCTACACTACTGACCAGTGTCTCCCTCGGGGAACCCAGAGTGAACGATCGTCCAGCCGGAGTGATCACTGCTGTAGTTTCGCTGGGTCTGGTAAGAGAGCCTGTTGGCCATTACCCATCACTTATCCTAGGGACTGTAATACGTCTACAGACTCTGACCATAATAATGTGATAATGACATTGTCGAAAAGGGGCGGTGCATGGGTGACCCTAAAAATTATGCCCCCCCCCTTAAAAAAGTTCTGCGGACGCCCATGGCAGCAACAAGTGGGTAATCAGTCTCCAGGCAGAGGTCGGAGCAGACGGCAGATAATAGAGTTGTCCTGTGCAGGTTGAGATCAAGGCAGACGACAGACAAGGGGATAACAGGAATGGTCCGAATTAGCAAAGGGGCAGGAGAAACAAGCAGGGTCAAGCAATCCGGGTCAGAAAGGGGGTAAAGCAGAAACAACAGCAATCTTACACACAAGGTTACTGGCAAGAAGACACAGAGTGATTTAATTTCATTATCTGTGAAATCTCCATGACACTCCTAATTAGACTCATTGCCAAAATTTGCTAAATACTTTTTTTAAACTATTTAGAGGGTGTTTTATTTTTTGTGCTTAGGGTAGTTTTTTTTCCCCTTTGTGTTCTTTTTTTATTTGGTGATTTTTTTTTTTGTGTATTTCCTTAACTGTTTGTTAATTTGTGTTTTTACTCTGTGAGAAGATGAAAAATTATGAAAGGTAATTTTTTGGCACAAGAATGCTTTCAGGTTGAAAGATGCTTCTGCAACCCTGCATTTATTTATTTATTTAAAGGATTTATACAGCGCCAACAAGCTTGCTTTATATTAACATTAACTTTATATTAGTGCATTATATTAATATATATTCACATAAGTCCCTGCTAAAGGAGCATACAGGCTAAGGTGCCTGCTTCACATGCATACATTAATTTACTGGGGCATCTTTTATACAGGAGCCAATTAACTTATCAGCGTATTTTGGAAGTATGGGTGAGAAGTGGAGTACTCAGAGGAAGTCCACACAAGCAGTATTGCCAACCGCCAGTAAATTTACGGACAGTTTGTAAATATCAGTGACTTTTACAACTGCCAGTAAATTTCGGTAATGAACATTTTCTGCCAGTAAAAATCAGGGCCTTTTGGTGGAGTACTGACATGCACCTCCACCAAAAGACACTGGGAGAGTTGGGAAGGCATCTCCGAGGACCCTGATTTAAGGGGAGGCTCTCTGGGGACCCTGATTTAAGGGGGAGGCACTCTGGGGACCCTGATTTAAGGGGGATGCACTCTGGGGACACTGATTTAAGGGGGAGGCACTCTGGGGATCCTGATTTAAGGGGGAGGCTCTCTGGGACCCTTATTTAAGGGGGAGGCTCTCTGAGGACCCTGATTTAAGGGGGAGGCTCTCTGGAGACCCTGATGTAAGTGGGGGGCTCTCTGGGGACCCTGATGTAAGGGGGGCTCTCTGGGGATACACGCACACATATATTATATACATGTGTATGCCCGCCCAAGCGTATGACTTTCTTTAATACGCTGCTATGGGCTCTAGCCCCAGATCTTTTTTAGACCTAGCAACGCCCCTGAGTATCAGTAAAAAATTTGTCTCCTCTGGTAAATTTCATGTGTTGTTGCAGTTAAAAAAAGTAAGTAAAAAAAAAAAATGGTGCTGTCAGTTGTTAGAAAAGTTTTAAATGTTTATTGTGTGACTATTTGGAAAACAATAATTCTGAGACTGATTTTTAATCCCACTTGTGAGCCCTTTGTATTAACTTGTTATATTGTTTGCTTTAACTAACTCCATAGTAAAGTTTCAGGATGACTTAAGCGTAACCAAATATGGTAGCATAAGATTGTACAGGGAACGCAGTATTTAGCAAAATAAAGGTATCAGCTTGTACCCGGCGCCAGCTGCGTTTCCTCAGCCAATAGTAAAATAGGGGCTGGGTTATGAAGGAATTAGGGAGGAAGAGATACATTCCTTTGTATCACTTCCTTGCAGAATTTTTGGTGTGTAAGGGTGATCCTAATGTGTACACATTGGAAATAAATTGTCTTCTTCTCAATACATCTGGAGTTTGACTGATCACAAGAGAAGAATAAACCTAACATTTTCGGCCCTTCGACCGGAAAACGACTGATTTATTACGGATTATGAGGCCCCGACTAAACTTTGGTGAGTATTAGACAAAGGAACTCACTGAGAATTAAAAGTCCCCCCCACTCAACGTTAGTGGTTAAACAGGGGCAGGGGCCTTATGACCCGAATACACTGTCTGTTTTCGAACTTGCGTGATCCAGTCCTCCTGGTGTTTGAGAGGTAAGATAATTTAAATTATTCTTAATTCTTTCTAAGAGTCTTTTCTTCTCTTTCTGTTTTGATTCTGGTTTTAAATGTGTTGTAATTGCCGACATTGGTATTGATCGTATAATATCTTGATAATCCATGTGGATATTGAATGCACGCTGCATGTAGTCGTTGCTGGACGTTCTGGTTTTTTCCTGCTGCGGTTCACTCGCTTCGTCCCCTCAGCCCCCGAGCTGGACATTCCTATTGCCGCAGTCTTGTCATCTAGCGTTGGGTGACCTAGCCCAGTGGACTGGTAAGTAGGAGGTCTTTTTCCTCTGACCCCTCCTGCCATAATCTCCCCCCGCTGCTTATATACTAAATTTTCAATATATACCCACTCTTTTTATTATTTTTTGTTTCAGACATACTAATGGTGCATCTGCCCCTGAAGAGCGAGCTAAAGACTTGTGAAACGCGTAGGGCACCATCGATGCATCTTTGTCATTTTTTCCATAATGTTTGGGTATTTCTGCAATGTGGCATCATTGTTTATACAGTGTTTTTATGCATGTACAACTTCTACCTCTTATCGTGTGTATATATATATATATATATAAACTGGTTCATCAACTCAAATGAATTTTACTATTGTTCAATGAATATGTATTTAATGTAATGAATTGATATTTCTCTTTGCTTTTGTTCATAACCTGGCCACTATGCCGGGCAACGCACATTTACTGCTGTTTCCCATTTGGTTACGTAGCACTTTGCAACTAATAAATTGATTTCATTACACTTTTTGTGAACATGTGCCAATCTCTTCCACCTCATTTAAAGTCCCAGGGCTTTTGTTCTCCTCCTTTTGCGTATTTTAGGGATGGAGGTGGTAGAGTGGTTCTGCCAGACCTTAAAATTTCTTTTTTCTCCATATAACCCGGGTGGTAGACACCCAATTAGCCCACAATCTGGTCTGTTTTAACTGCTGGTTAGTGTTCACTATTGCATTCAATGCATCATTTGTCTTGCCCAGTTTGTTTTGGTCCCTGCTAGCTTCCATGGGGTGTACCCTGGACTGTTTTGTTTCCCTTTCGCTTTGTGCCCTGGTTGTGGCTTTGTCTGCCCGGCTCGGGGGCTGCGTTGTGCACAAGGGAGGCGTTCTGGCCTCCTGCTGCCCCCGCCTGTCCTTATGGACGGGTGTGGCCACCTGCACTTCGGCGTCATGTTTTCCACGCCCAAAGTGTGTGGTCTTCTGACCTCACTCTGCTTTGGGCCGTGTGGAACATCCTGGATGGAGGTTAGGTGTTTGCACATCATACCCCCTGTGACGGCTGGCGTCTTCGACGTCAGTCCGTCACCATCCGTACATGGCGCTGGGGGCGGAGCTTGTGGATCCGCCGTGGGTACACCCGGATGTCCGGCGCGGCGGCAGCTTGCATTCACAGTCTGTCTGGTCTAGGCTCAGTGGTGATGTTTGAGGCATGTACTCTCCACGCTTGGGGTTCTAACTCTCTTAAGGTAACACATAACTGTCTTCTCCTATATGTATTCCATTATACAATATAAGTTACTGATATACTCCAATATTATTTATTATTTTTTATTCACATTTATTGTAATGTCTGTTTTCCTAGTTCCCCAAAGCCCCCCTGCCCATACCACTGGTGTCATGACCAGCTCAACATACTACTATCCGTCAGAGTGTCCGTTATACATCATATATACATATAGACATGGGACACATGAGGCTCTATGAATCAATTTTCCCAAGGATGTTAATTCCAACTATGGGAGTTTACCATCTTACGTTTCCTCCATGTTTTTAATTTGCCCTTTAAGACATATGTTCTATATATATATTTTATATACATATATTTTTTAGACACACACTTGGCACATCTGAGACCGCTGAATGCACGCTGCATGTAGTCGTTGCTGGACGTCCTGTTTTTTTCCTGCTGCGGTTCACTCGCTCTGTCCCCTCAGCCCCCGAGCTGGACATCCCTATTGCCGCAGTCTTGTCATCTAGCGTTGGGTGACCTAGCCCAGTGGACTGGTAAGTAGGAGGTCTTTTTCCTCTGACCCCTCCTGCCATAATCTCCCTCCGCTGCTTATATACTAAATTTTCAATATATACCCACTCTTTTTATTATTTTTTGTTTCAGACATACTAATGGTGCATCTGCCCCTGAAGAGCGAGCTAAAGACTTGTGAAACGCGTAGGGCACCATCGATGCATCTTTGTCATTTTTTCCATAATGTTTGGGTATTTCTGCAATGTGGCATCATTGTTTATACAGTGTTTTTATGCATGTACAACTTCTACCTCTTATCGTGTGTATATATATATATATAAACTGGTTCATCAACTCAAATGAATTTTACTATTGTTCAATGAATATGTATTTAATGTAATGAATTGATATTTCTCTTTGCTTTTGTTCATAACCTGGCCACTATGCCGGGCAACGCACATTTACTGCTGTTTCCCATTTGGTTACGTAGCACTTTGCAACTAATAAATTGATTTCATTACACTTTTTGTGAACATGTGCCAATCTCTTCCACCTCATTTAAAGTCCCAGGGCTTTTGTTCTCCTCCTTTTGCGTATTTTAGGGATGGAGGTGGTAGAGTGGTTCTGCCAGACCTTAAAATTTCTTTTTTCTCCATATAACCCGGGTGGTAGACACCCAATTAGCCCACAATCTGGTCTGTTTTAACTGCTGGTTAGTGTTCACTATTGCATTCAATGCATCATTTGTCTTGCCCAGGTTGTTTTGGTCCCTGCTAGCTTCCATGGGGTGTACCCTGGACTGTTTTGTTTCCCTTTCGCTTTGTGCCCTGGTTGTGGCTTTGTCTGCCCGGCTCGGGGGCTGCGTTGTGCACAAGGGAGGCGTTCTGGCCTCCTGCTGTCCCCGCCTGTCCTTCTGGACGGGTGTGGCCACCTGCACTTCGGCGTCATGTTTTCCACGCCCAAAGTGTGTGGTCTTCTGACCTCCACCCGCCACCGCCAATACAAAAGTAAAACGGTCCCATTCCGCTGTCTGCCAGCTCTGCCATCTGACAGTTCTTAACCTGTTGGCACAGAGCACATGCAAATATGGGGCCTCTTGGCGGCTGGGCCTTGGAATCGAACGGCCACATATTTGCGTGCAATAGCACCAACAGTGCTGTGCCGAGAGCCCGCACCCTGAGCACTCCCGGCACAGTGACCGGCAGCTCACAGAAAGCTCCCGATCACTGCTTGAGATTGGGACTTTTCATGTGTACGCCGTGACAGCCAATCATGGCGGTCACATGGCCATAAGCCCAGCTCCACCTCCCGGCATAGCAAACCCCTTAAAGGGCTGGCACCAGCCAGCACCAAGGGGTTAATTAACTAAGGGCTGGTTCACCCCCATGTGACATCGTCGGCCAGGTGCATGCTGGGTAGATGACGTCACAAGGGGACGTGGTCACTCAGTGATGTCAGCGGGTGACCCCGCCCCTTAGTTATTTAAGAACTGGCAGACAGGGGGAGCCTTCAGCGGGAATGGAGCGTTTATATTTCAGGGCGGCGGTGGCGGCATGCGTTGTGATTGATGGATCTACATCGGGGGACATTGTTTTTTATTTTTGTTTTTTTAAATAAAGGACTTGTCAAAAACTGCCTACTGTCATCTTTTACACTTCTCCTTTTTTTTTTTTTTTTTAAGAATGAGTAGGTGTACTCATTCACATAGGGGGGGCCGGGATCTGGGGGCCCCCTTGTTAAGAGACTCGTCGATTGTTAAGGACGCGGTGGCTGGCTTACCGGCCCACTGCTTAACCGCATCCTGCACATTTACGTCGGCAGAATGGCACGGCTGGGCACATCAACATAAAGATGCGTTGCTCTTTAAGTGCCCAGCTGTGGGTCGCGTGTGCGCCGCCGCCGGCGTGCTCGTGACCCGGTCCTGAGCTCCGTGACCGTGGCCGCGGGACACGTGGACCCGATTGCCGCTGGTGTCCCGCAATCGCGTCACAGAGCTGAAGAACAGGGAGAGGTATGTGCAAACAAACCTCTCCCCGTGCTTCCTAGTGAGACTGTCACTGATCGTCTGTTCCCCGTCATAGGGAAAGACAATCAGTGATGTTGAACGCCAAGCCACGCCCCCCTACAGTAAAAAAACACACACAGGTCACACTTAACCCCTCCCTGCCCCCTAGTGGTTAACTCCTTTACTGCCAGTGTCATTTACACAGGAATCAGTGCATTTAAATAGCACTGATTGCTGTATAAATGACAATGGTCCCAAAAATGTGTCAAAAATGTCCGATGTGTCCGCCATAATGTCGCAGTCACAATAAAAATCGCTAATCGCCGCCATTACTAGTAAAAAAAAATATTAATAAAAATGCTATAAAACTATCCCCTATTTTGTAAACGCTATAACTTTTGCGCAAACCAATCAATAATCGCTAATTGTTAATATGTAGAGGAATACGTATTGGCCTAAACTGAGGAAAAAAAAAAATTTTTATATATTTTTTGGGGATATTTATTATAGCAAAAAGTAAAAAAATATTGAATTTTTTTCAAAATTGTCGCTCTATTTTTTGTTTATAGCGCAAAAAATAAAAACCGCAGAGGTGATCAAATACCACCAAAAGAAAGCTCTATTTGTGGGAAAAAAGGACGCCAATTTTGTTTGGGAGCCACGTCGCACGACCGCGCAATTGTCAGTTAAAGCGGCACAGTGCCGAATCGCAAAAAGGGGCCTGGTCTTTTGGCTGCAAATTGGTCCGGGGCTTAAGTGGTTAACAACCAGGTTTTCACAGTTTATTGAAATGGAAATAGCAAAAATGCAAAACACATGAAAACTACATGGAAGAACGCATTAAAAACGCAGGTTTAAAAATGCACCACAAAACGTGCTGGAAAAACTAATTGACTGCAGCCGCATAGATATGAACCTAGGGTAAAACATATATATATAGCTTCAAGTTTAATGGGAGTATCACCAGTGCTGCATACTGTATATTGTTTTATTCTCAGCACTGTAAGAGGAGCAATTTCCTAACAAACCCCAATATTTCCCAATGACTTATAAAAGAGGAAATAATAAAAACAGCTTTGCTGCAATACCAGAGTGGATCTGGCCTTGCAGTGTTTACTTTCCACCACTAGATGGTGCTCATCTTCTGTCTAGTGTCATTCCATCCAGGCTGTCATGGACCTGCCCCCTGGAGGCAGTGTCACTATGCAGCATGGATTCTGAGTACTAGTGCACTGCACAGCATTCGCATGTCATAAGCACTGCTCAGTACAGTGGGATCAAGGGGGTAACCACCCATAATAGAAGAAAGAAAAAAGATACTGTATATATATATATATATATATATATTTATATACACACTCACCGCCCACTTTATTAGGTACACCTGTTCAACTGCTTGGTAACACAAATTGCTAATCAGCCAATCACATGGCAGCAAGTCAATGCATTTACAGTAGGCATCTAGACATGGTGAAGACGACTTGCTAAAGTTCAAACCGAGCATCAGAATGGGGAAGAAAGGGGATTTAAGTGACTTTGAACGTGGCATGGTGGTTGGTGTCAGAGGGTCTGGTCTGAGTATTTTCAAAACTTGCGGGTCTACTGGGATTTTCACACACAACCATCTCTCGGGTTTACATAGAATGGTCCGAAAAAGAGAAAATATCCAGTGAGCGGCAGTTGTGTGGAGGAAAATGCCTTGTTGATGTCAGAGGAGAATGGGCAGACTGGTCTGAGATTATAGAAAGGCAACAGTAACTCAAATAACCTCTCCTTACAACCAAGGTATGCAGAATACCATCTCTGAATGCACAACACATCGAACCTTGCAGCAGATGGGCTACAGCAGCAGAAGACCACACTGGGTGTCACTCCTGTCAGCCAAGAACAGGAAACTGAGGCTACAATTCGCACAGGATCACCAAAATTGGACAGTAGACTGTTGCCAGGTCTGATGAGTCTCGATCTTTTGGTGGTATTTAATGACCACTGGGATTTTTATTTTCTGCTAAACAAAACTTTGTAAATAAGTAAGTTTTTTCTCCTTCACTGATGGGCACTGATAAGGCGGCACTGATGGGCACCGATGGGATGGCCCTTATGAGGTGGCACTGATGGACACTGGTGATGGGCACTAATATGCAGCACTGAGGGGCACTGATAGGTGGCACTGATATGCAGCACTGATGGGCACATATAGGTGGCACTGATGGGCACACATAGGTGGCACTGATGGGCACTGATAGGTAGCACAGATGGACATGAATAGGCACTGATAGTTGGCACTGATGTACACTGATGGATGGTACTGATGGGCATCACTGATTGGCAGGCATTAGTGTTTGGCACTGATTGGCATCAATTATCGGCACTTATTGGCATCCATTGTGGGCACTGATTGGCATCCCTGGTGGCCATGGCTGGCATACCTGGTGGTCTTGGTGGCATCCCTGGTGGTCCAGTGTGGGCATTCTTGGGGGGGGGGGGGGCTGCGCTGATAATCAATCAGCACAGACCCCCCTGTCAGATCGGCTCTCCTCTACTCGTGTTTGACAGACGTGAGTGAGGAAAAGCCGATAAGCGGTAAAGAGTCTCCGTCATAGAGACTCTTTACCAGGCTGACACGCCGCACCCCCGATCGTTGCGCGCGCTGGCTATTTATCCTTATCACATCAGGTGATGTCCATTCAGGATAACGGAACCACTTTGCGGCCGTCATTTTGCTATATGGTGGGTGGCAAGAGGTTAAAGTGGTTCTAAAGTCAAAAGGTTTCTGCATTAAGATCAAAAATCCTTCAAGGTGCAGCAGCCCCCCCTAATACTTACCTGGGCCCATCTCAATCCAGTGATGTTGCACGAGTGTCTCGTTGCCCAGGACTCTCCCTCCTCACTGGCTGAGACATTGGCTCCCGCTGCTGTCAATCAAAGTCAGTGAGCCAATGAGGTTCGGGAGGGGGCGGGGCTCCGTGTCTGAATGGACACACTGAGCAGCGGCTCAGCTCGGGTGCCCCCATAGCAAGTTGCTTGCTGTGGGGGCAGGAGGGAGGGGCCAGGAGAGCCGGCAGGGGACCCGAGAAGAGGGGGATCGGGGCTGCTCTTTGCAAAACCATTACATGGAGCAGGTAAGTATGACATGTTTGTTATTTTTAAATGTTAAAAAATGAGAGTGCCCATTATCACTATCAAGAAAAAGGAATCCCCCTTCATTGGGACTTTGTAGGCAACAAACACACATGTAGTTACAAAAAATAAAATGTATCAAATGTATATAAAAATATTCTTTCATATGATGACCTATACTAAAAAAGACAGAGAAATGTTATACAAATATGAAAAACAGCATAGACAAAACAAAAAACAACAAGTTACATGGTATGTATGACAAAAAAAATTGTTACTCTCTGGTATATAGTGATCCTCGGTACCGTGCTTGTTGCCTACAAAGTCCCAATGAAGGGGGATTCCTTTTTCTTGATAGATTATTAGGGATGTGGCAACTACACACTGATCTGACATGGGGAAACCCTCCTTTTTGCTAGTATTATCAATTAAATTTGAGTTCCACCCTAAAAAAAATGTAATTAATGTGCATAAAAAAATAAAATAAATGGCTGTTGCTAGGGGGTCCCTCGTAGTCTGCTTCCTTCAGTGCCTGAGCTCTTGATGTCACTTCCCCCCGGCACAGGAAGGGAGATCAGCTCTCTCCCCTCCCTTTTGTCAAGCATCTGGGACACACACAGGTCACAGATGATTGCGTGGCCAATCACGGCGCACGGCGCCACTCGCGCAAGTGCAGTGGGTGCCCGGCTGTGAAGCCACAGCCGGGCGCCCACAGTTACAATGCCGGCGCCGCCGCCAAGCAGAGGGGGAGACGAGCGGGGCTTCAATCCCCCGCATCGCTGGACCCTGGGACAGGTAAGTGTCCGATTATTAAAAGTCAGCAGCTGCAGTATTTGTAGCTGCTGATTTTTTTTTTTAACTGGAACACCGCTTTAAGTCAGTGTATCAAATAACAGCATTATAAGTAAAAAATAAATAAACAAATAAAAATTTAGGTAAGCAAATTGGTCCTTGAGCCATTGACAAGTTAACAAATGCAACTGTCATTTTACACAGGAGGAGCAGCTGGATTTTGACAGCTGCTTCTTCTATGCAATACCTAACAATTCCCAGCTGTCATTTTGACAGCCGGTAGTGGCTGGTAATAGTGGTAGGGGAAGCAGCTTTAAGGGTAGAGGAAGAGGACGTAGGCGGTATGTCCTAGAGACTTTGTTGAAATTTCTTTTTTTTAGGACGGATCACCTACATTTAGGAACCTGAAGAGGTTAAAAAATAATAAGGACCAGGATTTTTGCAAATCTGTACCTGGCTGGCTCTGTCCACTCATCTCTCCTTATTCATGTCATGTATTGGGTAAGAGTATCTATTTCAATTCCTGAATTCACTTTCCTTGTGTTGCTATGAAAAGATATGAAGATGTGCTCGCTTCGGCAGCACATATACTAATTTAAAAAAAATTGTAACGATACAGAGAAGATTAGCATGGCCCCTGCGCAAGGATGACACGCAAATTCGTAAAGCGTTCCATATAAAAAAAAAAAAAGAAAAAAGAAAAAAAAAAGATATGAAGATTTCTAATAAATGATGGTGAATCAAGGCCCCGTTCCTCTATATAAACCTGTCTGTGGAGAACATGACGGGGCAGGTCTGACAGAGCGTGACTCATGCACAAGTTGTTTGCGGTGAGACACTTTTACCCAAAAGAGTCTAACTAAGTTAATTACAGGAACACATCTTCCATCAGATTCCTGTTTTAGCTTTATGCAATAGTTCCCAATTGCAACATCAGAAGGGCACACTCCTATTAACCCCTTCATGACCAGAGATCTTTATTGCCTGGATGCCCAGACCAAATTTAGCGGTATCGGCATAAGTCGGTTACGTGACAATTTTTACATTTAAATAAATAATTTTTACATTTAAAAAGGGAACAAAGTCTTCACCAAGTAACTATAGACCTGTTAGTTTTAACTTCTATAGTTGGGAAGATACTGGAGAGATTATTAAAAGACCACATAGACGAGTTCTTGCAGGAAAAAAATATTTTAAGCAACAGACAGCATGGATTCATGAAAGACAGAAGTTGTCAGACAAACCTGATTTCTTTTTATGAGGTAAGTAAAACCTTGGACAGAGGGGTGTCGGTGGACGTGGTATACTTGGATTTTGCAAAAGCGTTCGATACAGTTCCCCACACACGGCTCATGTGTAAGGTAAGGTCTACAGGCTTGGAAATATCAGTTTGTAAATGGATAGAAAACTGGCTAAAAGACAGAATTCAGAGAGTGGTGGTTAATGATTCTTAATCACACGCGGTCGGAAATTCCGACGGAAAATGTCGGATCGGACCATGTTGTCGGAAAATCCGCCCGTGTGTGGGCTCCATCTGACTTTTTCCGTTGGGCTTTCCGATGGAAAAAATTTGAGATCCTGCTCTCAAATTTCCGACAACAAAATCCGATCTGACTTTTTCCGATCGTGTGTAGAGAATTCCGATGGACAAAGTGCCACGCATGCTCAGATCAAATTATGAGACCAAAGCTATTGGCTACTAGCCTCTACATAGCATCAATGCTCTGTCTAATTGGGCGACTATGTGGCAGATGAGGTTTAATGTTGATAAATGTAAAGTTCTGCACTTGGGGGCTAAGAATATGCATCATACATGCTGGGGGGAGTACAACTGGGGGATCCGTAGTGGAGAAGGATCTGGGGGTTTTGGTAGATCATAAGCTCAATAATAGCATGCAATGCCAAGCTGCGGTTTCCAAAGCGAGCAAAGTCCTTTCTTGTATTAAGAGAGGTATGGACTCCAGAGAGAGAGATATCATTTCCCACCTGTACAAATCATTAGTAAGACCTCATCTGGAATATGCAGTTCAGTTTTGGGCGCCAGTGCTCAAAAAGGATATCGGGGAACTGGAGAAGGTGCAGAGAAGGGCAACCAAACTGATAAGAGGCATGGAGGAGCTCAGCTATGAGGAAAGATTAGAGGAACTGAATTTATTCATCCTTGATAAGAGGAGATTAGGGGGGATATGATCAACATGTATAAATATATAAGGGGTCCATATAGTGAGCTTGGTGTTGAGTTATTCACTTTACAGTCAACACAGAGGACAAGGGGGCACTCTTTACGTCTAGAGGAGAAGAGATTTCATCTCCAAATACGGAAAGGTTTCTTCACAGTAAGAGCTGTGAAAATGTGGAATAGACTCGCTCCAGAGGTGGTTCTGGCCAGCTCAGTAGATTGCTTTAAGAAAGGCCTGGATACTTTCCTAAATGTACATAATATAATGGGGTACTGACATTTATAGGTAAAGTTGATCCGGGTAAAATCTGATTGCCTCTCTGGGATCAGGAAGGAATTTTTTCCCCTGCTTTAGCAAATTGGAGCATGCGCTGCTGGGGTTTTTCACATTCCTCTGGATCAACTGTGGGTATAGAATTGGGTATATTGGATTGTACGAGATTATTATAATTTTTTTTTTTTTGGTTGAACTGGATGGACATTTTTCAACCTGACTAACTATGTAACATTTTATTGACATATATAACTTTTTATTTAGCACACAATTTTATTAAATACTATTTTTTTTATTATTATTATTTTTATATAGTTGTAATGTAGAAAAACTGATAATTTGCCCTTTAATAAAATAACATCTTTTAATATTTTTTTTCAATATTTTAACCACTTCAGCCCCAGAAGAATTTACCCCCTTCCTGACCAGAGGACTTTTTGCGAAAACGTGCACTGCGTCGCTTTAACTGACAATTGCGTGGTTGTGCGACGTTGCACCCAAACAAAATTGACATCCTTTTTTCCCCACAAAATAGAGCTTTCTTTTGGTGGTATTTGATCACCTCTGCGGTTTTTATTTTTTGCGCTATATATATATAAAAAAGAGCGACAATTTTGAAAAAAATGCAATATTTTTAACTTTTTGCTATAATAAATATCCCCAAAAAATATCTAAAAAAAAGAATTTCTTTCTCAGTTTAGGCCGATATGTATTCTTCTACATATTTTTGGTAAAAAAAAAAAAAAAAAAAATCGCAATAAGCTTATATTGATTGGTTTGCACAAAAGTTATAGCGTCTACAAAATGGGGGATAGTTTTATGGCATTTTTATTATACATTTTTTTTTATTAGTAATGGCGGCGATCTGAAATTTGTATTGTGACTGCGACATTATGGCGTACACATCGGTCACTTTTGCCACTATTTTGGGACCATTGTAATTTATACAGCGATCAGTGCTATAAAAATGCACTGATTACTGTATAAATGACACTGGCAGGGAAGGGATTTAACACAAGGGGGCGATGAAGGGGTTAAGTGTGTCCTAGGGAGTGAGTTTAACTGTGGGGGGGGGATGGGCTACCACTCACATGACAGCGATCACCGCTCCCGATGACAGGGAGCAGTAGATCCCTGTCATGTCACTAGGCAGAACAAGGAAATGCCTTGTTTACATAGGCATCTCCCCGTTGTGCTGCTCCGTGACACGATCGCGGGACACTGGTGGACATCGAGTGCGCGTGATCCGTGGGCACGGTCACGAAGTACACGGCGGGCGCGCAAGTCTTAAAGGGGATGTACAGGTACGCCCATTTGCTCAGCAGTGCCATTGTGCTGACATATATCGTCTTGCACTGGTTGGCACCCTGACTTACATAGTTGGTCAGGGTTAAAAAAAAAAAAAAGACCATCTTGTTCAACCAACAGAAAAAAATGAATGAATGTTAAGGCTCCATTCACACCTGTGAAGTGCAGCGGCAGCTGCTGCAACACGTTTTTTAAATCGTTTTTGTGTTTTAGTGGAGTGTTTTTAGAGCGGCATTATTCATTTGAATGGGCCTCTCTCTGCTCCAAAAACTCTCCAAAGAAGCTTGTCGCTCGACAATCGCGGCAAAAATCACACAGCGTTCGGGGTGCCATTAAGAAATAATGACATTGCAAACCCAGCACGCGTTTGCTGCGATTCAGGAATCGCGGGAAGAATTGCGACGATTCAGCCTGCGATTCTTATCCCCTAGCTGTGAACGGAGTCTAAAGCCTCGTACACACCATCAGATTGTTGGTCAACAAAACCGTGGACTTTTGTCCAAAGGGCATTGGCCCAAATTTGTCTTTAATAAACACGGCAACACAATTGTTGGGCAACAAATAAAAACGTAGTGACGTACTATGTTGTTTTTCAGCTCTTTAGCACCACCTTTTGGGCGCCTTCTGCTAATTTTGTGTTAGTAGAAGTTTGGTGAGTGTTGATTCGAGCTTTTCATTTTGCGCTTTTCAGTTTGTTTCTGAATGGCCGTTCTTCAACCAGACATGTTGCGGAATCGGAGGAGATAACGTGGCTCAAAAGTGATATGGTCCAGAAATATTTAGACAGAATAAAGGTGGATAAAGCACCTGGACCTGATGGCATCCACCCACGGATCCTAAAAGAATTGAGCTCTGTAATTTCAAAGCCTTTGTATCTAATTTTTAGGGAATCATTAATGACAGGAATAGTACCACTGGATTGGCGCAGGGCGAACGTGGTGCCTATATTTAAAAAAGGAACAAAGTCTTTACCAAGTAACAACTCTTATCAACCGAAAAGAACACCCAGATAATTCCGTTTTCTTGTAACATTATCAATCTTTCCAAACATCCACAGCATGAAATCTCAGTCCTTGAAAAGGGACTCACTTTTTGCCCTGTATCTCACATAGACAAATTCACTGTCATTAAAGACATTCATCTATTTGTTCGGAAACTTTTATTACACAGCATATACACACCCAATCCTTTTTCAGATTCTCTTATACACTCTGCAGCGGAGACCACTGCCCTCCAACAGTTAACTGAACTTTTGGAGGAAAGTGATAACCCTAATTTAATAGATATTTTGGATCTTGACACTCTCTTAGCCAGCACTGAGGATGACCTTCCCACCCCACCACGCTCATCCTCTAAAATTACCATAAAAAAGAAATCTAGTTTCTATCCACCCCCTAGCACCAATCCACGAGCGGCACTATTCCTGCAGGCAGTGACACGGGAAATTCGCAACCTAAAAATTCACCCCAACCGATCTAAGGCAAAAAAAATTTCTCATACAATCAGTACCTTGCTCTCCAAAACCTAAAGACCAATTCCACAATATTAATTAAACCCGCCGATAAAGGCGGGAACATAGTCATACTTGACAGAACAGATTATATTCAAATGTGCCATGATATTCTACAAAACAAGGAATGGTACAAAAAGATCCCCACATCTTTCATTGCTTCAGCACAACAACAATTATACATACTTATAGACTCTGCCACAACACAAGGGGTATTGGACAAACACACCAGTGATTATGTTAGAACTAAATTTCCACGCACAGCCACATTTTATGCACTACCCAAGGTGCATAAAAACCTACCCAGACCACCAGGCAGACCCATAGTTTCCGGAAGAGGCTCTCTTACAGACAACCTTAGCCGATATATTGATAAACTATTACAACCTCTAGTTATTCAACTTCCTTCTTATATACGAGATACTACTCATCTCCTACAAGGTCTGTCCCGCCTGACTGTCGGTCCCGACACCCTTCTTGTCGCGATCGACGTCGAGGCACTATACAGCTCGATTCCTCACTCTTTAGGACTACTGGCTATTCGACATATACTGACCACTACCTCTATATACCCTACAGATCTTTCCACATTTATCATCAATGCTCTCAACTTTATTCTCAACAACAATTTTTTTTCTTTCGATGGTTCCCACTACCTCCAAGTACAGGGCGTGGCCATGGGCACTTGTTGCGCACCGGCCTACGCCAATCTGTACTTGGGGGAGTGGGAACGCCTCCTACTTGCAGATCCCTCTGCCAATATATACACCAAACATATTGTTACCTTCCGTCGATACATCGATGATATCCTTATTGTTTGGCAGGGATCCAGCCAAACCTTACAAGATTTTCTGACCTACCTCAACACCTCTAATCAATTAAATTTGAGATTTACTATGACATTCAGCCCAACCTCTATCTGTTTTCTAGACCTTACCCTCATTAAAGATTCTGAAGGTCATATCCAAAGTCACCTATACCGCAAACCCACTGCAGGCAACACTATTCTGGCTGCCTCTAGCTTTCACCCTGAACCCCTCCTTAACTCCATCCCATATGCCCAATATCTCCGTGCCCGTCGCAATTGTTCAACCGAGGCCTCCTTTGAAAACGAGGCCTCTGTTTTACGAAATAGACTGCTAGAACGAGGATACTCGCACACAATTTTGAAAATTGCATACAAAAAAGACAAATCTAAAACACGTACCTCTTTACTCTTCTCCTCCAAACCTAAGGCTACCAATACCCCTTTGCGAATTATTACGAATTTTTGTGAACAACATTCCTCAATTACCCAGATTTTAGAGAAACATTGGCATATTCTAACTACAGACCATTCATTGTCTCCATTTGTACCGACACACCCTCTACGTACCTATAGACGAGCTCCCTCCCTTCGTGATAAATTAATCAGAAGCGAATATACCCCAGCTAAGTATCTGCAGAAACAAACCAAAGGGACATTCCCATGTGGGAAATGCAAATACTGTAGGTATCTATCTAAATCTAATAGATCCAATACTTTACCCAATGGACAACCCTTCTTCCCCCAACATTTTGTGAATTGCCGCTCTGTCGGCATTGTATACTTATTGGAATGCGAGTGTGGGTGCTTTTATGTTGGGAAAACCAAATTGCCTTTTTGGAAACGCATTTATCGACATACCTTAAGCATCAATCAAAAAGACCCTGATCTCCCCCTAGGGCGACACTGTGCAATCGTCCACCAGGACCTAACCCCTCAGATCACATTTAGAGCCCTCGACCATATCCCTCCACCCACCCGAGGGGGTGACTACAACAAATCCCTACTTCAAAGTGAGCTTAAATGGATTTTTCATCTCAATGCCACATCCCCCCCAGGCCTCAACGAGGCATTCAACTTCAAGCCCTACCTGGAAGGCTTTGAATCAGGGGTATGTGAACTTGATCTCTAACCCCTTTCTTCGCAAACTAGGTTGGGTTTCCTCGAGTATTTTTACTCCGGGACCTCACCTCTACTTTGCTAACTCAGCATTCACACTCTAGCAATTGTGTTTTAATTTCTTCTTTATACCTATTAGAAATGTATTTGTTTAATGATCTAAATGGGCCTATACAATACATTAAACCTATTGCAATGTTCACTTGATTTTTCAGATATTGAAATTTACCAATGTCAATGTACTTTTTTATTTCTATTTTTTCTTTTCCATGGATGTGTCAATATTGTTGTATCTGCTATTGCAATGCTTTATTTATCGCTGTCCACTAGGTGGTGCTCCATTGAACTCTATGGCACTGTGACTCACTTGCTTACATGCAATCCCCTGCATCTAACTCTCTGCAGGTTAACAACACTAGTATACTTATATATATTCCTCTATGTCCATATCTGTTTTTTCTGCCATCATTTGACTTATTCAGGCTGCCCGGCGCGGGTAAGACCACGTGCGCATGCGCGGATGTCCCACTGCGCATGCGCCGTATACACCCATTGAGGCGCACGTATCCACCACACGCGCCCCTCGCTTGCGCTTCAGCAAGCGGGGAGGGGTTAGTCTGCCCGCGCCGGTGACGCTCCGACGCCGCACGAGGCCCTGCCCCCCCGGGCGTGACGACGCGCGGCGCCGCCGCTTCTGAGATCTCATTGGGGAAATACTGCATGGCCTCTGAGCCACCATCCCCTCACCTGGGCCTAATTACAATACAGCTTAGCGCAGCCATTTCGCACCTGGGCCCGCTCAGCTGATATTAATCCACACATACATATAAACCCGAGCAATGGCGGGACTAGCCATCACACTCTCCTGCCGGCGCCCTGCTGCATTGTATCACTGGATTTCCATCTATCAGGTAACACTACCTTCTCTACTCCACATTATTTATCCTATATGATATACTCATGATTCCCATGTGATACTAATACTACCTCATTTACTATACTTTCATTCCTCAGCCATATACTCTTCTGGCCCAGGCACATAGAGCCATTGCAACCTAACTTTGCATGGCTTGGAGATCTTGCAGCCTTTCAAATGCTTAGCAGCCGTTTGCTTTTAACAGCATAAGACCAATACATTACTTTTCCAACACATTGAGACCATACCCTTGTACTCCAAGATCACCGGGCTTTTTTGGGGCCCTTCCTCTTCAATGTTTTGCAAGTGAGTACCGTCACCATTGAGTGGTTTAATCACAGGCTCTATACTTATCAATACAATATGTTGTATACTAATGTTCTTACTCTGTCTTACACAGTATTATTGAGCAAACCCAGGAATTGTTATTGCCTTGAAAAAGGACGACTGTCCGAAACATGTCGGCATTTTCCTGAACAGACCCCGATATTATCGCAAGTTGTTGTGCAATCCCTGCATTTCATGTACATGTTTATGGTCATACATGTTCCCATGTATAGTCTGTGATTTTTTGCAATAATTGTATGTTTATTTACCTACTTACCTATCTATCTTTGGGCTTATTGCCCCAAATAAAACATATTTTTTGTTCATTTGCATATACTCTCTATGTCTATCTGTTTAAGCTTCTCTCTGGGGTACAGGCCGTGTTAATGCACACTAGGCCTTCATAAAACTATATTGTTCATATGTGAGAAGCGATAGACCTATTTGCCCCCAATTACTTGCTCACTAAATATATTACCTTACCAAGTAACTATAGACCTGTTAGTTTAACTTCTATAGTTGGGAAGATACTGGAGAGATTAATAAAAGACCACATAGACGTGTTCTTGCTGGAAAAAAATATTTTAAGCAATAGACAGCATGGGTTCATGAAAGACAGAAGTTGTCAGACAAACCTGATTTCTTTTTATGAAGAGGTAAGTAAAATCTTGGACAGAGGCGTGGCGGTGGACGTGGTATACTTGGATTTTGCAAAAGCGTTCGATACAGTTCCCCACACACGGCTCATGTGTAAGGTAAGGTCTACAGGTTTGGAAATATCGTTTTGTAAATGGATAGAAAACTGGCTAAAAGACAGAATTCAGAGAGTTGTGGTTAATGATTCTTACTCTGAATGGTCTAAGGTTATCAGTGGTGTACCCCAAGGTTCAGTGCTGGGACCCTTACTTTTTAATATCTTTATAAATTATACTGGGTCTGGGATCAAAATTAACATTTCTGTCTTTGCAGATGACACCAAGCTATGCAGTGGAATAACGTCCTTACAGAAGGTCTCCAATTTACAAGCCGACATCAATGCTCTGTCTAATTGGGCGACTATGTGGCAGATGAGGTTTAATGTTGATAAATGTAAAGTTATGCACTTGGGGGCTAAGAATGCATGCATCATACATGCTAGGGGGAGTACAACTGGGGGAATCCGTAACGGAGAAGGATCTGGGGGTTTTGGTAGATAATAAGCTCAATAATAGCATGCAATGCCAAGCTGCGGTTTACAAAGCAAGCAAAGTCCTTTCTTGTATTAAGAGAGGTATGGACTCCAGAGAGAGAGATATCATTTTGCCCCTGTTCAAATCATTAGTAAGACCTCATCTGGAATATGCAGTTCAGTTTTGGGCACCAGTTCTCAAAAAGGATATCGGGGAACTGGAGAAAGTGCAGAGAAGGGCAACCAAACTGATAAGAGGCATGGAGGAGCTCAGCTATGAGGAAAGATTAGAGGAACTGAATTTATTCACTCTTGAGAAGAGGAGAATAAGGGGGGATATGATCAACATGTACAAATATATAAGGGGTCCATATAGTGAACTTGGTGTTGAGTTATTCACTTTACGGTCAACACAGAGGACAAGGGGGCACTCTTTACGTCTAGAGGAAAAGAGATTTCATCTCCAAATACGGAAAGGTTTCTTCACAGTAAGAGCTGTGAAAATGTGGAATAGACTCCCTGCAGAGGTGGTTCTGGCTAACTCAGTAGATTGCTTTAAGAAAGGCCTGGATACTTTCCTAAATGTACATAATATAACTGGGTACTGACATTTATAGGTAAAGTTGATCCAGGGAAAATCCGATTGCCTCTCGGGGGATCAGGAAGGGATTTTTTTTCCCCCCTGCTTTAGCAGATTGGAGCATGCTCTTTTGGGTTTTTTTTTGCCTTCCTCTGGATCAACTGTGGGTATAATATGGGGTATATGGGATTGTACGATATATATATGTATATTTGTTATTTTTTTTTGTTTTTGTGGTTGAACTGGATGGAGTTGTGTCTTTTTTCGGCCTAGCTAACTATGTAACTATGTAACTATGTAACTATGTAACGTACAAGCAAAAATGCAGATTTTATTTTCCTTGCATGTCCCCCTCAGATCTACAGTGACTGCACTTCCAAGTGCACTTGCAGTGCACTTGTAGGGCAAAGTGGATTTGCCTTTTGTAAATAACCCCCATTGTGTGTTTGATTCTGTTGGGATCATATGTTCTGGTAAGTAGATTTTCTATATTTTTGGATTTATTCACATAGAGCACCTTTATTGCACCCAGAAAGACTATTGGGACTTTTTACTACATTTAATGTTATTATTTGATGAATCGCTTTGATTATAATTTGATGTGCACATGTCTAATGTTTTTTTTTTATTGCACTTTGCACTTTAAATGGTGTAGCGGCCATAACCCTCGATGGGGCGGCCTTGACTTTTGGGCTTACCGGTTACCTCCGCTTGGCTTGTTCCTCCAGGTCTAGGGGATCCCAGAGTTAGTACCCAACGACCCTGCATGCTGACACCATAAAAGTCCTTTTGAAAGGTTTTTATTTGCAGGGGTAACATCCAACAGACACAGTCACATGAGGGAACAGAGGGCAAGGATGGAGAAAACTCAGGCACCTTGAACTGCTAAGTATATGAAAGTCTCTATTTGCCAACCCAGAGAGTAGCCACTTGCAGCTGGGCGCTTCCAGGCTGAACAAATCTCTAGCAAGAGATTATGGCAGTCAGCACTTGAATATTGGAATTTGCACAGTCTTTAACCTTGACTCAAAGCGGTACTTAGAAACAAAACAGGAACCTTTCCTCAGTACCTGGAACGTTATCCGTCTCCTTGACAGTATTGGGGAAGCATGGATTCTTTAGTGTCTTTGACAACCCAGCAACCAGGCACTTTGCAGGATGCCAGCTTGTTGGCCCTTCTCCGAAGGGTCCTCCCCCGGTTGCTTACATGAGCTGCGGTGCCCCTCCAAGTTGAGAGCACACCCGATGCCTTGAATCCTCCCTCAGTTACCGTGCCTCACACCAGCCGGTTCCGAGACTCGGGAACGGATGG
>CM053027.1:601074449-601079182 GCA_028564925.1 Lithobates sylvaticus | reverse complement strand
GACGCTGGGCAAGGCTGCAAATGACGCTGGGCAAGGCTGCAAATGACACTGGGCAAGGCTGCAAATGACGCTGGGCAAGGCTGCAAATGACACTGGGCAAGGCTGCAAATGACACTGGGCAAGGCTGCAAATGACACTGGGCAAGGCTGCAAATGACACTGGGCAAGGCTGCAAATGACACTGGGCAAGGCTGCAAATGACGCTGGGCAAGGCTGCAAATGACGCTGGGCAAGGCTGCAAATGACGCTGGGCAAGGCTGCAAATGACGCTGGGCAAGGCTGCAAATGACGCTTAAATGTAAGTTGTTTTTTTTTTTTCCCTAAACTTCCCTCCTAAAACTTTTTTTTCCTTAAAATACCCTCCTAAACTTGGGGTGCGTGTTATACGCCGATAAATACGGTACATTGATTGATCTTACTATTTACATTGCAGATACAACAATCATGCATCCGCCCCTGAAGAGCGAGCAGGGTCTCGCGAAATGCATAGGGCTTTATTGATGCTTGTTTTATGCCAGTACATGCTGGGTATTATTGATGTCTGTATTATGTCTACATACTTCTCTGTCCACATGTATGTATATTTTATTTTCTTATTGTGTATGTGTATTCACTGACCTAGCAACTTTTAAGCTTTATTGTTGCTCATGGATGTACAACATTTGTAATAAATCTTTGTATATTTACTTTCATCTGTGTTGTGTACATTGGCCACTATGCCGGGTAACTCACAATTGTTGTTGTTGCCGCTCTGTTACATAACATTTTGAAACAAATACATTTTGTCTCAGTGTTTGCTGTGGACATTGGCCAAACCTCTATCACATCATCTAAAGTCCCAGGGATATTTTTCCTGTTTTTTGCACAAATACAAAAAGGGCCAGTCGCTAAAAACTGTAGAAAACAGGATGTGGAGCAGCTGTGCATGGCAACCAATTAGCTTCTAGCTTTCAATTTAAAAAGCTTAATTGAACAAAGCTTAGTTTAGAAGCCGTTTGGTTACTATGCACAGCTGCTCCAAATTCAGTTTGCCCCAGTTTTTGAAAATCCAAGCCCCCCCCCCCCCCCCCCTCCTCCAAAAAAAAACATTTTGCCTTTAGAAATACTTCTGCTGGATCTGGGGAGATAATGTTGCCAAGTATGATAAGAACAAATGTATACTGCAGTTTACTAGTCCTTAAAAGTTGTGGCTGCATCAGTGCAGTATTTCCCCTCAGGTGTAACTAGAGTTGCCACTTCATCCCTTAGGCCGGGTTCACACTGGTGCGACAAACGCTCCGACATCGGGAGCTCATGTCGCATGACGCGTGAAAATCAATGTTTCCCTATGAGAGCCGTCTTAACTGGTCCGACACAAGTCGGTCCGACTTTGAAAATGCTCCCTGTACTACTTTGGTCCGACTTTGATCCTACTTCAGCCCATTGACTATCATTGAAGTCAGATCAAAGTCGGATCGCCATCTTGCATGATCAGACTTTGGCATGCGACTTGTGCTCTGATGATCTTGAGGGGGAACTCCACGACAAATTTTAAATAAAAAAAACGGCATGGGTTCCCCCTCCAAGAGCATGCCAGGCCCTTTGGTCTGATATGGATTCTAAGGGGAACCCCCCCCACCCCAAAAAAAACGGCGTGGGGGTCCCCCCAAAATCCATACCAGACCTTAATCCGAGCACGCAGCCCGGCTGGTCAGGAAAGGGACGAGCGAGCGCACACCCTCCCTCAGGGCATGATGGGGCGGTGATGCCATAAGGGGCGGGGTTACCGCATGACATCCCCCGGTGACCACGCCCCATGCCTATATAAATCATAAAAGAGGGAAGAAGACGACAACGGAGAAGACCGGGCCAACGCTGGTAAAAGAGCTGAGAGAGAAGAAGAAGATAGCGGAGGAGCCTGGCAGAAGAGGCCAGAGTCTGGGAGAAGAGGCCAGAGTCTGGGAGAAGAGGCCAGAGTCTGGGAGAAGAGGCCAGAGTCTGGGAGAAGAGGCCAGAGTCTGGGAGAAGAGGCCAGAGTCTGGGAGAAGAGGCCAGAGTCTGGGAGAAGAGGCCAGTGTCTGGGAGAAGAGGCCAGAGTCTGGGAGATGAGGCCAGAGTCTGGGAGAAGAGGCCAGAGTCTGGGAGAGGAGGCCAGAGTCTGGGAGAGGAGGCTGGAGATCAACTGGAAAGCGCGGAGAAGATGGAAAAGACCCCCGGATCTGAAGGCAAAAGAACACAGCATTCCAAGAAAAAACACTTGCTACCCACAGTAAAATTTGGTGGAGGTTCCATCATGCTGTGGGGCTGTGTGGCCAGAGCCGGTACTGAGAATCTGGTTAAAGTTGAGGGTCGCATGGATTCCACTCAATATCAGCAGATTCTTGAGAATAATGTTGAGGAATCAGTCACAAAGTTGAAGTTACGCCGTGGCTGGATATTTCAACAAGACAACGACCCAAAACACTGCTAAAAATCTACTCGGGCATTTATGCAGAGGAACAAGTACAATGTTCTGGAATGGCCATCCCAGTCCCCAGACCTGAATATCATTGAACATCTGGTGGGTGATTTGAAGCGGGCTGTCCATGCTCAGCAACCATTAAACCTAACTGAACTGGAAATGTTTTGCAAGGAGGAATGGTCCAAAATACATTCATCCAGAATCCAGACACTCATTACAGGCTATAGGAAGCGTCTAGAGGCTTTTATTTCTGCTAAAGGTGGCTCTACTAAATATTGATTTTTCTGTTGGGGTGCCCACATTTATGCACCTGTCTAATTTAATTTTGATGCATATTGCACATTTTCTGTTAATCCAATAAACCTCATTTCACTACTGAAATATTACTATGTCCTTCAGTTATTTGATAGATCAAAATGAAATTGCTGATCCAAACACCCAAATATTTATAAACGACAATCATGGAAATTGTCAGGGGTTCCTAAACTTTTACATATGACTGTATGGTGAATGTATTTTTCACTCTGCTTTCAGAGAAATTTTATTTTAAGAGCATTTTCATGAAAAATAAATAAATAAATGATGTGGACATGGCATTGGAAGGGTTAAGTATTTATTTGTATTTTTTTTTTTTTTTTTATTACAAAATTTCTTAACCCTTCCAGTGCCATGTCCACATCTTTTTTTATTTTTATATTTATTTATTTTTTGCACAAAATGCACAAATTTAAGTGCATTTTGTGCAAAAAAATTAAAAAGATGTGGACATGGCACTGGAAGGGTTAAGGATTTTTAATTGATTAAAAATAAAAAAAATGTATGAAAATTAAATGAATGGATTCTTTGCCTTCCAAGCAGAGTTCACATTCCATGTCACAGAAGAGTTAACAGGTGTATGCTGTTCATTTCCTGTGCAAATACCTGAGATATACACCTAAGGTGTGACGGGTGACTCACTCCACTGGTTGTCACTGTCATATCCTAAACAAATGAAATCCTAAGCCATACATAAGAAGAGCGATGTACAAAATAACACAAGACAAGTCAGGAGAACAGAACAGGGATTTCAACAGAAGAATAGGAAACCAATAATGGGTAGGCTGCAACTGCTGATTCCCTTCTGAAAATGTTGGTTACCTGGCTGCTCTGGCTTCAATGCATTCCAAGTCCTGGATCCAGTCTGCAGAGTGTACCTCTGATCTGCACACTTGCTTGGATCAGCAACTTAAAAGTATTGAAGCCAGGGGAACAGCATTAAAGCCAGGCGAGTAGCATTTACATAAAGAGGTCAGCAGTGGCAACCCCTGTATTACTTCTAGTAATGGTTTTCCTTAAGGCTGACCTCCAGGCTTCCCTTCAGTCTTGCACAGTTGTACAGACTCCTCCCTTACTGCTCTGATTCACTGCATACTGCGAGCTTCTCACAATGTACATTACAAGTTACATAGAGCCAAGACCATTTCCTGGCTGGAGAACAACCCGCATCCATACCCCCCCCCCCCAACTGTCGCCGATTTCAAGGGACTGTCCCTGATTTGGAACAATGTCCCTCTTTCCTCCTCATTTGTCCCTCATTTTGGTCTGATCTATAAAAGTTGTATATAAAATGCACTTTTTTTTTTTTTTTTTTAGACATGTGCAATTCGTTTAGTTCCGAATTCGTTTAACAAATTTTGACAAATTCGTTAAAATTAGAAAAATTTCCGAAATTGAAACATTTAGAAAATTCGGAAGTTTGAAATCTGGTAATTAGAAAATTCAATACGTCATAAATTTAAAAAATTCTAAAATTTTGAAATTTGAAAATCCAAGAATAAGTATGAAAATCTGGAAATTCGAAAGAATAAAAATCTGAAAATTCGAAAGAATGAAAATCTGAAATAACTAATAAAATGTTAAATTATAGGTATTGGAATTTCCTTTCAAATTTGGCTGTTGGTGAACGTAACGAATAAGAATTTATCCGAAGTTATGAATTATCCGAAATAACGAATGCCGCATCTAAACGAATGGAACTTAAAGATCTAATAATAAATAACAACAATAATAATAATAATAATAAAACCTTATTATTTATTAATTTGTTCCATTCCATTTGTTTAGATGCGGCATTCGTTATTTCGGATAATTCGTAACTTCAGATAAATTCATATTTGTTACGTTCACAAACAGCCAAAATTTGAAAGGAAATTCCAATACCTATAATTTAATAGTTAGTTATTAATTTCGAATGCTACTGATTTTCCTTTCTTTTTTTCAGATTTCTGAATATTTGAATTTCTGAATTCCGAAAA
>CM053027.1:600884449-601069449 GCA_028564925.1 Lithobates sylvaticus | reverse complement strand
TTCTCAAGTCCGCTACAAGCACAGAACGGTGACTGTCAGTTATCGCTCTGTGCTCTGCCCCTCCAATGCTCACTGGAATGCCAGGCTGCGAAGGGGGGGGGGAGCTGCACACAGAGGCCAAGCCAGCTGCTTGTCAGGCATCTGGGTGGATCCTGACATTATTGTCAGGATCCTCTCACAGAATGGAGCTGATCTGTGACATCAGCCAAAGTGGACTTTAGAGCGCTGCCTCTGGGTCGCAGGAATGCAAAAGTAAGTGGACAGACTAGAGAAGTATGGCAATGGGAGCTTTGGCCATACTGCTCTTACACAAAAGAAAAAAAAAAAAAGAACAAACAAGAGAGAAGAAAGAAGAGAGAAAAAAAAAGACGAAAGAAGAAAGAAGAGAGAAAAAAAAAAGACGAAAGAAGAAAGAAGAGAGAAAAAAAAAGGACGAAAGAAGCAAGAAGAGAGAAAAAGACAAAAGAAGCAAGAAGAGAGAAAAAGACAAAAGAAGGAAGAAGAGAGAAGGAAGAAGAGAGAAGGAAGAAGAGAGAAGGAAGAAGAGAGAAGGAAGAAGAGAGAAGGAAGAGAGAGAAGAAGGAAGAAGAGAGAAGGAAGAAGAGAAAAGGAAGAAGAGAGAAAAGACAAAAGAAGGAAGAAAGAGAAGGAAGAAGAGAGAAGGAAGAAGAGAGAAGGAAGGAAGGAAGGAAGGAAGGAAGGAAGGAAGGAAGGAAGGAAGGAAGGAAGAAAGGAAGGAAGAAGCAGCCCTATAGGAGAAAACGTTTTAATACTACAATTACCTTTCCTCCCCCTTCCTCATTGGGCAGAGGTAACCTCTTCCTTCTGTAGACATGTGCGATTAGTTTCGTACGAATCGGAAATTCGTACAAATTTTTCTACATTCGTACGAATCCGAATTACGAATACGAATTCTGTACGAAATACCAAATTTCATTTACGAATTTCGGATCCAAATTATCCGAATCTAAACTACCAAATAACTAATTTCAACTAATATGAAAGAAATTATAGCGATCATTAAGGATTCGTACGTATTTCGTACTTCCTCTGAGTGATTGGTGAACAATAGACAATAGACTTGTGTTATGTAACGTTAATACGTTTTCGGATAATTCGCTATTATTCGTAGAGTGTCGTTATTCGTTATCCAAATTAACGATTTGTAACGATTCGTACGAAATTCGTATTTCGTACGAATCCGAATTAAATTTTGTACACGAATTACAATTTTTTTTTTTTTTTATACGAAACGGAACAGAACGAAAACGAAACTAATTTTTTGACGGCTCCCATGTCTATCCTTCTGCCGATAAAGTCCTGGGGAATGGGGAGCACCTTAAACCCAAAAGACGTGGCAGCAAGATCTGGTGTATTCTACATTTTCCAAATCTCAGCAAAGCATGATGTTACCCTTTCCTGGGCATTGCAGCAAAAATGTTAATTATAACTTTTTCCCCTTGCAGAGGGGGGGGGGGGGGTCACAGAAGTTATAATTGCATCAATTGGCGAGCCAGTCAGTCCTGACAACACAAAAAAAAAAAAAAAAAAAACTCTGGAATTGGCCCATCTACAGAACACAGCAATCCATCCATAAGCAGAGATTTATAAATAGTGGAATTGGTGACAAGGTGAGGGGGTGACATGTTCCATCATCATTACACAGCACTGGGCCGGGTCCTCGTGTCCTCCTTACATCTGGCTGATATGATGCGATTCCTGCATCAGAAGCAGCCATTAGTATTCTGCGCCCGAGGCTGAAGTCGTACGCGCCATTTTGAGGGGAAGCCAAAATTAATTTTCATTCTCCCATTAGCAATGCTGACGAGGCAAAGCTAAGACATGATACAGATGGCTGCTGTCATTAGCAAGAGAGGCGCTGCCAACATTGTACGATGAACCCGATCTCACCAACAATGCCGGTAAAGAACTCGCAGACAGATTTCCCAGTATTGCTCCAGTTAAAAAAAATATAAAATAAAACTGGGTCCCGAGAGGAAAGGCGCAGTGATGTACTACAATATTACCAAGGAGGAAGCACAGCCTGCATATGTAACAGATTGTTTATACATATTCAGAACCAGTGGTGGCTGGTGCTTTTTTTTTTTTTTTGGTGGGGGGGAGCGGCAAACAAACCATAATTGTGCACACCCTTTTATAACTGGGGATGTATCAGTGTTCAGAATTAGGCAGTCGCATTCAAAAACGCACGTTAAATAGGAGTCAGTACACACCTGCCATCATTTAAAGAGGAACTGCAGTCCGCTCACATAATTTGTAATAAAAACATCTTTGCCATTCTGAAGCTTCCCTCCAACCACTTTGCATAATATTTTATATATACTGTGATTCTGTACTTGCCAATTATGCTGCAGAAATCTCCCTCCACTGAGTCTGGCTGCAACCATTTTAACTGTGGGCAGCTGAAGCTGCTGCCTGTTCACTTCCTGGATTTACACAGAGGCACACATGCAGCTCTCATTGGCCCTCTTATGACTCATTCCCCCTCCCTTCCTAGAAAACTCTCACAGGTGTGAGAGAGAGCTGTGCATGATGTCATAAGCCTAGGCTTTTTAAACAGACAAGATAAAGGAAGTGGGCTGTATAAGGTATTTACTGGCAAAAAAAAGGTGTTTTACTATCCAAAGTTAAAACAACAAGGGCAGAAGATTTAATAGATAAAAAATTTAAATATTGAAAAAAAATGACTGAAGTTCCGCTTAAAGTGCCTCTAATTAACCCCAAATAACGTTCAGCTGTTCTAGTAGGTCTTTCCTGACATTTTTTCAGTCGCATCCTACAGCAAAAGCCATGGTCCGCAGAGAGCTTCCAAAGCATCAGAGGGATCTCATTGTTAAAAGGTATCAGTCAGGAGAGGGGTACAAAAGAATTTCCAAGGCATTAGATACACCATGGAACACAGTGAAGACAGTCATCATCAAAGTGAAGAAAATACGGCACAACAGTGACATCACCAAGAATTGGAAGTCACCCCAAAATTGATGAAAAGACGAGAAGAAAACTGGTCAGGGAGGCTGCCAAGAGGCCTACAGCAACATTAAAGGAGCTGCAGAAATATCTGGCAAGTACTGGCTGTGTGGTACATGTGACAACAATCTCCTGTATTCTTCATATGTCTGGGCTATGGGGTAGAGTGGCAAGACGGAAGCCTTTTCTTACAAAGAAAAACATCCAAGCCCAGCTAAATCTTGCAAAAACACATCTGAAGTCTCCCAAAAGCATGTGGGAAAATGTGTTCTGGTCTGATGAAACCAAGGTTGAACTTTTTGGCCATAATTCCAAAAGATATACGTTTGGTGCAAAAACAACACTGCACATCACCAAAAGAACACCACACCCACCGTGAAGCATGGTGGTGGCAGCATCATGATTTGGGGCGGTTTTTCATCAGCTGGAACAGGGGCCTTAGTCAAGGTAGAGGGAATTATGAACAGTTCCAAATACCAGTCAATATTGGCACAAAACCTTCAGACTTCTGCTAGAAAGCTGAACATGAAGAGCGACTTTATCTTTCAGCATGACAACGACCCAAAGCATACATCCAAATCAACAAAGGAATGGCTTCACCAGAAGAAGATTAAAGTTTTTGACTGGTCCAGCCAGAGCCCAGACCTGAATCCCAATGAAATGGTATTGCAGCGTATTGCTGGCGGTTTTTAACCCTTTCTCGGCCGCTAGCGGGGGGGGGGGGAAGCGCCCCGATAGCGGCCGAAATGCGCCCCAAATCCGACAGTAAAACGCTGCTAAAAATAGCGGCGTTTTACCACCGACGCTATAGGCGGCTCGGTGTGAAAGGGGTCTTAAGTTTATTTTTGTTCCTCATTAATGTACACACAGCACCCCATAAACAGAAAAACACAGAATTGTTGACATTTTTGCAGATTTATTAAAAAAGAAAAAACAGAAATATCACATGGTCCTAAGTATTCAGACCCTTTGCTGTGACACTCATATTTAATTCAGGTGCTGTCCATTTCTTCTGATCATCCTTGAGATGGTTCTAAACCTTCATTTGAGTCCAGCTGTGTTTGATTATACTGATTGGACCTGATTAGGAAAGCCACACACCTGTCTATATAAGACCTTACAGCTCACAGTGCATGTCAGAGCAAATGAGAATCATGAGGTCAAAGGAACTGCCTGAAGAGCTTAGAGACAGAATTGTGGCAAGGCACAGATCTGGCCAAGGTTACAAAAAAAATTCTGCTGCACTTAAGGTTCCTAAGAGCACAGAGGCCTCCATAATCCTTAAATGGAAGACGTTTGAGATGACCAGAACCCTTCCTAGAGCTGGCTGTCTGGCCAAACTGAGCTATCGGGGGAGCAGAGCCTTGGGGAGAGAGGTAAAGAAGAACCCAAAGATAACTGTGGCTGAGCTCCAGAGATGCAGTCGGGAGATGGGAGAAAGTTGTAGAAAGTCAACCATCACTGCAGCCCTCCACCAGTCTGGGCTTTATGGCAGAGTGGCCCGACGGAAGCCTCTCCTCAGTGCAAGACACATGAAAGCCCGCATGGAGTTTGCTAAAAAAAACACCTGAAGGACTCTAAGATGGAGAGAAATAAGATTCTCTGGTCTGATGAGACCAAGATAGAACTTTTTGGCCTTAATTCTAAGCGGGCACTGCTCATCACCTGTCCAATACAGTCCCAACAGTGAAGCATGGTGATGGCAGCATCATGCTGTGGGGGCGTTTTTCTTTTTTTTTTTTTTTTTTCCACTTCAGAAAGAATATTCGTGGGTGAGTGTCAGCTATGCCCGCATCTCCATCCCTCTAATTGTCTTCGCATCATTAGTGGATTGTTTCATTCTCCCCCCTTTTTTTTTTTTTTTTTTCCCCCCTGGGGTTGGGGGGGATAGGAGTCCTGAGTCGGGCATCCATGAAGTTTACATAGCCCAGAAATACATATATACATCCAGGTTCCCTCCCAGCCTCCACTCCCCCTCCGCTTCCTGTTCCTAGATCCCGTTCCATCCTTCTTCCAGTTTACCCCCCTGGGGGTTTTTGTTTTTATTCCCCCCCCCCTCCCCCCATATTCCCCCCCCCCTCCCCCCTCCCCCCCATACCCCCGCCCTCCCCATCCCCGTCCGCTGTTTTGTTGTTGTAAGGTGGCCCTTTCTCCCCGGTGCCTTCTCCTGCCCTTAGGGTCTGCCTTCCCGCAGCTAGATCTCTTTTCGGCTTCACCCCCCAGGGATCATCGGTTGTCACGGCTGCACTCGCAAAGCCTCCCTGTAGCTCCAAGACCTCTTGAATTTTCTCCAACTCTCCCATCTGGCCCTCGTGGCCTCTCTGTCCTCCTCCCCAGTGTGCAACACACATTCCATCATGTACGTGGACTCCACTGCGTCGACCCATTCCCACACGGGTGGGCTTTCCTTATCCTTCCACCTCCTTGGAATCACCTTTTTAGCCGCGTTAAGCAGATGGGGAATCAATGAACCTTTGTATTGTTTAATTTCCTTGGATGTGGCATGCATAAGTGCCACCCAGGGGTCATTTTTTACCTCGATCGTTGTTATTTCTTTTATGTATTTTAGGATAGTCTCCCAAAAATTTTTGATTTTAGGACACCCCCACCATATATGGCCCATTGTGCCCTTTTGATCGCACCCCCTCCAGCAATTCGCAGATGTATCCGCCTGGAAATTGCTGACCCTGTCTGGGGTTCTATACCACCTAGCCATGCACTTAAAGTTTGTTTCTGCAGTTCTCGCGTCTACCGCTGACCCGTGTGCTAATTTTAAAATTTTCTTACTTGTGCCTATTTCTAATTGTGTTCCTAGTTCGCTTTCCCATTTGGTAAGGTATGGCGGCATCTCCGGTCTATCTCTTTCTAATAACAGTTTATATATTCTGGATATTCTTTTTTTTGAGCATTCTGCCGTGAAGATTTTCTCTAATTTTGTTAGATCCTTAGCCTCCCTTAATGGGCTAGGAAGAGAGCCCACAAAGTGGGTCAGCTGGCGATGCCGCCATCCCTCTATGGAGAAAGCCTCATTACTCTGTAACTCGTGCAGTGTCATAACCTTCCCCTTGCTAATAACTTCCCCTAATCTCGTGGAGTCCTTTCTAATCCAATCACCTCCTATTTCCTTTAACCCTGGCGGGAAAAAAGGATTATCTTTAAGTGCTATAAGTGGCGAATTATAATTTTTGTTGAATATTTTATATATTTTGTCCCATATTTTCAAAGTCGTGATAGTGATTATATGTGTTTTTTCTCCCAGTGTCCGGCTTTTCGGAGGATTCCACACAATCTTCCCCAGCCTAGCTTCACTCAGTGCTTCCTCCAGACTAACCCATCTTTTAGTGTTACCTATTTTACCCCATTCTGCGATTCTTAATAGTGCTATAGCCTGGTAGTAACTTTCTATGTCTGGGACCGCCAGACCGCCCTGATTTTTGTCTTGTTTTAGAACATGGAGGGAGATTCTGTGTTTTTTGTAATTCCATATGAAATTCATTATAATAGCTCTTAATTTACCGAGGTACTGTTTTGGGAGAGGGAGGGGGAGCATCTGAAATTTATATGTGATGACTGGTAAGATCATCATTTTTACCGAATTAATCCTGCCTATCCAGGATAGGATTTTTCCCTTCAACTCTTGGCATTTTTTTTTATGTCTTCTAGGAGTGGGATGTAATTTATTTTGTATAATTTCCTCGGGTTGTTGGCCAGTTCTATTCCTAAGTATTTTATCCTTTTTTTCCAGGCGAAACTAACTGTTTTCTGTAGGTTCTGTTTCTCTATTTTATTGAGGTTAATATTAAGGATAAATGTTTTTGAGGCGTTGATTCTAAAGTTTGTTAGTTCCCCATATTCCTTCAAGGTTTTAAGCAATATGGGGACTGACTTCTGGGGTGAGCTTATGTAAAAGAGGACGTCGTCCGCGAAGGCCGCAAGTTTGTGCTCTTCGCTGCCGACTTTACAACCTTCCACCTCTGGGTTTCTGCGAATTGTAGCTAACAGCGGTTCCAGAGATAGAATAAAAAGGAGAGGGGAGAGTGGACAGCCCTGCCTGGTACCATTAAACAGTTCGAACTCTGCGGAGGTCGTTCCATTGGCCTTAATATTGGTTTTCGGATGATTATATAGGGTTTTAATTTTTTGAATAATTCTGGGTCCAAAACCCATCTTCTGTAGGGTGTTGAACATGAACCCCCAGTCTACTCTGTCGAACGCTTTTTCGGCGTCTATCGAGAGAAGTAGACTGGGGGTTCTCGAGTCTCCCATCCTCTGTATAGCTAGCAATGTCCGAATCCCATTGTCCCTCCCCTCTCTGCCCGGGACAAACCCAACCTGGTCCGGATGGATCAGTGTGCCCAGGTGCCCCTTTATTCGATCCGCCAAAATCTTTGCGTATAATTTTGTGTCAAAATTTAATAAGGAGATGGGTCTGTAGTTCGAGCACACCGATCCATCCTTCCCATCCTTCCTCAAAAGAGTGATCGTAGCTTTTAGGGCCTCTTCGCTCATATCATAGTCTATCCCTAGTCCATTCATATATCGCAGCAATCTCGGTATAAGAATCTCTTTGTACGTTTTATAATATGAGGCCGTAAAGCCGTCCGGGCCCGGGCTCTTCCCTGTTGGAGAGTTGTTGATGGCTGCTAAAATCTCCTCCTCTGTTATTGGCCTCTCAAGCTCATCTCTCTCCTCCCCCCCTAGAGCCATTAGCCCTGCCCTCTCTAGGAACTCTGATGTTTTCTGGTTGTTTCCCATGCTGTCGTTGTTTCCCTTGGTTTTCACCTCGTAAAGTTCTTTGTAATAGTCTCTGAATGTAGAGGCAATTTCACTAGAGGTAAACTTCATCTCCCCGTTTCTTGTTTGAATTTTTTCAATAAAATTTCTGGTTTTCTTTTTTTGTAATTTCCTTGCTAAATATTTCCCTGGCTTGTTGCCCCATATATATTGTTCCCTGGCCAATTTATTGAACTTCTGTCTGACTTCCTGTTCAGCTAAATCTTTCAATTCCTCTCTCTTATCTGTAAGCTCTATGTATATACTCTGGCTAAGAACCCCCCCAGATTTATGCTTTTGCTCCAGGGTTTTAATCTCGGCCATCAGAGCCTGCGTCTTTCCCGCCCTCTCCTTTTTTTTCCACGAGGCTTTAGCTATCAGGAGCCCCCTAATAAACGCTTTATGAGCGTCCCACAGTTGTGCCTCTGAGACCTCTCCGTTGTCGTTAATTTTAAAGAACCATTCTAGCTCCTTTTTGATATAATCCCTAATTTCTTTGTCATGTAACAATTCAGGATTAAGTTTCCAACCGCTAGAGGGTTGTTTGTGTTCGGGAAACCTTAGCCTCATGGATACCGGCGCGTGGTCCGAGAGGGAAGCTATTCCAATTTCTGTTTCTTTGACCCTTTCCAGTATGCCATGGTCTATTAAAATATAGTCCAGGCGGGAATACATCTGGTGGACAGGGGAGAAGAACGAGTAATCCCTCAGCTGCGGATGCTGGATCCTCCACACATCCAACAGTTGGTCCTCCGCTAGTTTTTTTTTAATCCGCTTTAGTTGTATGTTGCCCCTCCCCGTGCCACCAGACGTACTGTCCTTCACGGGGTCCATCACGAAATTGAGGTCCCCCATCAGGATCAAATATCCTTTCCTAAAGGCCCTTAGCTTACGCAGAATTGCTTTGAGGAATAAGATAGGTTTGGCGTTGGGGGCATAAACATTGGCCAGTGTAAGTTCTACCCCTAGGAGGGAGCCCCTAAGAAACAGGTACCTCCCCTCGGGGTCCGTCACTCTCTCCTCCACCGTGAAGTCAATGTCCCTCGCAATCCCAATAGCCACTCCTCTTGCCCTGCTCGAGATAGTATCTCCATAAAACCAATTTGGGAGAGCTGGAGAAAAAAGTCTAATGTTTGAGGAATGTGCCAGATGAGTCTCTTGCAGGAACACTATTCCTGCGCCATATCTCTCTGCTTCCTCCAAAATTTTAGATCGCTTGCCGGGAGAGTTTAAACCTTTCACATTATATGATAAAAATTTGATTTCTATGTCCTTCATTTATTTTTTGGGATTTTTTTTTTTTTTTTTTTTTTCCTCTGAAGTGTTGGTGGTGATAACAGCCCCACAGCGGACGTGGTTTCCCTCCCTCTCCCTGCCTCCCCCCTCCCTCCCTGCCTCCCCCCCTCTCCCCCCCCCTCCCCCCCCTCTCTATCCCCTACTAGGGTCCCCGGGTCCTTGGGGGCCATCCTTTGTGGCTTCCCTTAGACTCCGGATTCCTGGTGAGGTGGAGCTTGTTTGGCCCTCCCCTCCCCCTCCGTGACCCTCTCTCGGGGCGCAGAGGGGGGGGGGGCAGGGCCGGGTCGAACAGGGTTCTTATTCCACTACGTGTGCGCAATCTCCCCTCCTCCCCCCCCTTCCCCACCCCCCCCCCGGGTCCCCCAGGCCTTCCATTTCCATCCAGCCCTGTAAGTTCGGGGCAACGATCCCGAGTTTTGTACAAAATCCCTGCACTTCTTCCGGGTACCTCAACCTGGCCGTGCACCCCTCTTTTGACCCTATTAAACATGAGGGGAAACCCCAGTTATATCTTATGTTTTCCCTTTTCAATATTTCCAACAGGGGTTTCTGGTGTCTCCGTCTTTCAAGGGTTCGGGCCGATAGGTCTGCGTATACTTGAATTTCCATGTCCTTATGCAGTATTGGGGACTTGTTTTTTATTTTAGCCCACAGATCCTCTTTTTCTTTGAAGTGGCCAAATCTGACAATTATGTCCCGGGTCCGCTCTATACCCCCCCTTTCGGGTCTTCCTACTCTGTGTATCCTTTCTATGTGGGGAAAGTGATCTGAGTCCTTGCCACTTATGGGACCCAATATTTCCCATAGTTTTCTTTCTAAGTCCTCCCCTCTTTGTTCCGGGACGGCACGCAGCCTCAAGTTTTGCCTCCTATCCCTGTTTTCTTGGTCCTCTATCTTATAGAGGGTGTCTCTCTGGGTGAGATAGGCGCCTTTTAATTGTGTTTTCAGCTTCGCAATTTCCAAATCTATAGAGTCCACTCTCCCTTCCACCACCTCCACCCTGGACAACAGATGGCCCATGTCCTCTCGTAGGGAGTTGATTTCAAGTTTGATTACATTCTCCAGGCGTAATAACATCGCCTCCATTTCAAGTTTGTTGGGGATGTGGGTTCCTGATTGTTGATCCTCCCCCCTACTAGGCTCAATCTCAGTCTCCATTGTGAGGTCCGCTCTTGAGTCGTTGATTTCTCCTTCCGCCCCGCCCCTACTCTCCGGGGAGACTCCGGCCCGGGTTTCTTTTCCCGACGTTTTTGGGCTTGCACCCTGTCTTAGATAGGGTTTAATTGTACTTGTCTCCCCTTTGCTGCCTTTGGTGGTTGTTTTCTTAGGCTGTTTGGCTTGATCTTTACTCATGTTGGCCTTCCTCGTGGGTCTAATTCTTTTCCCCAGTCTCGTTACAAACCTAGGCCTCCTGGGCCCTTCTTCACCTCCTCTCTTTTAATGAGGTCCTTACTTTAAGGCTATCCTTTGTCCTTGATAGTTTAACAGTTTTTTTATTTTTTTTTTTGGGGTCGCGGACTGTACCGGGGTCGTCTGGGGAGCCTAGGCTAGGCCCCTCACTGTGTTTCCCCGTCCCCAAGTTAATATCTTGTGGTATTTAGGGCCGAGTTACCCCTTTGAGTTCTATTCAGTCTAAGGTCGGGCGGCCTTATCCGTCTCTCAGGGTCCTATCCGGGCTTCTCGGGAGTATTAGGTGTGTTGTTTATTGCTCATGTCCCCCTAGATTTTAAGTCCCGGGGCTTCCTTCTGGGTGTCCCTCTAGTGTATGCAGTCTGGTTTGCAGGGAGCTGGAGGGGACCTTTTCCGCCTATAAAATCTTAGAGTGGGGCACCCAGCACTTACGCCATGACTGGCGCTGTTGTCTTTTGAGCAGGGGGGTTTATTCGCCTTTCCCTATGTTGCTGGGGGTCACTCCTCTTGGTAGTGTGGGCCACCTACGCACAAGTGATTTTATAGTTTGACCTTGGTTTCCGAAAAAAAAAAAGAAAAAAACCTGGAATACCGCCTACGCAGTCTGCGATTTCGGTCTTATTCAGACATCTATCGTCAGGCTGAGCAGAATAACCAATAAGTCTTCGTAGATACCAGTCAAAGTCACCCTTTCATTCATAAGGCAGCATTTGGTGAATGATAATAAATCTTCATGGGCACCAATCATAATTTCACTTTCATTCCATAGAGCAGTTCTCGGTGTGTGACATTCAATCTTCCCAGACACCGATCCGAATCACTCCCTTATTCGAATATGCGGGTTTTAATGTGAGAGAAAAAAAAAAAAAAAAAAAAAAACCTCATAGACACCCATCTGAGTCACACTTGCAATCTGTAACAGTTTTTGATGTGTGTAATGACTGTAAGGCAGATTCAGAAATTTTCGTTTCCCTCAACTTTCCACCGTTAAGGACTATGATGTCCACAATCATGGGTTTTGAAAACAAAAAATACGCCCGTGTGCATATGTGATGCTTAAAAGGATCACTTTGGCACTCCACTTTATATCCCAGCTGTATTTAAAGGGAAGGGAACCCGCCCGCCCCCTTACAGAAGTTGTCCACTCTAAAGCTACTCGGTGCGATTTAGGTATACCTATAAGTTTTCACACTGCTGTATACGCAAAGGGGGACCAGGGGGGGTACCCCAGGCGCCGGTAGCTATTCCCCTCTTGATATGTGAGCGAATTATGCTGCAGCCCACCCGTCCCCTCTTACAGGAGGGGGGGGGGGGTAATACCCCAGCGAGGGTAGGTGGAAGGGGGGGAAGACAGGAGTGCCCGGACAAAGCAGGGAAACAAGGGGCCAGATCTACCACTCAATGACAAAAGGAAAGAAACAAAAAAGCAGGAAATAAAACTTGTGCCAGTTGTCCTGGCTACCCCTCATGGTAACTCAGTCTTATCCTAAGGCAATCCTGGCACAATGGCCCGTCTTGTAAAAGCATTCTGTGCTCCAAATCCATAAATGGGTAGATCTTACCTCCAACTTGTGCAGGCTTCCAGGGGGGGTATACTAGTTACTCACGGCTGATGCTGATGACCTCCTTGATTTGTGTCAGCCTGGGGGTCCGTCCCCGCCGAGTCTGCGGGAGTTCGTTGGTGGGGGGGAGATGGGGGAAGAGGAGAGGAGCCGCCGCCGCGATACCGCGTGTCCCGGTCTATGCCGCTGCTCTGCTGCTTTGCCGGTTAGCCAGGATTACCCTCGGTGGAGCGCACGCATCCTGCGCTGCTTTCCCTGGGGGTACTCGGTGATAGTCCGCGGGCATCCGCTGCATCTCGTCGGCGGTACGATCCCGCGTCCTCCCAGCTGCACGCCCGTTCTCCCCAGCCCTCCGTCTCAAGCCCCTCCCTCCGTGCGGACGCTACGTCGGCACGTCCCGCATCCTCCTCACCGCCTCAGATCTCTCCTGTGGGGGCGTTTTTCAGCTGCAGGGACAGGACGACTGGTTGCAATAGAAGGAAAGATGAATGCGGCCAAGTACAGGGATATCCTGGATGAAACCTTCTCCAGAGTGCTCAGGACCTCAGACTGGGCCGAAGGTTTACCTTCCAAACAAGACAATGACCCTAAGCATACAGCTAAAATAATGAAGGAGTGGCTTCACAACAACTCCGGGACTGTTCTTGAATGGCCCAGCCAGAGCCCTGACTTAAACCCAATTGAGCATCTCTGGAGAGACCTAAAAATGGCCGTCCACCAACGTTTACCATCCAACCTGACAGAACTGGAGAGGATCTGAAAGGAGGAATGGCAGAGGATCCCCAAATCCAGGTGTCAAAAACTTTCCCAAAAAGACTCATCATGGCTGTATTAGATCAAAAGGGGCTTCTACTAAATACTGAGCAAAGGGTCTGAATACTTAGGACCATGTGATATTTCAGATTTTCTTTTTTAATAAATCTGCCAAAATGTCAACAATTCTGTGTTTTTCCGTCAATATAGGGTGCTGTGTGTACATTAATGAGGGTGTCCCTAGTAGCTATGGAGTCAATGTTCCCTCTATGCAGAGTGGCAGATATGTATAAAGCATAAGACGGGCTGAACAGAAATACAAAATTTTCCTGCAACTGAAACACTTTGTAAAAATGCATTGTGGGTGTTGGCGGTCTTCCTGGTATATCTTTTTAAACTATGAAAACGGGCACAGATGCAAAGTGAATCCAATAATGGAGCAAAGATTGTCTTTATAAGTGAGAAAGGAAATGTGTAGTTTTCAGGACTCTGCCTCCCATTCCAGTACAACGCACTGTATATAGCTGACAATTACAGAAAATATCGATGAGCTGGAGGGCACAAAGGAATTTCTGAAGGAAGGATCAAGATTCTTATTCCATGCACTTAGCATTGACATTCAATCCAGACTGTAACACTGGAGACTTTATGCTTTATCAATGTCCTGCTCACAGCCAGCCAATGGCGGGGTCAGCGCTGAGCGGACTGCCAGCAAATTCTGAGATGGATAATGGCCTGGGAATTCATCTTGTGAACAGAGAATCCCAATACTGGAGTATAGAGGCTGGATCAAGGGAAAGACACGCAACATTCTCCTAGTACAGAGCTACAAAAAAAAAAAAAAAAGTGGTCAGTGTTATATAGAGCAAGTGTGCTAGTAATATCGAAGATAGTGTGAGTACAGGGGGTCCCCGAGTTACGAACTCGTTAGGGACTGTCGTCCTGTTCTTAAATCGGAAATGTTGAATGCCGAATGTCGAATGCCGTTCTGCGCATGCGCGGCAAATTACGGACATTTCCGATGTTTGCTGTCATTTTCCGAGGCTCCGTCTCACATATATACATACATACATACATACATACATACATACATACATACATACACACACTGAATATATAGACGGTCAATATGCCCACATTTGCTCTATACAATGCTACCCAAGTGCATTGGTATCCGGTATCTGTATCACCTGTACCATTGAGAGAGATTGATCTGTATAAAAATAACCAGAAAAAGAATAGTGTATCTAAAGACACATATTTATTAATTTTTTTCTGTAATTTTTGACAGAATTGTGAACAGGTGAAAGGTTTTTATTACTACTTTGAAGCTATTAATACAAAAAAGCTACAAAATGTGACAGTTCGACCTCTTTCACACGAGGCGGATCCGCTTGCACGGAGCCCGCCGGCTCAGCGGGAGATCTCTCCGTTGATCTCCGCTGAGCCCACGGATGACAGGTCCCTCTCTGCTCACTGAGCGGGGAGGGGCTTGTCGAGCGCCGCTGGTCTCTATGGAGAGATCAGATGAAAACGGACAGCGTGTCTGTTTTCATCAGATCTCACCCGATCCGACCAGCCACTGACGGATCCGGACGTAGGGCCATCCCCTGCTTTTGGCGGATTGGACGGGGTCAGATGTCAGCGGACATGTCACAGCTGACATCCGTTGCTCCATAGACTAGCATGGAGCGCCCGCTCAGGTCCGCCGTCAAAACTGACAGGCGGACCTAAACGGCCCATCAGTGTGAAAGGGGCCTAACACTCCAAAGACATGCTGGTAGGATAATGGTCTCCTGTCTAAATTGGCCCTAGTATGCATTTAATGTGAGTAAGGGACCTTAGATTGTAAGCTCCTTGAGGGTTGGGACTGATGTAAATGTAGAATATATATGTAAAGTGCTGCGTAATACCTGTCATAAAAAAAAAAAAAAAAAATTATATATTAATTATTTTTATAGACACACACACACACACACACACACACACACACACACACACGGAAGTTCCATTTTTCGGTGGCACTCCACTTTAATTAGAATATTTTATTTTGCATTTCTTTTTCTGTTGATTTATACCATACTATATGTTTTAATTCTAATTTTCAATAAACATTTATGGAGAAAAAAAAAAAAAGATTACTATAAATCCAAAACATATATACATACACTCGTGTATATCATTTTTTTTAAGTATATTTATATATAGCATATTTTGTGTTTTTTCTTTTAAACTGGCTTTACAAGTTTGCAATGCAGTAAACACATGCAATGTCTAGGGGCGCCATTAGTTCATTAGTGGGGGGCTCGTGATGTGAATATGGAATAAAAAGATAAAAAGAGGCTCCGGATGGTGCAGATCAAAACAAACCAGTTGGTTTATTGGGGTGGTCAAATATAATAAATATATGACACAAGACTACTCTGTACCCCACATTGCTTTTATACTACCATCTATTTTATTTTTGTGATCACTTTTTTAACTCTTGTGTCATATTTATTATTATATTTGACCACCCCAATAAACCAACTGGTTTGTTTTGATCTGTACCATCCGGAGCCTCTTTTTATCTTTTTATTCCATATTCACATCACGAGCCCCCCAATTTTGCCATTTCCTTGGATACACCCCGGGTCGGAACACCCACCTATTCGAAGTCTACAAGCGGTGACACCAGGATTCACCATTTGGAGTTCGCCCCTTGGGATTCGGAGTCGGATAGAATAGGACCGAATAGGACCCATCTGACCACTCTCCACAGGCCTGACCTGGCCTCATCAGGTTATCAAGCCCTATTGACCCACTGTCGTAATGAATGAATGAATGAATAACTTGTATAGCGCTACAATGCGAACTGAATCGCCTCAAGGCGCTGTATTGGCATTTGGTTGTCGAGCTTCTAGAAGAGGTGGGTCTTGAGTTTCTTCCTGAAGGCCTGATGGTTTTCTTCCATGCGAATGTCAGTTGGTAGAGCGTTCCATAGCCGTGGACCTTGGACAGCGAATCTCCGTTCCCCCTTTGATTTGTAGCGGGATTTGGGAATGAGGAGAAGATTTTGATTAGCCGATCGAAGACTGCGATTTGGTATGTAGTGTTTTATTTTCTCGCGAAGGTATTGCGGGGCGTTTCCATGTGCGCATTTGTGGGTGAGGCAGAGGGTCTTGAATGCGACCCGACTCCTTACATTTAGCCAATGTAGGTTCCTCAGGGAAGGGGAGATGGATTCCCAGGTTTTTTTCCTGTTATCAGCCTTGCCGCTGTGTTTTGGATAAGTTGTAAGCGCGCAAGTTGATATTGGGGTAACCCTATGTAGAGGGAGTTAGCATAGTCGAGTCGAGAATTGATGATCGTTCCAACTACCACTGCTTTGTCCTCTTTTGGAATGAAGGGGAGGAGTCTGTGTGTCCAACCTATCCGGTAAGAGTACCCAACTTCTATTTTACCAGTGATCGTTGATGTACCCACAGGCACCTGTTTATTCGTACCATACCTACCGCTTCGCAGCCCCATTCCTTGGGCCACTCCACATGAAAAGTGTTCCACCTATTCCCATACTTGTACGGACCAGCCTATTTGGACTTCTTTAGATAATTTGGACTAAAATCCATCTTATTTGAGCCTGATCTTGGACTCTATACAACATTTTAAAGCTCACATTTTCTATTGATTTACTTCATTTTATATTTATTTATTGTGCATTGTCACTTATTTTATATGTGTAGTTGTATTTACACACGTATACCCCACTATTTTTCCATCACGTTACTTATGTACTGGGCCAGGCCTTTATAGGAATCTAATATCTAAATATCATACGCTAGATTTAATATTAGATACCTTAGTTTGGTACAAGACATAAGCAAGACCATAGACCACAGAGCTTACCTTTGCATTTTACCCACCTAATAATAATAAAAAATATAAATATAAATGATATATAATGTAAAAATATAAAATATATTATATATAATATACATAAACACACATATACACAAACATACATACAGTGCTCAGCATAAATGAGTACACCCCAACAGATTTGTCAGAAAACAATTACTTTCAGAATCAACATTTTCTATGGGACACTATACTAAAATATACTCCCACAAATAGGGGCCATTGATTGCAACCAAGATTTCTTAAAATTTACATTAAAAAAAAAATTAATACATCCCAATTCAAGTCTTAAGCTGGATACACACTATACAATATTCTTTAATTTTTTTCCCTTTAGATTTACCAAAACCATATAATATGAGGCCAAACCTGAATACACGTTCAATTTGTATGCAATCAGGCGGGCTTTTGCACTAGATAGTTGAAGGTAAATCTAAAAGGAAATCAAAACAAAAAGTTGTATATAGTGTGTATCCAGCTTTAGGAGCAAAAGGTACATTTTAGACATCAAAATCCTAATTAACAAGAATTCAACTACAAGCGAGTCCACAGGCGTAGCTTGAAGCTTGTGGGCCCCGATACAAAAGTTGACCTGCCCCCCCCCCCCCCAACTACTTCCAACGATGTGTGCAAATACATCCACCACACGCCAAGATACTCAAAGTGGCTTAAGAGTTTTGAGTTCCTCCTTACATCAGAGGACAGGGATTACCGCTGGAGAATCAGAGGACGGGGACCCCTGGCAGGTCACTTGGCAGAGCTCCTTTCCTTTTCCAGCACTGTATACAGCTCCCCCACACTACACAGGGCTGAAATCACATTCCTTTACACACAGTATGTCCATTTCATAGGGTGTATCTGGCTTTTAGGTTGCCGTTCTGACCTGTGAAATTCTCTGGTTGGAATGGCAGTGTAGTTGCAGGCAGATACACCCTGTGCAGATCATGGCTAACTGGTTGTCTTAAAGAAGGAATGCAATTTCAGCCCTGCGGAGGAGGAGCTGTATAGAGTGCTGTAATGGGAAAGGAGCTCAGCAGATGGGCATAGCATGCAGGGTGGAGGGGGGTGAACTTAGATCTGGGAGGGCAAAGCCATGCGACACAAAATCTAGAGCCTGCAGACCTTCAGGGGCCCCTCCGAGGAGGTGTTAAGGGATTTGTTTTAGCAATTTCTGAAGGTTTCTCTGTCAGTGTTGGCATGTGTTGGGAGGAAGGTCACCTCCCGGAGGTGTGTGTCTTTTCCCCAGTTGTCAGGGGGTACAGAGAATCCCAGCTGGTGACTAAGACACTGAGCAGTGCCATCGTCCCATCATGGCTACAGGACAGCACTCTCCTCTTGCTTCGCTGAGCTTGGTTACCATTCCATGTTGCCAGCACACAGCACAGACACTTCCCCATCCTGGGCTGTTCTCACCTCGTGCTCCTCTCCATTCAGGCTCACAGCTTCTCCCAGCCAATGGGAACCGAAGGGTGTGGACTGTGGAAGGCAAAGTAGAAGCCCAGTACTGGAGTGTGGCTGGAGGGCCCTAGGGCAGATCAGAGCTGGATTTTGTGGAGGATATGATAATATGACAGGGAGGCGGCAGGGGCCCTCTGGAGCTACGGGTGGGGTTGCAATTGTGACCCCTGTAACCCCTTATGCTATGCCCATGGGCGAGTCTAATTATTCATTAAACAGGTGTCCAGCAGGCAGTTGATTATAAAAGGGCGTTACTTAAAGAAAACCCCTTCCCATTTCATGCTGTCAACAATGGCACCAGATGGAAGAGAAATGTCACAAGGCCTAAGAAAGAAAATCATTTCTTTACAAAAGAAAGGTGAAGGCTACAAGAAGATCAGCAAAGCTTTACTTATCAGTCAGAATACTGGAGCAAAAGCAATAAAAAAAATTTAACAAAGGTAGCACTGCAACCATCTCACAGATATTTCCAGGCCATCCATGTTCGTTATCACCTTGACAGGAGCGTTTTCTGATGAGAAGGGTTGAAGAAAATCACCATGCAAGTTCACTGCATTTAGCTAAAGTAGTAGAAAGCCAAACTGGGGCGATTGCTTCCTGTGACGCAATACAGCGTACACTGCAGAGGAATGGCATGCATGAGTGTCTTCCACGAAGAAAGCCTCCCCTAAAGCCCATGCACAAAAAAGGCCGCCTAGAATTCGCCAAGGCCCATGCTAAAAAAAAGAAGGACTACTGAAACTCTGTACTGTAGAGTGATGAGACCAAGAGAGTTTTTGGAACAGATGGCTTTCAAAAAGGGGTGTACACACACACACACACACACACACACACACACACGAAGAATGGAGACTGAGGGTCCAGGTACATTATTTTACGGATTACCCTACCCACACCTAACAACTATTTCCATTTTCTCCATCAGCTCACCCCTCACAGTCATTACATTTTGTTTCCACTTAACACTCCCTCTAGATTGTAATCTCTAACAAGCAGGGCCCTCTGATCCCTCCTGTATTGATTTGTATTGTAAGTGTATTGTCTGCCCTCATGTTGTAAAGCGCTGAGCAAACTGTTGGCGCTATATAAATCCTGTATACTAATAATTATAAGAATTAGCCCTATTATAGCCAAAACACATCGAAAGGAGACACCTGCATCTGTGTTATTTTTTTACACTTCTGGTATTGTATTGACTCTCATAGTTTGGAAAAAAATCAAAAGTCCAATGGCCACCTATCTGCATGAGGTTTTGTCTTGGCTTACCTTGGGGCGTTTCCACTGCACTCCTTGGACCCGCTGTGTCTTGTAGAAGAGGGAGTCATTTTCGGGTGGAAATAGAGGGTCCTCAAAGAGAACTTTATTCTTTTGGCACTCTTTCTTCAAGGCGTAATACTGCTGGTTCATGAAGGGCTTCACCGAAGAGAACATTCTTCACCAGAACAAATATCACCTGGACACAAGAGCCGAGCCATTTAGAATTAAAGTAACATACATTATTCTAAAAATACAATGAAACAAAAACCTGCAATTAGGAGTGATCAGCTATTGACAATTTAAGAATATCTAAACCCAAGAACAAAAAAAAGTTATATATTGCAGCTTACCAGTTCTTAGATGTGGTGGTGGTAGTCTAATCTTTCATTTTTTTACCCCCTTCCCAGCTTTATTGAAAAAATAAAATAAAATTTGATATGCTATATATTGTGGTGATTACATTCATACGGCAGATGCTTTTCCCAATGAGTTATGCTAGTCCAAACTATATTTTGGTGCATGGCAGCCCACTTTTTTTAATAAAACAAAATGGAAAGTTCAGACATCAGTTGCCCATGCAGGGGTTTCCACCATGAACCTTTAGTCACAGCACCATGCTGCACGGCCCAGTTCTGGGCTCTGGATAGAGGTTCTCCAGACACCCTGATAGGAGCAGACCTGACTCCTGGAATGAGACTTCTTGTCTCCCAGCTGGGCTGAGGCCCCTCTGACCCCTGCTGTCTTCCGACTCTGGCTGGGGCCCATCTGACCACTGGGTGAGACCTGCTGTCTCCAATGTGAGCCCTGATCTTTCCGCAGGCTTGAGTATATAAATGACCCTGCACACCTGTGTACTCTCACAGGCTGCAGGCACCCGGTAAAATCCCAAGGATTAAAGGTTCTATCCCAACTAATACACTTTGGAACCTGGAGAAGGAAAGAGACAGGCGAAAGGAAGGAAGGAAGGAGAAAGGAGAAAGGCGAAAGGCGAAAGGCGAAAAGAGAAAAGAGAAAAGAGAAAAGAGAAAAGAGAAAAGAGAAAAGAGAAAAGAGAAAAGAGAAAAGAGAAAAGAGAAAAGAGAAAAGAGAAAGAGAAAAGAGAAAAGAGAAAAGGAAAGGAGAAAGGAGAAAGGAGAAAGGAGAAAGGAGGAGAAAGGAGGAGAAAGGAGGAGAAAGGAGGAGAAATTAGAAAGAAGATTTGTATTTCAAACTGCTCACACGTGGGTTTTTGTATATAAACTGATTAGATTCATATCACTATAGAAATGCTGCAAGGTTACCTTAAAATATCACAAGTAATAGCTTGAAAGAATTCAGAATTCGGTTGACAAAGCTCTCAGCTGTTTTTTCTCAATATGTAAAAGGATCACTTTCATTTACAATTCGGAAACTTGTTTTTCATGTCAGTTCAGAGCAAAGGACTCTGGGTAATAATACGGGCCAGTTTACCAAGAGTCAGTATCATCTACCTGCCAAAAACACCACAGTAAAAGCTGTAAAACTGTAAGAGATGACTCAGACAAGTGTAAGGAAACCTGTTAATGGGCAATACAAGACCTGCCAAGTGCAAGTTGCTTGAGAAATTTCCTCATCGGGGAATACTCCAAATAGCAATGTTCAGCAGCACCTGCTAAATATTGTGCAACATTATATATTACTTTGATAATGTATTACTCATGATTCACCTGTAATAAAAGTAACTAATGATAGCTTTCCCTGCAGATCAACTAACCCAATTCTTAGAAGGTAAGTAACGCCTAGTTGGTTTCCACCATTAAACGGTATCCCGAGCCATTTTATCCTAGAGAAGTCTAGGGACTTATACCCTCTGTCAGGTTTTTAATGCTGAACAAGTGGGGTTCAAATTATCAGTAAGCCAATCAAATTACAACTAGGCACAGATGCTCCAGTAGGGCTACTTGCCACTAAAATGGGGCATTCCTTAACGAGGTGACCCACAGTTCTGGATCCACATGTACATATCTGAATGAGAACACCAAATCAAAATAGTTTGGGGGTGCAAGATCTTAAATACTGGTGTAGCACCCTGATGTTTAGGCAGGGTTGCTATTAAATTTATTTGCCAAGTGATGGTTGCCTTGGCTAATTGATAGGTCAATTGATTTTACCCTAATTCTGGAATTTCTGCACTTCTCTCTTCTGTCACTAGATGGCTGGTTATCTGGTGACATTAGATAAAACAAATGGCATTGCAAGGGCAGATTAGGAATTAATGGGGTGTCTCAGCCAATGAGCAGTGGCTTTCTTGGGTCCCTTGGCCTGCTGGGAGAACCTATTTGGGTGGAGGAAGGTGATCGGGGGTTCTGTGCAACCTGGACAGCTGTCTGGGTGGACGTCTGTCATATTACCCAAGGCTGCTAGGCCAGAAACCCAAGGCCTATCCCGGGGACATCTGGCCGCTAGGCTATCTGAGAGCCAATCCAGAAGTAGAGCAGTGTTGGGACTACCGGGTTGTAGTTGAAAGATAGGGACAGTTCCGCCGGCCGGGAAACCAGTCGTGGTCGGAGGTAGAGGGGAAGCTATCGTCACAAAGGGACCATCCACTTTGCTACCAGCAGTGGCGTATCTAAAGTATGGCAGCCATGGCAAGTACAATGGGGGGCGGCAAAAAATCTGCCCCCGCACAAAAAAAAAAAAAAATTCCCACCCATCCTCTCGCGGCTGTCTCCCGCACCAATCTAGCCCCTGGCACCACGGCCAGCCTGCTGGGAGCACAGCCCCAGCACAGCACTTCACTTAGCAAGTAGTTACTTGGCCTGGCACTGGCTGGTAGTGGGGAGGGAAGCGACAGGCGCCCCTATGACGGCCGATGAGTTGACTGGCCAGACCACCCGGGTCTACGTAGGGTAGGGTAACTGGCGGAGGCGGAGCCTAATGCTCCGCCTACCCTCCTCTGCGCAGCTGCATCATCTTCTCCCCAGAGTGGGGTCTCCCAGGTCTGTGTGACGTGACCGTGACATGAGGTCGGTGACGGTGAGGACTCTGGAGGGGAACCTGGAGGCTGGAGAAGAGACGTCATGAGAGAGAGTGAGAAGAGGCAGCAGCAACTGCAAGGATTAGCACTGCAGCCTAGCAGCAGGTACTAATACTTAAGTCACCACGATCATCATGTGCCTGTGTACCAGTAACCAGTGCCAACTGCCAAGCAGAAGTGAAGCAAGTAATCACATATAGTGCTCAAACAATATGGATTAAATAAATATGCCATAGATATCTTAAAAAAAGTGTAATAAAGTGATTTGTGCAAGTAGTACCTGCTGTTGCACAAATCACTTTATTACACTTTATGATATCTTTGGCTATGGCTATGCATATTTATTTAATCCAGATTGAGCACTATATTTAATTGGCTGCTTTCTTCTGCTTGGGCCTGGCACACACGCACATGATGACATGTGCGATTGTGCATGTGTGCCAAGCAGACAGGGTCGGCGCTACCACTAGGCAAACTAGACAGCCGCCTAGGGCACCTGGCCGCTGGTGAGTCTACTCCATCTCTACCTCTGTACAGTGTCAGGAGGCGCTGGCGCAGCATTTATGGGTACTGATGTTACTGCATTTATGGGTGCTGGTGAGGTAGCATTTATGGGTGGAGCCCGGGGGGGGGGGACAACAAAATTAGGTTTCGCTTAGGGTGTCAGAAATCCTCTGTCCTTGTCGCACTGCGTCCCTCAATTGTGTGTCATTGTTTTTGTATGAGTTACAGTCGGTGAAAGTGCATGTCAAACTAATATATTATATATATATATATATATATATATATATATATATATTTATTTTATTTTATTATTAAGAAATTGGAGAGCCCAGCGACAGAATTGGAGGGCACCAGCCCTGACAGCCCACTTCCATCAATCTTCAGGTGTATCGCAAAAACCTGAAACATTTCTTGATGAAGAAGAAGGAAAGTGGAGCTGAAGAACGGAAGAGACGAAAGTTGGAGGAAGCCAAGAAGTCAAGCAAGTTCTTCATGACCTTCTTTGAAAAGCCTGGAACAAGCTGTTTGACGCCTTGCATGGAGTCCCCTGTACCTGCTACAAGTTTATTAGAATCTGAAGGTGGATCAAGTACAAATGCATCACAAGCCGAGAAGTCAAGTCTGATAAATCTGAGTATGATGAGATTAGAAGTGAGGAGGCCAGAGAGAACTTGAACATGACAGGAGGGGAAGACTATGGTGGCGGCGACGCTGTGTTTATTGATGAGATTGAACCCGACAATGCTGAACCTGGTGAATTGGATGGTGTTGAAGAGCCTCAAACTGTCTTACCATTAGTTATTGAACAGCATGACATTGTACTTCTGAAGTTCGACAAGGAATCTGGAAAAGCAAATTCTGTCTGACGCATTGAGAACAAAAATAATAAAGCTGGGTTAAAAATATTTCCAGAACAGTGAGGGGACTTTCCAACCAACAAATAACCACTCAATGAACAAAACTTGGTTCAAGAAGAAATTGGGAAAAGGTTGTGGTGAGGAAGTGTCTCACTTTTGGCTGGTCTATTCCCCTTTTTAAAAGTCTGCATTTTGTATCTGTTGTCTTCTCTATTCCCGGTCAGACCATCAATCCTCATTGGAGCAGGAAAGTGGATTCCTCCAATGGAAAGCACCTGAAAGGATTAGTGTTCATGAAAATGCTAAGAATCATCGGGAGTGCTTTACACAGTGGAAAGAAATTTAGCTTAAAACAGGAGTTATTGACTTGGAACTTCAGTCACGGATTGAGAAGGAAAAGCAGAAGTGGCGTGATATCTTGAGGAGAATCCTTCATTGCATAAAATTCCTTGCGACTCAGAACCTGGCTGGTCACTTCAGCTGGATGATGACTCCAATGTGGGAAATTTCCTTGGCCTACTGAAACAACTGCCCATCTTTGACCCTGTCATGAAAGAACACCTTAGTCATGCTGGATCCATGTCTCATCTTTCACCAGGTGTTCAGAACGAATTCATTCACATGATGGCATCTATTGTTCGCCAGAGTTTACTGAGAAGCATTCGTAAGGCCAAGTACTATGGTCTCATGTTTGACTCCACTGCTGATCGGGCACACCGTGAGCAGATGTCAGAAGTAGTGAAGTACATGGAAGTTGATTTTGAGAGGAAAACTGTCTGTGTTAGAGAGTCCTTCCTTGGATTTATACAGATAAGCCAGAAGGATGCTGAGAGCTTGGTTGAAGACATCTTGAAACAGCTAGAGAAGAACATAATGGAGCTACAAGATTGTCCGTCACAGTGCTATGACAACGCTCCTGTGATGGCTGGACACAAAAGTGGTGTTTATCAAAGAATACATGAGAAAAACAACCTGGCAGTGTTTGTGAATTGCAACAATCACTCTCTCAACTTGGTGGGTGTACATGCAGCCAAGCAGGATACAATGATGGTCACATTTTTTGGCACCATCGAAGCTCTCTATGTGTTCTTCTCTCGTTCAACACAGCGCTTAAGTCAGAGTCTGAAACAAGGTGGAGTACAAGGACAGAAGCGGTGAAGCCTATCAACAACTATTTTGAGGAGATTGTCATGTCTTGGAGAACTTGAACTGACAATGAAAACAAGACCAGTGAAATAAGAAGTGATGCAAGACAGCTGTATACATGCATGTAGAGTTACGATTTTCTGACTTTGCTGGGATTTTGGAACAAAGTACTCATTCGCACTGACCATATTCAAAAGAGGCTGCAGGATCCTAGCATGAACTTCCACAATGCTGCCCTGAATTTGAAAGCCCTCCAAGATCATTTTGATGATGCCAGAGAAGTGTTAGTCAGTGAGTCACTCGAAGAAGGATTCAGTCTCTGTCAAGACTGGAATATTGAAGTTGAAAGACGTCAGAGACAAAAGAAACCAATGCCTAGTGAGAAATCAAGAGATGCTGGGTTATCAGCTAAGGAGGTGATGAAAAAAGAGTCATGAAGAGAACACTCGACCGTCTTCACAGAGAAATGGATGAAAGGTTCCCCCATTTGCATGACACTGACGTCAAGTTTGGGTTCCTTCTCGATGTTGGAGGGACTGTATTATGGCGCCTACAATAACAACCTAAAAAAGAAGTGTGAACATTTGGGCGAATTCTACAGCTCTGAGGTTGGACAGCAGCTATAGGAAGAAATTTTGGATTGCAGAATGTTGCTATTAAGTCGGGCCAACGTGAAAATATCAAGACTTAAAGAGCTTCTCAAATTTATTGTTCCATATGGAGATGAGAGTGTCTTCCCCAATCTTCGCATTGCTGTTCAGAAAATACCAACTATTGCAGTTTCCATCGCCAGCTGTGAGCGATCATTTAGCAAGTTAAAACTAATACTTTCGTATTTGAGAGCCTTCATGGGTCAAGACAGACTCTGATCTTGAGTGTAGAAAGAGAAGAAACAGAAAAAAATGACTTTGAGCACATCATAGACCAGTTTGCATCAGTGAAAGCAAGGAAGGTGCAGTTGTCATTTTTTTGTACTGCCAATCCATAATTTGTTAATTGGAAGATTAAAGAGTTTGACTTTGTTAGCGTTTTTTTTTGTTAAGGTTATTTGAAAGATGCGTTTCAAATGTTTTGACAGGGGCGCAGTTTAAGTGCTTGCCATAGGCGCCATTTTCACTAGATACGCTTCTGGCTACCAGAGACCATTGCGAGTAAGCTGAGGCCAGTACCAGAGCAGATTTCTCGCCAACCTGGGACAGTAAAGAAGTGGGAAATCATCAGTGAGTGCCAAGTCAGGGACCCAGCGGGACAGCAGAGGTGACGCGTGTGGAATGCCAAGTCAGGGACCTAACGTGTCAGCTGGGGTGAAGCTTGAGGAGTATCTGAGTGCCAATATAAGGACCCAGCAGCGAAGCTGGGGCGATGCTTAAGGAAGATACTTAGTGCTACAATGAAAGAGCTCAGTGGATCCATTGGCTAGTGGATCTGAAGTCTAGTAAGAGAGACTGGGAGCTTGTTGAGTGTAGAGCCACAGTGAGTGTGGGATAAGGAGAACTGTTTGTATTGCAGAAAGTTGAATACCTTTACCGTTTGTAAAAGCTACAAGATTGTTGCCATAGGAGACGGCGGTCCTACCTATACAGAAAAGGTGTCCAGCTGGAGGCCTTCAGCTGTATAGCGGTTTACCTATAGAAGTCTGAGTCTGCCAATTAAAATTGCATCTACCTTGCATCTACCCAGGTGTCCTGGCCCTAATCCTCTCTCCCACAGTTCTGTTTAAGAGACAATAAATCTCTGCATTCAAAAAGTGTTTGGCGCCCACCTGTTCATCTTGCATTACACCCAGCATACCTTGTAACCCACTCTACACTGAAGGATATCATCTGTCCTTAACTCTGAAGGTAACCATTGGGCTTTAGGGGCCCTGATACTTTGCTACACTGGCATTAGTTCATAACAGGAAAAACGTGGAGGCATCCAGTTTGTTTCAGGAACTTCAAAAAAATTTAAATAAATTCCCTCTTCTTCAGGTTTCAAGTGTTGTAAGCACTAGAAGACAGCAATCAGGAATAATTTCTTATTGTATAGGAAGTGAAAGAAACCAAGAATAAGCAAAATGCGCCAAATAGGCTGTTGGGGATTGCGCCATTTTTGAGTCTTACGACTTAACACCTAAAGTTTTGAAGAAGTCGCAGATCTTTGAGCCCCCAAAAACACAGACTGTTTCATGTTCTCCTGTTATGAACCAATACCAATATTATATTAAAAATTAGGATTTTTGACTCCCTTTTGTTGCTACATCCCTACTGCAGAGTTTCACTCTCTCCATTTGTCCTGGTCACCATCGTCACCAGGACAGAAAGGGATGGGAAATCCCAAATTTTGTCACAACAAAAGAGAAGGAGAAAAATATTCCAATGGGGACATCTGTCCTGGTGAAAAGGAATTTCCTCTCACTCATTGAAGACTGACACTTTGTGCGTCTTTGGGACAAGAAGTGAAGGGAAATCCCAATGGGACAGGTAAGTCATTCTAACAGGATGGTGCCAACCTCTATCCCAGTCTCAGGTCTTTTGCAGACTAACAGATTTTCTTCTAAGATTGCCCTGTATTTGGCTTCATCCATCTTCCGATCAACTCTGACCAGCTTCCCTGTCCCTGCTGAAAAAAGCATCACCACAACATGATGCTGCATCCACCATTTTTCACGGTAGGGATGGTGTGTTCAGGATGATGTGCAGTGTTAGTTTTCCCCCCACACATAACGTTTTGCTTTTAGGCCAAAAAGTAACATTTTAGTCTCATCTGACCAGAGCACCTTCTTCCACATGTTTGATGTGTCCCCCACATGGCTTCTCGCAAACTGCAAACGGGACTTCTTATGCCTTTCTTTCAACAATGGCTTTCTTCTTGCCACCCTTTCATAAAAGCCAGTTTTGTGGAGAGCACGACTAATAGTTGTCCTGTGGACAGATTCTCCCACCTGAGCTGTGGATCTCTGCAGCTCCTCCAGAGTCACCATGGGCCTCTTGGCTGCGTCACTGAATAATGCCCTCTTTGCCTGGCCTGTCAGTTTAGGTGAATGGCCATGTCTTGGTAGGTTTGCAGTTGTGCCATACGCCTTCTATTTTTGGATGATGGATTGAACAGTGCTCCGTGAGATGTTAAAAGCTTGGACCCCAACGGTAAGAGGAGTTGGAGAGGAGGAAGTGAAGTTGTAAGCGACACTGAAGGTGCGGTGAGATAGGCAAGATTCGAACCAACAAAGATTTGACCGAGACCAAGCAAATTGAGATTGAGGAGGAGGGGGGGGGGGGTGGTCAACTGTATCAAAGGAAGTGGAAAGGTCCAAGAGTAAGAGTACATAATAATGACCGCTGGTTTTGGCTGCTAGTAAGTCGTTTGTGAGTTTTAGGAGGGAAGTTTGTAGAGTACTGTGGGCGAAATCCATACTGAAGGGGATCAAGAAGGTTATTCTCCACTGGACCATCACTGTCAACTGGCGTTCATCCAACGTACCATGGCCTCAGGTTCTCAACCGTATGGCAAACATCAAATTATCAGAAAGAATACACCACACGTTATATGCAGGGCCGGATTAACATAGGGGCTATTGGAGCTGCAGCTCCAGGCCCCTTTCTCAAGATAGGCCCATTTGCCCCAAAAAAAAAAAAAATTAAAAAAAATGATAAAAATAAATTTAAAAAAGATCGACTTCGAGGGTTGTAGCTCGGCGACCAGGAGTCACAGAGACCCCACATTTGGGAGGTAGGTAGCTAAACACCGACTCCAGCACTGGTTAAAATATGGGGCTGCTATCATCTATGGTTCCGGAGATACAGAGCTGCTTGTGCAGCCTGTCAGAAGCTACATACAGAGCGGCCAGTATAAATACAAGCTGGAACACTCTGCAGCAGACTGAGAGGATGAACTCACAGTGCTTATAATAATTATTTGTATATAACTTATGATAACTAACTCCTCCCCACCCAGGCCAATTCTGACTTCTCTCCTACATGTAAAAATCATCATTTTTTTTGCTAGAACATTACTCAGAACCCTCAAGAATTATATATGTTGTTTTAGCAGACACCCTATGGAATAAAATGGTGTTTTTTGCAACTTTTTATGTTACACGATATTTGCTCTTTTTTTTTTTTTTTTTTTACGGGTTTTTTTGGAAAGAAATTGTTTCATTCCTAAAAAAAACACTAAAGTTAGCACAATTTTTTTTGTGTACCAAGCGATGCTTCAATTTTTTTTTTACAGGTTACATGTTTAGAGTTACAGAGGAGGTCTAGTGCTAGAATTATTTCTCTCGCTCTAACGATCGCAGCGTATGTAACCTGTGTGTATCTGGCTGTGATACTAACCAGTGCCTACCCAGCCACTGACTAGTATCTCTCCCCAGCCTGTCCCCACACCCCCTCTCACCTGCTGACCTGTGGATGGGGAAATCACTCCTGCAGTGTTATTGTGTTCTGCCAGTGAATACAATGATTAGTGTTGCCAACTATAGCTGGCAGCACTGATTGTTTTGGGGAAAACCTGACAGGCTGGTTGTAAGTCCGTTTATAGGTTGACTTGTGTAAAACCAGCTAGCCCATATACATAGATCGATTATGGCTGGTCTCTGCTTAATTGGTGTAATTTCAATCCATGTATGGCCCGCCTAACCACTACGCAGTCCCTAAAAATCCTTCCACAAACCTTTACATTTTTCCTTCCCAGATTACTTCATCCTCCTCTCCTATACATAGTGACCACTGTCATACCCTCCATACTCCTCTCCTATACATAGCGCCCGCTGTCATATCCTACACACTCCTCTCCTGTACATAGTGCTCGCTGTCATACACTTCTCTCCTATACATAGTGCCCACTGTCATACCCTCCACACTCCTCTCCTATACATAGCGCCCGCTGTCATATCCTACACACTCCTCTCCTGTACATAGTGCTCGCTGTCCTACACTTCTCTCCTATACATAGTGCCCACTGTCATACCCTCCACACTCCTCTGCTGTACATACTACTCACTGCTGCCATACCCTCCATACTCCTCTCCTGTACATAGTGCCCACCGTCATACCCTCCACACTCCTCTCCTGTACATACTGCCCTCTGTCATACCCTCCACACTTCTCTCCGGTACAAATTACCCACTGTCATACCCTTCACACTCCTCTGCTGTACATAGTGCCCACTGTTAGACCCTCCACATTCCTCTTACTCACCTGCACATACTTCCCACTTTTATACCATCCATACTCCTCTCCTATGCCCCTTACCCACAAAAACAGTTCTTTAAACTTATACTGAATATCCTCAATTACCAGCTCTAGAATAAGCACACTTTTGTTAGTTCAACTAAAGGAAATCTTCTCAGTCCTCATATTTGTTCTGCACCATTATTACTACTTATTTAATTTTGTAATTACTATTGTGATGTATAGAGGAACATAGGGGATGTCAGCTACTCTAAATATAGCACCTGTAAAAAAAGTGTCCCTGAAAATATTTTTGAAATGTTGGCAACTATGCACTTAGGCACTGCCCAAGGGCCACAGGGTCAGTAGGGGGCCCCATGAGAGGCTCCTGTGATATTAAAGCGGTAATAAACCTTTCTAACATTACTACTTTTTAGAGGCCCTGAAGTAGGTTATGCCATAATGTACAAGTATGCACAGCATATTAGCACATTAGGGTACACTTAAATGGTCAGACTGAGTCCTCCAGTGCTGTGCTGTGATCAATCCGACGGGGCCCGGGCACTTCCATCTTCACCCGGTCTTCCTTCCGGGTTCTGTGCCTTCGGTCACTTGCCTTGGCCGGGCTGTGTTAATGTCATTCCCACGCATGCTCATGTGCATCCTCTTTCTCTCACACCCCCCCCCTTTCTCTCTCATCCTCCCTCCCTTACCCCTCACACCTCTTTCATCCCCTTTCTCTCTCTCTCTCTCTCTCTCTCTCTCATTCTCCCTCTCTCTCTTAATTTAATTTGTTATAACAAAAAATTGTTTGCATTTTTATTTATTTATAGTTTATAAAAGGCCCCACCAAAATCCTCAGCACCAGGCCCATGATGTTCTTAATCTGGCCCTGGTTATATGACACCATGCATATATACCAAAAAAAAATGGACTCTATGGGAAACCTCACTACTGGTGTAATGTTCACTACTGTTATTTTACTTAAGCACATCTATAGATCCTTCCCCGCAAATGTTATATAGACTTATAATCTAATGTGTGTATCTTGTCATATGATATGTCAAAATCTTGTACTATGACCTTACCCATAATAAAAACCGTTTGTAAACAAAAAAAAGAAGGTTATTCTCAATTAGGTGGTCGCTCAGTTGGTTGTAGACTAAACATTCAAGAAGTTTGGAGGCAAAAGGGAGTAAAAAGAGATGGGTCTTAAGGTTAAGCGCATGTTTTAGAGGGTTGGGGAAGATGCAAGTAGAGAGGGAGAGGTTGAAGATATGAGTCTTCCTTGGTCATCACCCACCATGCCCACAAACCTGCAACCTGAGAACGTATGTCGGCCATCCCTACACCCAGTAGTCACCATTGGGCTCCTGGAAAGTCGGGGTAGACGCTACAAATAATACATTTTATGTTAAGGCTACAAGCTCCTCATCCATAGCTGTCCTTTACCCAACCTTCTCGGATATTAGAGAGAACATCTTCTGCCAAAAAATAGCTGCTCCATAAACAAGTTACTTCCAGACGTTCTCTGAACTCGTGGTCACCCCACATTACAAGTGCTTTATACTGATAGGAAGAGAATAATTCATATTTTTGTTTACAAGACGCAGACAGTTAGAGAATGTTTCTGTGGAGACAGGAGGAACAAATTCTTCTGTGCAAACAGCAACAGGGGGACCCAAAATATGATACATCACAGCTCATATAGGTTGCTGGATGTTTATGGTGACATGACTTTGGCATTGAAACAAAAACAAGGCAAGTGGCTCGGAGTGTGTATCTGGATATACAAAAACCTATCACAGACTATTGTACAAGATACAAAAGAATTGCAGATACAGTTACGGAAAGTTAACTTTTTCAGCATATCTGACCGGCAACAATTAGATCATCAAACAGTGCCTGCAGATGATATACTTGAACAAATATGAATTAAAATTGACATTGGTGCATTCTATTTCATAACCTAAACGATCAAAAATTAAGATCTGTCTCATTCAAAATGTAAACATAGCCCCCACATACTGTATACTATCACTTCAGATGCATGAAACTTGAATCAAGTGTTCCAGATTAGATGCCGTTGTTTAGAAGCTTCTGAGGGAGTATGTCCGCTTATTTAAAACTCAGGATATCTAGGATCTAGTGTTCTCTTTGCTATGGACATGTGTGGTGTCGTCATGCCAAGATCAACAGAATTCAGTAAGGCCCTCAGAAGAAAGCTGTGGATGCCTATGAGACTAACAAGACATGTCCTTATGTGTGAGTTTTCCGACAAAAAACAAAAACACGTATGCCCCGTACACACGATCGGAAATTCCGCCAGCAAAAGTCCAATGAGAGCTTTTGGTAGGAAAATGCAATTGTGTGTATGCTCCATGTGACTTTTGCTGGCGGAATATCGGACAGCAAAAGATTGAGAGCATGTTCTCAATTTTTCGGTTGGAAAAAGTTCCGATCGGCAATTCCGATCGTCTGTACAAATTCTGACACGCAAAATTCCTACGCATGCTCGGAAACAATTTGACGCATGCTCGGAAGCACTCAGCTTCATTTTCTCGGCTCCTCGTAGTGTTGTATGTCACCGTGTTCTTGAAGGTCAAAAGTTCAGAGAACTTTTGTGTGACCGTGTGTATGCAAGCCAAGCTTGAGCGGAATGCCGTCGGAAAAAACATCCTGACGAAAATCGGCTCGTGTGTACGGGGCGTAAAACATGTCTAAATGCTTGAACAAAAATGTTTTATATAAGATTTTTTTCCCCCCACGAAGGGAATTGGCATTTTTATTTTTTTTTTAAGGCCCAGTGTGCATGGACCCTTATAATTGGACATAAATATAACTACAAGCAACTATTTTCTTTGTTGTTTTTTTTCATTTGGATAGAGTGATGAAGGGTTAAAACTCCTAGAATGACAGTCCTAGTGTCTGTCTACAGTCCATGTATTACCAAGAAAGGTAGTCCAGTGCCCTGCCGATTGCTCCATACATGGAGCACAGACACGTCACCGCCGCTATGCTCTATGCACTAAAGGAAGCCTAACGGAGGACTAATTTGTCTTTTGCTATGGATTCCAGGCACCATCTTAGGTAAGCCAGTAACTAATAGACACAAAACTCCTGCAAGATTTGAAAGCCATATTGGTGCAGATAGAGATTATATCGTAACGCGTGTGATAAGGAAGAGAGATGGAAAGAGTGAATCTAGGTCAGGAAAGATTTGGAGGACTGAGGCACATGGGCTTCTTGTAAGCCGGCCATAGATCAAATCTTGTCCAGTTCAGCAGGGACCGGCCGAGATCCATTCCATGTACGGGCAGGAATGTACCCAAGTAGACCCATCGATTGACTGGGATACAACCAGCTTTTTGGATTTTTTAAATATTCGGTTACTGCTGGCTTGAAGACAGATTTGGTGTACTTCCTCTTTGATCCGTTTCTGAGTATTAATGAAGCATTACATTTACTGTTCATTGTAACGAACGACTGTTTCCTAGATAATGAAGTGAAACAATTGTGAAAAAAGGAGGCTGCTGGAGGCATATAAACTTAAGCTAGAATTTTACGGCCTGCATTTAAAAAGGTGATAAGATCGGAGACGTTGGCAGAGCTGAGAATTGGAACCAAAGATATGAACATTTAAGCAACTTGTATTCCGTTGTATGCGAGTCAAGACAAGTAGGAGTAGATCATTGGCCTTAGACTAGACCCAAGAGATTAGCACCTCCTTGGGTGAAAATGAGCACAGAATCTTTTGGGTTTGACCTTTAATATTTTAGGAAGCTTAGGCTACACATAAATTAGTTGTCCTACATCTGAACGCAAACAGTGGAAATACATATACAGAAAGGGAGTGGTTTTACCTGCCAAAGTATTTGTATTTCCATCCTTCCAGTTCCCATACTTCTACAGCACACTGAGCACAGCCAGCATGATAACCCATAGCTCCCAACTGTCCCTGATTTTGAGGGACTGTCCCTGATTTGGAACAATGTCCCTCTGTCCTCATCTGTCCCTCATTTTGATCTGATCTATATAGTTGTATATAAAATGCACTTTTTATCGTTCACTGTTTCCCAGTGCTAAAACTTTCCTCCAATTTCTAAATTGCTGCATTTGTAAATTTTAAAAGCCAATATAAAAGAATAGAAGGGGTAAAAAAAAAAAAAAAGCCCTTGTGGATTTAATTAAACTTTTTTTGTTTAATTCTCCTTTAAGGGGGTGTGACAGGGGGCGTGTCCTCTGCCTACATACATTTGCTATATGGTGTCCCTCATTCCCATCTCAAAATGTTGGGAGGTATGTGATAACCAACCCAACTTGGTCAACCAAAGTTAAACAGCTTGGATATCTACCTAGCCTGTGATTGGACAGCTGCATACTGATGGGTCAATTACTCTAGTCACTTTTCTCTCTTCTCCTCTCAGCATGTTCCTTGTCAATATACATGCACAGGATTACACCCGATTAGTTCCCAGTATTGCCATCCCTTCTCACAGCCTGTGTTCTACCATACAATAAATATGGCATAACCTTTTTCCTATATCCCACCTGATGGCAATGGCCAATGTCAGCATTTTCCTGTTTACTTGGAGTTTTTTTGATTTGTAACAACAATGTCCACGCTCTTCATTTAACCAGCATGCGCCTGCTGAGCATTGTTTTTTTTTTTTGTTGTTTTTTTTTTTTATGTACTGCAAAAGGTGATCAATAGTGATCACCATTACATGCTATCATACCGCCCAACTTTTTGAGATGGGAATGAGGGAAACCCATTCCAAAAGAATGTAGGCATAGGACACCCCCGTCACGCCCCCCTTGGAGAACTATACAAAAAATAATTAGTTAAACCCAGAATACTTTTTTTTTAACCACTATTATTCCTTTATATTTGTTTTAGACATTTACAAAATGCAATTTAAAAAAAAATGGATGTAGGCCGCTTTAAGAGAACTAGGGGGCGTGGGCGCAACGAAGGAGCCGATCCGCGTGCCCTGCCGGTCGTGATGTCCGGGCACCCGTAATAGCTCATGAGAGACAGAACAGAGGTCAATCATTGAAAATAGACAGATCACTGTTATGTCAGGGGTGAGGAGATTGATCAGTTTTTCCTACTGCTTATGAACAATGATCGGTCTCATCCCCAAGGCAGTCCTATCCCCCCGTTAGAAACACTCCCTAGGAAACACATTTAACCCCTTGATCACCCCCTAGTGTTAACTTCTTCCCTACCAATAACATTTATACAGTAAACTTGTGTGTGTGTGTATATATATATATATTAGTACTGATCGCTGTATAAATGTCTATGGTCCCCCCCAAAAAGAAAAGTGTCCGATCTGTCCGCCGTAATCCAGATTGAAAAAAAAATAAAATAAATAAAATCACAGATCGCCGTAATTACTAGTACAAAAATTGGTGCTTTTTTTGTTCATAGGACAAAAAAAATAAAACCGCAGAGGGGATCAAATACCGCCAAAAGAACCTCAATTTTGTATGTGTACAACGTTGCATGACCGAGCAATTGTCAGTTAAAGAGACGCAGTGCCGTATCACAAAAAATGGGCCGGTCATTAAGGGGGCATATCTTCCAGGGTTTAAGTGGTTAAGGAATGGCATATTCTGCCATTGTATATTTTGGGTGTGTAATAGATTTTTTTTAACTTATACATTTAGCTTGGCTTAAATCACAACAGTAGCACCCCAATCCGATTCATTTCAAGTTGAGAAAAAAAAAAGGAAGAAGACCTTGTTTGGTAGTTTTGTCTGCGACACTTTTTTATTTAAGCAAAAGAGGTCTGGACTGACTGGTGGTAGTAGCAGCCATAACACATTTAAAGCTATTGGAAAGTTTGCTCTTAAAAAAAAAAAAAAAAAAAGGAAACCAAAGCCCTCAACTTTGCACAAATTGGTCAGTGGCATAACAGTTTAATAGTTTGTGAGCTTATTTTTTTTTCACAGTACCCGACTTCAGATATTTGTATATGTATTTTTGTAAAACTGGGCAGCGTCAAGACAGTGTGAGCGGTAGCAAATAGAAAGAGACAAGAAAATCTTGATCTTGCAATAAAGAGAGACTGCAACCATAAACATTGAGCAGTGGCTGGTCAGTAATCATGTAAGCAGCCTGGTTAGTCCACACAATAAGAGGGAGAGATGAGACTGGGTTTTATCATGAAATGGGAGGTAAAAGCAAAAAAAAAGGGAAGGGTACAGTGGCTGTACAGAGCAGATCCAGATGGCAGTGGGTATAAGCTGTTATCTGGAGCAGCAAAAAAAAGTCAAAGTCTCTACAAGTCTCTATAGTCAGGGCACTGATGGCAGAACCACAGCATAAAAATCTATGGCCATGGGGTTTCCTGCCATTCCACCGCACAGAGGGAAGGGCAGGCAGTAACAAAGGGAGGGGGAGTGATAGTTGCATTCATTTATTTTTTGCGCAACTTTAGAAAATTGCAGCTGCAGAGATGGAATGCTAGTTGTTAACACAGAATTACAAAGTAGCTGAAGTAGAAAGTAGGGTTTTCCTGTACAAACACCGTTTAAAAGATAAAAAAAAATAGCCTGAAGCTGTTCAAACTGTGTGTAGACTTGATCAATAAGCTCGTGTAGCTATTAAAATGATCCTTGCCTTAGCAAGGATTTCTTCGAGAAAAAAAAAAAAAGAAGACTACACCAAATCATCAGGTTAGATCACATTGCTGAAATTCCTATACACAGGAAAACAAACACCCAACTACAAGAATAATGCAGCCATTCACCAAGAACCCGTTCAGGCAACAAACTTAAAGCCAATTCTAAAACCGCTTCTGTCCATTCACAGAGGCTGGTGAGCCCACAGAGAGTGCAGCCTCTATCCATTCACTAGAGGCCAGAGACCTTGTAGAGGGTGCAGTCCCAATTAACGCACTAGAGATTGGTGACCTCACAGAGCGTTCAGTTTTTATTCATTCACTAAAGGTTAGTGACCTCAGAGTGCAGCTTTTATCCATTCAGTAGAGGTCAGTACCTCTGTTCATTCACTAGAAGGTCAGTGACCTCAGAGGAAAACAACTCCAGCCAAGTTCCTACAGGCTCTGGACCTCACAAAAAATGTAGCTTAACAATTTATTGAAAGCCAGTGACCTCAGAGAATGTAGCCACTCTCCATTCACTAGAGAAGTGGTCTTTAAACTGCGGCCCGGGGGATGGATGTGGCCCTTTGCTTGCCTTTAGCCAGCCCTTGGGGCATATTCCTACCATTGATATGAGACTATTCTGCCAACTGACATCAACAGTGGGGCACTATTCATCCCAATGATACCAACAATGGGACACTATTCCTCCCAATGATACCAACAATGGGGCACTATTCCTCCCACTATTACCAAGCGTGGCGATATTTACTCCCATTGATGCCAGGAAAAATTTCCACTTCCGCTGGCGACAGCCCGGCCTCCCAAAAGTCAGAAGGACAATAAACTGGCCCTTTGTTTAGAAAGTTGAGACCCCTGCACTTGAGGCTTGTGACATCACAGAGGACGTAGCCTTTATTCATCAGAGGCTGGTGACCTCACAGATAATTTGTGACCAATCACATCACTGAGAATGCAGCCTATACAGTATAAACATCGGAGCACAGGTACATCTTGTTTCTATTGTATTGCAGGTCAGTGGCCAGGCCTAAAGAGTGTAGCTCTCCCCAATTTTGTGTCTGTTTGCCCCAGATTGGCATTATGTCAACAGTAGCATTTGCAGTGGCAAAGCAGAGTATGCCTGGCTAAAGAGGGATTACTTTGATGCAGTTGGCCAGCTTAAACATGTATTGTAATATGTGTAAACTAATGTAGCGCCAACACTTTTTTAAGGGGGCGCTATCTTGTAAATTTAGTTTTTCCCAAAACTGTAATGGAGTTTTGGGGTTAATTGTTCTAGGTTTTTACTTTGGCATCAGTTTGGCTGGGCTGTACTAGAGTTCTGCCTGGTCATAGGTGAGGTGAGGCACCGGTGACAGGCTGAGAACGCAGTCTGGTTGGACGCATTGGGTACCAATCTTTTCCCGGAGCCAATCAGTGGGCACGTCTGGCCCCACTGTGCATTCCAGGAAGGGGTACTTAAGGTGCTGAAGTCACGTAAGCGAGGTTCTATTGTTGGTTCTGGTTCCGGTCCGGACCAGCCCCGTGAGGGGTCTCGGTCCAGGAGTGTCTGCTAACCCCGTAAAGCCTGGTCATCTTGACCAGTCCCAGAGGCCCTCATGGTCTGGGGTGGGGATCCATCCGTTTCCGAGCCTCGGAACTGGCTAGTTTGAGGCCCAGTAACTGAATGAGGATTCTGAAGTGTCCCGGTGTCCTCTCAGGATTGGAGAGGCACGGAAACTCGACAAGCGACCAGGGGAGGACTCTTCGGAGGAGTGCCAAGAAGCTGGCCCATCCTTCGGTTACAACATAGTCTGTGGCAGAGACTTTTACATGTTCATCTGAAGTTTCACAAGCTAGTCTGTGGCAGAGACTTTTGCTAATTCCGAATAACTTGTTGGCTGCTAGATCTACAAAACAAGGGTTTATTCAACAGTGAAGTGTCCAGTTGCGAGTGGCTACTCTCTGGGATATCTAGAGAGACATTTATTTGGATGTCAGCAGTTCTACAGTGCCTGAACTTTATCACCCATGCCCTCTACTTCCAACTGAGTGACTGTGTTATGTTTCAATACTCAAAGAACTTTGAGTGTCAGTCTCAGCAATTACTGGGTACTAACCCTGGGAACCCCTAGACATGAACGACGAGCTACAAGGAGGAGGTAATCGGTAAGCCCAGAAAATACATGGCCACCCTGCACAGGGCTTAGGCTGTTACACTAAAAATCCTTATTTTTTTTTAATCGCAAAGTTTGCTTGAAAGGGTATAGCAGTATACTGAGGGCTCATCCAGTATTTGCAGCCTATACAGGACACAAATGTGAAAGTTTAACGATAAAATATGTCCTACATCAAAACGATGTTAAAAGCAGTAATGCAGCAAAAGAGCAACACCTTGGTGGTCTGGAAGGCAGCAGAGAATGATGCTTTGAGATACAAAACATATTTGTGGTAGCAGATCGGTTGCTACAGACACCAACATCCTTTTTTAGCACAAGTCCCCAGGAGACCTCAAGACAGACACCTTCCATGAGCTTTAACGCACATTCTAGATATGGAAAGAGATTTATTAATACATCCCACAGAGGATACATCTTCCTAAACAGGGATGTGTCCCCGGAGACGCAGCAACATAATTGGTCATCCTGATACATGTAGACAATGGAAACTTCTCTACAATTATCAATCTCTCATCCTGAGTTCTAAGCTACAGCTCCATATCTGAGACTTTTCCCCAGCAACAGATCGAAAGGCAAGAAAAGTCACAAAATGTGATCAAACACAGCAAATAATAAGCTACAAAGCGAAGCATAGGAAAATCATTTAATTTTTCAAGTAGGAGTTGTGACCTGAACCCTAAGGGCCCATTCACACTTATGCAGCAAGTTGAAGAATGATCAACACTCACATAGGCGTATGTGCAGGATGTGCAGGGTGTGCCTGAGCACACTCTAATCCCCCCTGCATGTGCATTAGCATTATACAGGGGCGCCACCAGGTGGGTGGTTTGGGGGGTGCCAGTGGCCAGTGCAAATGGCCCCATTATAATAAAGGTTAGGTTCAACTTTAGGAACGTGTTACACCCGTATTTAGGGTGTAACGTAATACTCCCAATCAACCGTCTCCCACCACCAGAGCCTCCTCCCTGTGACAGCAGGTGGTGTTCATGCGAGTTTGAGCTTTGGGGTGCATACCCTAAGGCAATAGGCTGCGCACACCCATGAACACTCATGTCGCAAGTTAACATACCATGGGTCAAGGAAGCCCATTCATTATGAAATCACCAATTAATGGACGTGAGCCCCCCCCCCCCCCCCCCAATGTGCCAGGCACAGTAGTGCGCTTCATTGCTGTGCGTTGCAAGTTGGCAACTACTGTATCATGCTCTGGGTTGCCCATAATAATGAATGGCACTGTCACACACAGAGCCCCACAAACTAACCAAATTAAACCATTACTCCTAATAGTACATCCAACGCCCTATTAAAAAGGTTGACAAAAACCTAGATTTGCAAACCAATAGTTACTCAATTGCTGGGGGGGGGCTTGTCAAAACTCTGGGGCTTCTAGAATGAACGTGAAGATGGTATGTCCAGCCTCCTAGATGTAAAAACCTTTACTGAGAAGGAGGCAGAGCAAGTCTGTGCTGACCTTCAAAAAGTTTTAGTTACCTGGCTGCCTGTCACTACAGGCAGTGCCAGGACAAGTTCATTCAGTGCCCAGGGCAAAAATGCCAAATTGTGCCCCCCTTAATTATGTGCAAGCTTATGAGGAGGAGGGGGGTGAGAGCACAGCTCCCACCTCCTCCCTGCTCTTTCCTCTGCTCCTTGGCATTTCGAGCACCGGGCTGACAGAAGTAGTGATGCCGCTGTCACTTCTCCTGCCAGCCTTATAGTAGAAGGAACTTGCGGCACCCCCATCGGTGCAATACACACTGTGCCCATGGCAGCTGTCCCTTCTGCCCTGTCCCAGTGTTCTATCGATTTGTGCCCATCGAAAAGTGCACAGAACAGAAGGGCACTCCAGCTGATTTCCCGATCAGCTGGAGTGACGTCTCGATAGCGCATGCGTACATCGTAGGAGGCTTTTTTAGACGGGAGATACCATTGCACGGGCACAATTGAAAGCTATGCAAAGAGCAAAGGGACACCGTAGTTGTCAGATTGTGCATCGCTGTTGCAGGGTGGGTCGCGGCTGTGTCGAAGGGCGGGTTTTGTCTGTGTTGCAACCCGTTCAAAAACCCCATGCACACGATTAGATTTTCTGCAGATTTTTGTCTTCAGATTTAACAAAACCATGTATACTGCAAGGGCCTGCCTGACTGCATACAAATTGAAATTTATCTTAATCTTAAGGTTTGACCTCATATTATATGGTTTTGGTAAATCTGAAGACAAAAATCTGCAGAAAAGCTAATGGTGTGCATGGGGCTTTAGACATAGGCAAAACCCACCATTCAACACACCAAACCCGCCCTGACACTTAGACCAAACTGGACCTGGAGCAGACTGTAAATCTGCGGCGCAACAGCGAGGAACATTATGACAAATACAGTGCGCCTTCGCTGTTTGCATAGCATTCTATTGTGCCAATCAAAGGGTATCTCCCATCGAAAAAAGCCTTCTACGATGTGTGCATGCGCTATGGTGACGTCACGCCAGCTGATTGGAGAATGCCGTGCCGTTCAGCGTGGGCACTTTTCGACGGAGGGCACAAATTGACAGAACACCGGCTCGAAATACAGGGTCAACATAGACTTAAAAGAATTACCTATAGAAGAGGCTCTATACCTACCTTGGTGGTGCCTGTGTTAGGAAAAGTCACCCCAGGCCTCAGTATACATTCCATACTTCCAGGTGTGTAGAGTACCCGCTCCTCCACCATACTCTGTGGTTCCTCCCATTAGGGTCACAACAGGAACCACAAAATATGTCAGGAGAGGAGGTGTTCAACCCACCCGAATACTTACAGCGGCTTTTCAACACACAGGACATTAGAGTATGGGGCCCTTTTCTTTTACAGGCAATTCTTTCCGTTTTGACCTCACAATGGTTAGGTTATCTGGCCAACTCCAACCAAAATGTTTTGTTTTTTAATAGAATAGTGATGAGTTATGTTGGTCATACCTGTACAAATTCCGGGCCCAAGGGTGGCCATGTCAGCATCACCCGGCTCAACAAAGTTTGATCTGAAAATTGAACGAGCTGGGTGGAAATTTCTCAGTTGAATGGTGACTGCAGCCAGATAGAGCAGCGGCTGCCAGAATAAAACAGCAGGCAGGGAAGATCCCTCCATCCGCATTTTTCAGCATAGATAGGGAAACGGATTAAGATTTCTCTTGTTCAGCTAACCTTAAAATGTTGGTCTGAATTTAATTTTTCTGGGAATATTTTTCTTTACGTCCCGTTACCATGTTACCCTTACAAGAAATGGGCACAAGGTCATCACTGGGACAGAAGGGTATGGAAAGCAATCAAAACATGAACAGAATTTCGAACCCCCTTAAACTTTTTTGTTTGTGTCCCCAGTAGAAATATTTTGCGCCACTTCCTGTCTTAAAATAAATAAAATGTCCTCCCAATAAAAAGTCATGGGCAGCAATGATAAACCCTTTCTCTACTTTAAAGCATAACTAAAGCCAAGAACAAACGACTAATCTAGTGCAGTCCTAGATGTGGCACCTCCATTCATTTTTTTTTTCCCCAGGCTAAAAATATTTCAGCAAGTACAGAAAATGCCTGTTGATCTTGCCCAAAATGCAGTGTCTGTCACCTGTGAGAAATTGAAAGCAAAACCTAGGTTATCTTTCTTCTATAAACTACTAGTCCCATCTTTTCCCATGTAATGGAGATGGAAAAAAGAGAGACATAGCATGATGTCCAGCCTATGTGGCAACCATGGTAGATACAGTAGAGGAATGACTCCCTGTCACCCAGGGACAGAAATATGTTACTCGTAGGGTTACAAGGTGAAAGTAAAGAGATAAGGCCGGAAAAATAAAACCCAAGGACTGCTAATGTGCAATATGTAATATCTTCGTTTTTGGGTTGAACCAAAGAGGCAGAGAAGTGTGGGAAGCGTGCTCATAGAGGTAAGGGTGGTGGGGGGGGGGGTGGTCAGTGGGCTCAGAAAGGCAGGTGGCAAGGGTGGTCTGTGGGCTCAGAAAGCCAGGTGGCGAGGGTGGTCTGTGGGCCTAGAAAGCCAGGTGGCGAGGGTGGTCAGTGGGCTCAGAAAGCCAGGTGGCGGGGGTGGTCAGTGGGCTCAGAAAGCCAGGTGGGAAGGGTGGTCAGTGGGCTCAGAAAGGCAGGTGGAAAAGGGTGGTCAGTGAGCTCAGAAAGCCAGGTGGCGAGGGTGGTCAGTGGGCTCAGAAAGCCAGGTGGCGAGGGTGGTCAGTGGGCTCAGAAAGCCAGGTGGCGAGGGTGGTCAGTGGGCTCAGAAAGCCAGGTGGGAAGGGTGGTCAGTGGGCTCAGAAAGGCAGGTGGAAAAGGGTGGTCAGTGAGCTCAGAAAGCCAGGTGGCGAGGGTGGTCAGTGGGCTCAGAAAGCTAGGTGGCGAGGGTGGTCAGTGGGCTCAGAAAGCCAGGTGGCAAGGGTGGTCAGTGGGCTCAGAAAGCCAGGTGGCAAGGGTGGTCAGTGGGCTCAGAAAGCCAGGTGGCGTGGCTGGTCAGTGGGCTCAGAAAGCCAGGTGGCGAGGGTGGTCAGTGGGCTCAGAAAGCCAGGTGGCGTGGCTGGTCAGTGGGCTCAGAAAGCCAGGTGGCGAGGGTGGTCAGTGGGCTCAGAAAGCCAGGTGGCGAGGGTGGTCAGTGGGCTCACAAAGCCAGGTGGCGAGGGTGGTCAGCGGGCTCAGAAAGCCAGGTGGCGAGGGTGGTCAGCGGGCTCAGAAAGCCAGGTGGCGAGGGTGGTCAGTGGGCTCAGAAAGCCAGGTGGCGAGGGTGGTCAGCGGGCTCAGAAAGCCAGGTGGCGAGGGTGGTCAGTGAGCTCAGAAAGCCAGCTGGCGAGGGTGGTCAGTGGGCATAGAGAAGCTGGGAAGCTTACTCAGAGAGGAAGGTGGGGAAGCTCAGAGGCAGTGTGTTCAGAGAGGGAGGCTGTATAAGGCACATAGCGCACTCACAGGTGGTGAGTAAGGAGGGTGAGCAGTGCACTCAGAAGCAGGTGGGGAAAGTGGGCAGTGCAGTCAGAGACAAATAGGGCGATTATATTATTATACAGGATTTACAGTATATAGTGCCAACAGTTTGTTCAGCACTTTACACCATGAGGGCAGACAGTAAAGTTACAATCCAATTTAATACAGGAGGAATCAGAGGGCCCTGCTCATTATAGCTTACAAAACTAGAAGAAAGGGTCAAGGGATCCAAAAAATTAATAGATGTGGTGGATGAGCTCATGGGGAAAAAAAATTTAAAATAAAAGTACAGTTGTTAGGTGGGGGCAGAAGAGAAATGTTTTCAGGGATTGTCTATAAAAGTGGACAGAGTAGTTGAAAGTTGGACAGATTGGGGTGGGTAGTTCCATAGGATGGGAGAGGCTTGGGAAAAGTCCTGGAGGTGACAAGGGAACTAGAGAGCAGGAGATCTTGGGAGGATTGAAGAACACGATTAGGTTGGTATTTTGAGACAAGGTTAGTGATGTAGCTGGGGGCCGAGTTGTGGATGGCAGTGCAGTCATAGAGGCACATTTAGAGAGTGGAAAGTGCAGTCATAAAAAAGGTAGATGAGGGTAGGCAGTGCAATTATATGCAGATGGGGAGAGTGGGCAATGTGGTCATAGAGGCAGGTGGGACAAAAGTACGCTCAGAGAGAGACAAGGTAAGGTGGGTGTTGAGCTTACTCAGAATTGTATACAGATAAATCCACTTATTACAGTCTTCCTCTTTGAACTAACTTCATAGTCTTAAGACCCCTTCCTTCTTTAAAGTCTGTGTTCGCACATACACTGCAGTGCTGCAATGAAACACCTATCACAGTCCATTATTCAGCAAATTGATGATCTCACCATTGAGTCAATAAATGTTTCCCATTCTATGACCACAGCCTGGCCTCAGATTGCTTCGCCCCATCAGAAACCACCAATTCGATTCCAACCGCCCAGCATCAACCACTTCCATTAATGTACTCTGAGTGCACCATTTATTAACAGACGCTAATAGTTCATTGCTTTCTCTCGGGAATGTAGCAAAACATTGACATTAGGTGCCAAAAATGTAACGTAAAAACATTATTCACTGTTCTAAGATGTACAGGCACTAATTGCCTTTGAGAGGATGGATTTGCTGAATAAATCACTCCATTTACATATGGAGAAAAAAAAAAAGTTCTTTGCAGGGTGGAGGTCATGCAGAATCATCACAGCTGAAGGTTAGGGCTCAGTGTAATGCCCCGTACACACGGTCGGAAATTCCGACGGAAAATGTCCTATCGGACCATGTTGTTGGAAAATCCGCCCGTGTGTGGGCTCCATCGGACTTTTTCCGTCGGAATCTCCGATGGAAAAAATTTGAGATCCTGCTCTCAAATTTTCTGACAACAAAATCCGATCGGACTTTTTCCGATCGTGTGTAGGGAATTCCGACGGACAAAGTGCCACGCATGCTCAGATCAAAATTACGAGACCAAAGCTATTGGCTACTAGCCTCTACGTAGTTCCGTCGTACGCAACGAACGTCACCACGTTCAGAATGATCGGATTTTCCAACAACTTTGTCCAACCGTGTGTATGCAACACCAGTGTCGGACAAAATCCGTCGGAAAAAATCTGACGGATTTTGTGGTCGGAATTTCCGACAGTGTGTACGGGGCATTAGTCCACTATAAAATTGGCTAGCAGACATAAGAGTACAGGCTGTATCAATAGCTTCGACCAGGCTTGTGCCCCAGAGGGCACGTGCCCATCATGCCATCGTATATAAAAGAAGTCAAATTCCAGGGACAATCTCCATTTATAAGAGCTGTACCAAAATGAAAGTTCCTGGAAACCTAAACTGCTGAGAACAAACTAGACTGGTTGACCATTTACCTTCCTAGCCATGCATAAGCAAAGGATCATGGGTCAGTGTTCTGCAACTCATATTAGGATGTAGTTGGACATTAAAACTCGGTCACCTACCTGCCCTCAGCCTATGACCGGCCTGTGAAAGAGCATCAACAGAAGTACCGTATATACTTGAGTATAAGCCGAGATTTTCAGCACATTTTTTTGTGCTGAAAATGCCCCCCTCGGCTTATACGCGAGTCAAGCACTTTTCTGCAGCAGAGAATTACATTTTCCGACCCGACTTTGGGGCCCCCGTATCTCGGGGCCACTTGGTGCTAGGAACCCCAAATTTGGTGTGCAAAACCCAGTGGAACTAGCACTACAACATATCCAAAGATGGGGTTACTAGCGCCAAGATACGGGGCCCCAAAGTCAGTTCGGAAAATTTAATTCTCTGCTGCAGAAGTGCTTGACATTTTCCGAACCGAATTTGGGCCCCGTATCTTGGGGCCACTTGGTGATAGGAACCCCATTGGATATGTTGTAGTGCTAGTTCCACTGGGTTTGCACACTAAATTTGGGGTTCCTAGTACCAAGTGGCCCCAAGATACGGGGCCCCAAATTCGGTCAACTGTGTCCATCTGCAGCAATGTCATTTCGGGACCCTTTGGGTCCAGAGACCCCAAATTTTGCCTGCAGCTAGGGGGCATCTAGGAACCCTCAACTACCAAGTTTGAAGTTCGGGGGGCCTATGGCTGCAAATGGGCACAGTGAGGCATGCAAATGGGCATTGTTGACCCTCTTTTCCACTTACAGTAGCTGCGCATTTCTCACCCTAGGCTTATACTCGAGTCAATACGTTATCCCAGTTTTTTGTGGTAAAATTAGGTGCCTCTGCTTATATGGTAATCTCTTTTCGGTCTCCTCCACACATATGCCTGCAGGACATCCGATTGGTGGCCGATTGGGTCCTACTGCTGTCCATTCCTTTTTCCAGCATTAGTGCTGCCAGACAAATATTTATTCTAATGGTTTTTAAAATGCACGTTATAATTTTTTTGATAAATTGACTATTAAATTGGTGTTTTTTTAATACTTGGCTAAAATTGAGGAGGCTGAGCAGGCCACAAAGCTGGCCTAGCCTTTCTATGAACTCAAGACCTCCAAAGTCTTTTGCAAACCATCTGGGAAATATAATTTCAACAGCATGTTGAGTCTTCACTGGCTCTCCTTCCAGTTGACCATGACAGGAACAGTTATGGTGGGAATATCTGAGGAGGCATTGGTCCAGGCCTCAACTTACTGCTCTCATGCTTATAGAAGCAAAAGCATTACACAGTTTATACCCAGTCTAAGAAATTAGGGATACTCATACACCAAGCCTTGAATGTTTGATTAGGAATTGGTTCAACTTCTCACTCTCTCAAATTGTCTGAAGGCCCATTCACACTATGGAGTTGCAATAATGCATGGCAAGTTGGCCACACAGGTTACGCGAGTTGGTGCACTGCGGTTCCATTAATTCTTGGCCCACCTTGTCCAACAGATGCAAATACCAATTTTGGTGCGTTGGCAGCCTTAGGCCCCATGCACACGAGACGCAGATGCAAACTCTCCTGAACGCGTGTTTTAAAAACGTGCGTTTTGCTGTGTTTTCATGCCGCGTTTGGACGCGTTTAGACGCGTTTAGACGCGTTTGCGTCTATAAGCATTTGTAAAGATAACATCATATAGACCCTCCCCAAGCTCAGAAAGCATGTATTATTAACTATTTCTGCCAATTTGATCAGAGTGAGCAGCAGCAGCAGCAGCAGCAGCAGCAGAGAGAGCAGTTGTACACTTGCATTTGCCTCTCTTTGTGTTTTTTTTTTTAAATGGATCCCATATTGAATATATGTCAGGAAATGCTCCTGATGTTGCTCTTGATGCGGCAGCAACGTCGTCGCAAATTTGCATGAGAGGTCCAGAATCAGAGCTCGTCGATATTGGACCCGTCCGTTGATGGCACAGCGAATGTCCGTTGGATATTTCACAAACATGTATGCATTTCACAAACATGTATGCATCAGTGAGTATATATGCTCTATGAACTATCTAAACTAATTACGACATTTTAAACAATTTTTTCTAGTATTTTGTATGGTTTACCATCATATTTCTGAGTTTTCTGCTCCAAAAAATTGGGTTCCTTTAAAAAGGCTTATAAACGCAAAAGCGGCTAAACGCAGGTGCCTGCGTTTAGCCGCGTTTTGCGTCTGAAAAGCAGAAAAGCAAAGTGTCTGAACGCATTTTTTTGCTTCTGGAAAAACGAGGTTAAACGCAACTGCATAAAAACGGGAAAAAACTAGACTGTGTACATGGACACATAGGATAACATTGCATGCGTTCAGGTGCAGTTGAAAAAAGTGTCCAACTGCCTCTGAACGCGCGTTTAACAGCGTCTCGTGTGCATGAGGCCTTATGGAACGCACAGCTCAACTCACCTTAATGCACCATCATGGATGGGCCCTCAGAACCTTTATATAGTGAAATTTCATGGTCATGTACAGATACACTAAAATTTAGAGTGCCCACAGACAAGCTTTGTTTCCAACACATCATATATTTACTACAGAAAAATTCCAGGTAATAAATGTTCCCAGTATACTGAAGACTAAAGCCGCGTACACACGATCGGACTTTCGGACGGGAAATGTTCGATGACAGGTTGTTGGCGGTAAATCCGACCATGTGTATGCTCCATCGGACAATTGGTCGGATTTTCCACGGACAAATGTTGGCTAGCAGGTTTTAAAAAATTTTACACGGACAAATGTCTGTTGTCGGATTTTCCTGAGCGTGTGTACACAAGTCTGTCGGACAAAAGTCCAAAGTACAAACACGCATGCTCAGAAGCAAGGACGAGCGAGAAGCAGTCGGTCTTGTAAACTAGCGTTCGTAATGGAGAATTGTGGCAAATTATGAAATCTCAAAATGCAGCGCACAATTCTCTTCTTCTTTAAGGCCCCATGCACACGAGACGCAGATGCAAACTCTGCTGAACGCGCGTTTTAAAAAGCAGAAACCTGCGTTTAAAAACACGCGTTTGGCTGTGTTTTCATGCCGCGTTTAGACGCGTTTGCGTCTATAAGCATTTGTAAAGATATCATATAGACCCTCCCCAAGCTCAGAAAGCATGTATTATTAACTATTTCTGCCATTCTGATCAGAGTGAGCAGCAGAGAGAGCAGTTGTACACTTGCATTTGCCTCTCTGTGTTTTTTTTTTTTTTTTTTTAAATGGATCCCATATTGATTATATGTCAGGAAATGCTCCTGATGTTCTCTTCATGAGGCAGCAATGTCATCGCAAATTTGTATGAGAGGTCCAGAATCAGAGCCCGTCGATATTGGACCCATCCGTTGATGGCACAGCGAATGTCCGTTGGATATTTCACAAACATGTATACACCAGTGAGTATATATGCTCTATGAACTATCTAAACTAATTACGACATTTTAAACAATTTTTTCTAGTATTTTTTATGGTTTACCATCATATTTCTGAGTTTTCTGGTCAAAAAAATTGGGTTCCTTTAAAAAAGGCTTATAAACGCAAACGTGGCTAAACGCAGGTGCCTGCGTTTAGACGCGTTTAGACGCGTTTTGCGTCTGAAACGTGGAAAAGCAAAGTGTCTGAACGCATTTTTTTGCTTCTGGAAAAACGAGGTTAAACGCAACTGCATAAAAACGGGAAAAAACTAGACTGTGTGCATGGACACATAGGATAACATTGCATGCGTTCAGGGGCAGTTGAGAAAAGTGTCCAACTGCCTCTGAACGCGCGTTTAACTGCGTCTCGTGTGCATGGGGCCTAATGGGATAATAATGAAGCTGCTTTGCTGGTGATACTGATGGAGTTATTGCAAACGAATTTTGAAAGTTTTTTTTTTTCTAGTGATATCAAGATTATTATTATTATGCTTTTTTTTTTTTTTTTTTTTTTTATTTGGGGAAGTTACCACAATACCATTATTTCGTAGTTTTTAAGATCAAAGATACAACTATGTTGGTGTCCCTTGTCAATTTTACATTGTAACTGCCGACTCCCAAAGTGTCATTTGCAGTAGAACACATAACCAAGTGTTATTCTACACAACTTTTTTATTGTGCATTTAAAAAAGAAAAGAAAAATTAGACATGCTATCGGCCAATAGAACTTAACCAAAAAGTGCATTCTATGCATCCAAAAATATAGAACATATACCAAATCAAATCATTATTCAACCAAAAAATAATGTCAAAGCAATAACTCTAAGGCCAATAATAAATAATACGTTATCTCCTCCGATACCGCAACATATCTGGTTGACGAATGGCCATTCAGAAATGAAAAGCACGAAATGAAAAACGCGCAAAATGAAAAGCGCAAATCAACACTCACCAAACTTCTACAAACATGAAATTAGCAGAAGGAGCCCAAAGGGTGGCGCTAAAGAGCTGAAAAACCACGTAGTACGTCACTACGTTCGAGTTTGTTGGCCGACAATTCCTTGCCGTTTGTATGCAAGACAAGTTTGGGCCAATGCCCTTCGGACAAAAGTTCACGGTTTTGTTGGCCATCAATCCTATCGTGTGTACGAGGCTTAAGGCCCCGATCACACTTGAGCGTTTTTAAGCTTGGAGCTACAAAACGTTAAACAAGCAAATTTCCATTCATTTTAATAGCCCCTGTTCACATTTGAGTGTTCTGTCGCTTGTACCAAAACGCCTGTCGCTCCAAAAAGTACACAAGCTACTTTTCAGGCAGAATGGAGCATTTTTTGTCTCCATAGACTTCAACGGAAATGCCTGAAACAGTTCAACACGATGCTCAGTTCGCACATAGGTGCTTTGAATCACGACGACTCAAAAACGCGCTGTTAAAATGTCAAAATCACACAATCAGCGTGTTCAGGTGCCATTCATTTCAATGACACCTAAAAAAAAAGCGGTGAGATTCTGCTGCTATTGTCTGCTTTAAAGAGCCAGGAAAGTCAGAAAACACCTCCAGGTCTGCAGCTTCCCCGTTATGCAGTCATGAAGATGGACACCACAAACACTTGAAGAGACATAGTTACAGATATATTTTTTCACTTACAGGTATTTCGTACTGAAATCACAGCACACCCCCCTCACAATTCCTTCTCCTGCTTTTCTCTTCAGAAGGATGGAGCCATCATTGTTCAGGGATTATCCAGGGTCACCATCTACTTCCTTAACTCGAAAAACAGGCTCAGCGTGAACAATTTTGTAAAACCTGATGCAATTCTTGGCTAAATTCACAAACATCTGACACAAATTATCCCCTGCTGCTGCTTTTCACCTAATGACTTGCAACAAACTTACAATGTACAGTCTGATCACTGTGGAAGAGACTGAGTAAGGCCCCTTTCACACATGCGGACCGTATGTCCGTTTTTCATCCATCCGTTTTTGGATGAAAAACGGACATACATGCATGTCTATGGGATAGCGGGTGTCAGCGGATGAGCACCCGCTGACACTCGCTATCGTCCGCCTCCGCTATTGTCCGATTCTGCAGACGGAGGAAAACCCTATTTTTTCATCCGTCTGCAGAGCGGATCGGATGAACACGCACAGGCGGTCCGTGTTCATCCGATCCCCCATAGAGGAGAGCGGAGAACTGACAGGGCGGTCCTGTCATCAGCTGGCTCAGCGGGGATTAGCTGTGCGATCCCCGCTGAGCAGCGGATCTTCACGGGGCGGATCAATACGGATCCGCCCTGTGTGAAAGGGGCCTAAGGTGTCCAGATTTTTAAAATGAAATCCAGGGACATATTTTTTTTTACTAGTAATGGCAGCAATCGGCGACTCTTCTTTGCCCATCTCCACCACCGCCGCCCGCCTCACAGCCTGTCAAGTCTTACTCTCCGGGCCCCAGGTACTACTGGGTGGGGAGCAGAGGAAGATCACTCCCCCAGGGAAGGCAAGGAGATAAACAGGCAGGCGGCTGACCAGGACTTGAGCCAAGGTAGCAGAACATGCGAACGGAGCTGAATGAGCATGCGCCCGAAACTGAAGAAATAGTCCCTCCGCTCCGACCAGAACATGATCATCAGAAAGGGGCACAAATAATGTAAAAAAATAAACCTCCAAACCTTGCCCCAGCCCCTGTTCAAATTCCAATCCGGGGACAAAACCGGGGACAGACTTGGTCCAGGGACAGTGTCCTCAATCCGGGGACTGTCCCCGGAAACCGGGGATGTCTGGTCACCCTAGAGTAAAGGCTTCCTCCATTATGCAGCAGATTAAAAGCATACAGTAATTTCAGCCTAGACAGTTACTGAACTGGTGATCAAGAACAGCTTTTCAATAATAGATGGTAGCGTTTATAGTGCATCTGTAGGTTGTGGCATGTCAGGAATCGAATGAAGTTAATGAAAGCTCTCTCCTTGATCAAGAGGCCCCAAACTCAAGCCAGCCTCGGTTTCTACTTTCACTGCTTGAATATTGCTGCAGCCGCTTCTAAGTGCCTCCCATACGGTGAAGTTCCAAAAGGGAAGATATTTGCTGGCCAGACGAAAACACGAGTTTTCTAATTTTCCAAGCAGTAGACTAGGACACAGTCCAAAGGCTGCCACTGACCAAACATTTTCCACCAGAATAAGGAACCAGTGAAGTGAAGCTCATGGCTGGAAGGAAGATCACAGCTATCAGGGTTTAAAGCGTAAATTACTACATTCATATTTAACTTCCCAGTGGCCATCCAGATATGCATACTTATTTTGAGCCAAGTTGTCCCAGTGTAAGTGTAGCGGTGTAGTTGCCACTAGTAACAAACATCCACAATATCACCCCGCTGCCAGACTCCCATACATCACTTGCAGAGACAATGAACAGTCTTTTGCTGGTTTTGTTTAATTGGGGGATACAACTTGGTTGGGGAAAAGGGTATATGGGATGCCCATAGAATAGTTAATTTCTGCCATCATATTTAAAGGTTTTAAAAGTTAGTACATATTTGAGCCTGAGGAAATGATATGCATATGTGGTAGCTATGATCTTCCTCCTGCATTACCATGCAGACTATTGCTCCTCCTCTGCTTAACTCCCGCAGACTATTGCTTCCAGGCATTCCCCACCTATGACCGCGTGAGGGCGAGGACATCACTCTTGACCATGCAAGGGTGATGTTCCTAGAGATCCCCTCCTCATGCACAAACTTATCATGAAATTGTTAGTGAACTAAAATGTCACATCTTCTGTATGTTAGAAGGACCCACTCTGAATAGTTCCTCTGACTGGCTCTGGTTGCTCGCTGCTACTAGGCCAGAGGCCTGCAGTACCTCTCCCCGGAGGCCTAGTAGTTTACAAGCACATGTTGGGCGATGGACTACTGTTCCCAGCTAGCAAATCCTGTGCCCTCAGGCCACATCGATTTGACACATATCCCCACAGTCTCTCCTCTGATCCAGGACTCCCCATCATTGACCGTGTAATGATGAAGACTTTGCTAATGACCGTGTAGAAGCAAAGTTCCCTCATAGACTTCCTGGCACATCCAGCCCTCCACTGTGGTAAACTCACCGACCTCTCTCTGCCCGAGTCCTTGATGGAGAACTTGATCCGACCATACGTTCCGACAGCTTCACCTGCCACTCTGCTCCAGGAGTTCTTTATCAACGACCGTGTGATGATAAAGACATTGCCAGTGACCGTGTAGAGGCAAAGTTCCTTCACAGCTCTCCCTGGGCCTAATCCTGCGATCGGCACACCCCCCGATGGGGATGCCCTCCTGCTGCTGTGTAGGATTCCATCCTCCACTCAGCTGAAAACTCCCCCCAGTGGCATATTACCTCAGCTTATATAGGAGGCCGGAACCCTGTCAATACCAGTTGGGGATTGGTCAGGGCTCCCACATGAGCTGCCTGCCACTCTAGTTCTAGGCCCTGCCCCTCTTCCAGAACATTCTCCCTGGAAGCAGGGGAGGCGCCTTAGAACTAGAGCACAGGTGGCCACACCCACTGCTACTCTGACCACTCCCAGCCCCCAGATCAAAACAGACAGGCCTAGCTTGCAGCATAGGCCTGCCTAAATTTGCCTGTAGTGACAGTCTCCTAGTAAAATCCTATTACTAGCACCTATTGGTAGAGGGTGCTATACAAGTATGGAAAAAATACAATTCCTAGAGTTCCACTTTAAACTACTGCCCACCATCTTGCCTAGTCCTGTTCAGGGTCTTTGCCTAGGAGAAATTGAAAGCCAATGTGAATAACATCAGAAAATGGAAGATGAAGAGTGGGACTGGTGTAATCTACATCAAACTATTTAGCCCCATGCGCTGCTCTTCCTGCAAAGAGCCGAGTGTCTGGATGTACACCGAGGGAAACTAAAACAGGATCAAGGCAGACTTCCAGGGTCCTGATCCTGCATCAGCACACAACTTGTGATGCATATGTAGGTGGGGTGCAGCAACAATAAGTCACAGTCAGGTTATATGGAAAACTTGTATTGAAGTAATACAGCAAGAAGCCTGGTGGGACAGCTCACAGTTCAAAAAAAAACTTAACCGCTTCCCGACCGCCCACTGCATATATACGTCAGCAGAATGGCACGGGCAGGCAGAATCACGTACCTGTACGTGATCGTGCATGTGCCTGCCTGTGGGTCGCGCTAGCGGCGCGCTCGCGACCCGGTCGGGAGCTCCGTGACCCCAGCCGCGGGACCAGCGGACCCGATCGCCGCTGGTGTCCCGCGATCGGGTTATGGAGCTGAAGAACGGGGAGAGGTTTGTGTAAACAAACCTCTCCCCGCGCTTCCTACACTGACTGTCAGTGATCGGCGGTTCCCTGTCATCGGGAACGCCGATCAATGACGTCACACGTACAGCCACGCCCCCCTACAGTAAAATGAACACAACACGTCACACTGACTCCTCCCCACCCCCTAGTGGTTAACCCCTTCACTACAACTGTCATTTACATAGGAATCATTGCTATTTAAATAGCACTGATTTCTATATAAATGACAAATGTCCCAAAAATGTGTCAAAAATGTCCGATGTGTCCGCCATAATGTCGCAGTCACAATAAAAATCGCTGATCGCCGCCATTACTAGTAAAAAAAAAAAATATTAATAAAAATGCTATAAAACTATCCCCTATTTTGTAAAACGCTATAACTTTTGCGCAAACCAATCAATAATCGCTAATTGCGATTTTTTTTACCAAAAATATGTAGAAGAATACGTATGGGCCGAAACTGAGGAAAAAAAATGTCTTTTTATATATTTTTTGGGGATATTTATTATAGCAAAAAGTAAAAAATATTGCATTTTTTTCAAAATTGTCGCTCTATTTTTGTTTATAGCGCAAAAAATAAAAACCGCAGGGGCGATCAAATACCACCAAAAGAAAGCTCTATTTGTGGGAAAAAAAGGATGCCAATTTTGTTTGGGAGCCACGTCGCACGACCGCGCAATTGTCAGTTAAAACGACGCAGTGCCGAATCGCAAAAAGGGGCCTGGTCCTTTGGCTGCCAATTGGTCCGGGGCTGAAGTGGTTAAGGAAGCAGGTTCCAGTCAAACCAACAGCATCTGCTGAGAGGGGACTGAATGAGGCCTGGCCGTTTGGTGCCCAACCAGGGAAACATCTAGAGAGATGGAACCCTACCCTTTCCCTCCTCGTCAGGAACCATTCCCTACCGATAGTACTGTCCCTCACCCTACTCTATGCACTTACATAAAGCATGCCAAACCCAGGGTTTTAAATAGACTCTTGCACACCGAAGATGGTTTTCAGAGTAACATTGGCGGCCAGCATCCAATTGGCCAATCTAAATCCAAGTGGAGAGGTCTCCAGGTAAGATGGTGTGTCCCTATCATTTCCCTAATCATCAAGCACCTCTCCCTGCCACTAATCACTGTCCTGTCAGACGGGTGCCCTGTCCCTACACTACCCACGTGCAAAATGTGCACCAAACCTGGGAGCCAGGGCTCTGCCTGACCCAAGATGGCTTCTAGAGTCACATGGGGTGGGCAGCATCCAATAGCATCACTACCCTAGTGACTAAGGAAACCAGAGGAACCTCCTCTCCCTCCGAATTGCCGCTGTGGTTGAGCACCACCTGCAGTGGAGCTAGCAGACTGCACCTGCCTACACGTACATTGAGCCACTGGGAAATAAACTTAAAAGTATAAAGCGCATGCCCGACCAAAATTTAATTTTTTTTCCCCAAAGAAAGGCCAAGGGCTCCTGTTGGGATTTTACTGCCATCTGGGCTCCATTACAAAGATTTCCCCTCACTTTCTGTCCTGGTGACAAGGGTTTCATCAGGCAGAAAGCTCAGAAAATTTTGTAACAGAAACACAGGCAGCAATTAAAAGCCATCGGGGGCTCCAGCCTCCTACTACCAAAAAAAGTTGTTGTTTTGTTGGAGATTTGTGTTAATCTCCTGTATGGTGAAATCTTTGTGCCATGGACAGGAATTGTTGGTAATCTCTCTAACAGAAGGCCAGATAGTTGTAAAACCCTGGACAGAAGTTCTAAGGCCCCATGGACACGAGACGCTGTTAAACGCGCGTTCAGAGGCACTTTTTTCAACTGCCCCTGAACGCATGCAATGTTATCCTATGTGTCCGTGTACACAGTCTTGTTTTTTCCCGTTTTTATGCAGTTGCCTTTAACCTAGTTTTTCCAGGCGCAAAATGCGGCTTAACGCGGCTAAACGCAGCATCCGCGTTTATAAGCGTTTTTAAAAAGGAACCCAATTTTTTGGACCAGAAAACTCTGAAATATTATGGTAAAACCATAAAAAAAAAAAAATACTAAAAAAAAATTGGTTTAACATGTCGTAATTACTTTAGATAGTTCATAGAGCATATATACTCACTGATGCAATGCCATAAAAAAACTCTAGTTTTTTAGGTGGCTTAGACAATGAGGAATGCCTCCACTTCTTTGCCCCAACCCTTCATCCAATTTCTAATCCAATCAGTGACTCCACCTAGTCTGACCAAAGCATAGCAATGTCTTTTTTTCCACAAAGAAAAACCTGCATACCAATGTCTAGTCAGCCCCCAACCCCCCACCAGGTTTGTGAAATATCCAACGGACATTCGCTGTGCCATCAACGGATGGGTCCAAGATTGACGAGCTCTGACTCTGGACCTCACGCAATTTGCAACGACGTTGCTGCCTCATCAAGAGCAACATCAGGAGCATTTCCTGACATATATTCAATATGAAATCCATTTCCAAAAAAAAAAAAACACAGAAAGAGAGGCAAATGCAAGTGTACAACTGCTCTCTCTGCTGCTCACTCTGATTAAAATGGCAGAAATAGTTAATAAAACATGCTTTCTGAGCTTGGGGAGGGTCTACTGTATATGATGTTATCTTTACAAATGCTTATAGACGCAAACGCAATAAAACGCAGCTAAACGCATTAAAACGCGGCAAAACGTGCGTTTTTAAACGCAGGTTTCTGCTTTTTAAAACATGCATTCAGCAGAGTTTGCATCTTGCGCCTCGTGTGCATGGGGCCTAAACCTTCCCAGCTCTATCCAAAAGTTGTAAAAAACATTTTGTACGAATATTCAGGCCTGCTGATGAGGCTGTACAGCTGGCCCTCCTGTACTGGGCCCGGGTCCCATCAGCTCAAAAGGGGGGCCCAGGCACCGGCTGAGCAGGAGCGCATGTTGTACTGCCTTAGTGAAGGAACCTCCTCTCCTGCCGGAAGCTGCTGTAAGCACACAGAGGGATCGGTTTCAGGACGAGCTGGGGGGCCCTGTCAGGTAGGCTGGCGGGGCCCCATGGGTATATAAACTTTAAGGTCCTGCTTACTCCAACAATTCTGCAATAAACGCATAAGTAAATGGTTAGAATAGAATTCTACTTTAAAATTAAAATGCACACTTTAGGGTGGAGGTCAACCTTGAAGGAAATGGGTCATCCTTAGCCACAATCCTTTGTACGGTTAGAAATGTTGACATTGTAATGTTGTCCATTTTCTCCTTCGATATAAAAGCTGCCCCAGCTTCCTCACCCTGCTCCGTGTGCGTCAGGAAACAGAAAATGATTTATATACAACTAAAAATAAGAGCTCCAACTTCCACTGTGATTGTCACAAGACTCTTCCGGAGTCCGGTAATCCATAGTAACAGTGCTCTATTGTGTGTAAATAGATAAAGAGCTGACCTACTTTCACGTCACAGCCTAAATATTGACTGTACAAGAAATCATGTATAACTGGTGACAGAAGATCTTAGCTTAAAAGGGTCAGTCCACCCACAAAGGATATTTCAGTATTTGGGGGATCCCAGAGAGTTGAACCACACTTATCTTTCTAGGGGTCTGTTGCTATGCCCATTCTGATGTAGCACCCTCCTAGTTGGGTGCTAGGTAAATCTAGTTCTTTTTTTTTTTTTAAGGATCTTCTATAATCCGTGGAGTAGTTATTGATTGTTTGGGACTGAAGAGGGTCTCACAGGCTGCACGCTTGATTGCTTCTCCCTGCCTTCTGGAAGGCTCCAGAACATAGCAGTGGAGTAGGTCAATGAGTAGCCTGAATATTTATTGAGTCTCGGGCCAATCTCTGGGAAGATGTGCCCAGTAGGTGGCTGTAGAGCACATAAATAGCATGGGAACTTGAGCAGCCTTGTTCTTCTCCAGAAGAAGTTTCCAGCCTGGAGGGCTGCTGCCCTCCCAGGCAGCCCAGCTGAGTTTATCGAGGTCCCAGCTATGCTAAAGCTGGAGGCCTGCTTGGTAAGAGTCTCTAAAGCTAAACAAGGGGATTTCACTGAGGATCTGGTCTGGAGAGCTCACCGAGGATCTGTCTGCCTGATACTGGAAGGAGGCAGCCAAGTACCCAGGGACTTTGTGAGCAGGGCTGCCATCAGAAATTGTGACACAGCTTTAGGCGATCAGTGGCACCAATGGGGGGCAAGAGAAGTGGGATCAATGGCAGTCGCTTGCTCTCAGAGTCACTTGATTCCCCCTCCTTGCTCAACGTACCTCTGGCTCCCTTTGCGTGTCTCCAGTGACTTCTCTCCTGACATGGAGTCTCTTCACACAGCGGTGAGCAGCTACTTTTACTACTACTACTAGAAAGTCTAATGAGAGCACCAGACCAAGGAAATAAGGGCTCATTCACACTAGCTTTGCTGTCTGAATTATCAGGCTGTGAGAAGGGGTTGTATTGCCTCCTCACTGCCTTCTTTAATCCGTTGATCCCCAAACTAGCATGCCACAATCACGTGCATTGCATGCAATTGTGGGGCACTCCGAGTCAGGAGTATAATTAGAAATGTGGGCATGAAGCAAACCATCATCATGTGTACACCCTGGCTATCGCCTCTACAGTTAAAAAGGTAGTTTACAGTTGGGGGAGGGGGGGGGGGCAACAGCAGAGAAAGAGACAGCAAAGTCTCTTTCCCAAGGGTTTGGAAGGGTTGGGAAAAAGAAGGGATCTTCTTGAAGATGCTGGTTGCCGGAGTCTAACGTTTGCTGGCCTAGGAGGTAGAAACAGCAACTATCTCCCACAAAAGAGAGGTGGCTTTCACTAGTTGAGTGGTAAACATACACAATAACCTTTCCATGCTGTCCTGCCCTTCCTCAGAAGATACAAAAAAATACTTTATATGACATGAGAGTTTAAGACGATATCAGAGCCTAGTCTGATGCATGAGACTATCCACGTTTTGGGGAGATACAGATCTGCAATTCACTCTTGTTCCAATATTGCGAAAAAAAAACAAAAAAAACACCTTACATTTGACCATGTGCTGATATTCTCTTGTGCTTCTGTCCCTCACATACCATGCACCATAGTTTCCTCTACACTTCTCTCCTTCATACACTCCATGCCACAATTGTACAGATATTGCCCCTCCTCATATCCTCTGCTGTATACATTGACTGCTCCATGCCTCTCTCCTGCACATACTGCCCACTACCCTCCCCTCTGCCCTCCTCTCCTGCACATACTGTCCACTGCCCTCCCCTCTGCACTCCTCTCCTGCACATACTGTCCACTGCCCTCCCCTCCTCTCCTGCACATACTGTCCACTGCCCTCCCCTCTGCACTCCTCTCCTGCACATACTGCCCACTACCCTCCCCTTTGCACTCCTCTCCCGCACATACTGTCCAGTGTCCACTGCCCTCCCCTCTGCACTCCTCTCCCTGCACATACTGCCCACTGCCCTCCCCTCTGCACCCCTCTCCTGCACATACTGCCCTCCCCTCTGCACATACTGCCCACTGCCCTCCTATCCTGCACATACTGCCCTCCTCTCCTGCACATACTGCCCTCCCCTCTGCACATACTGCCCACTGCCCTCCTATCCTGCACATACTGCCCTCCTCTCCTGCACATACTGCCCTCCCCTCTGCCCTCCTCTCCTGCACATACTGCCCACTGCCCTCCCCTCCTCCCCTGCACATACTGTCCACTGCCATACCCTCTGCACTCCTCTCCTGCACATACTGCCCACTGCCATACCCTCTGCACTCCTCTCCTGCACATACTGCCCACTGCCATCCCCTCTGCACTCCTCTCCTGCACATACTGCCCACTGCCATCCCCTCTGCACTCCTCTCCTGCACATACTGCCCACTGCCATACCCTCTGCACTCCTCTCCTGCACATACTGCCTGCTGCTTTACCCTCTGCACTCCTCTCCTGCACATACTGCCTGGAGTCAGGATTTAAACTCAGAGATTACTGTGGAAGACCTTAGTAATACAAAATAATGTGTAATATTTACATATCGGGAGGAGAGACCGGCTAGAGTCTGTGAACCGGTAACAGAACAATGGGTGGATTAGTAGCACACACAAGATGCCGCAGTAAGCAGGTAAAAAGTTCAACATGTGGTGGAGCTATGAGAATATTTACTCTGAAGGACATCCACGTGGGACAGATCCATGGGTGAACACTTGGCTCCATCTCCAGAATCGGGATATAGAAAAAAAATAAAAGAATTAGGATGAAAGCTCCGGAGACAAACAAAGCATCATTGCCGGGTTCTCCCATAATACATTGTGCTTCTGTAACATTGTTTACATATTTGACGACTTTATGTAAATCTCAACCCTTCATGCAAATAAAAATGAAGATCACAGGGGACTCACACAGAGTCGTCTCCTACCACGTATCACTGGGCTTCAGCTATCAGTTTTTAAATTGCCAAAAGTTTTTCGGCTGTGGGGAGGTGCAGCACAAGAAGGTTGAACGTGTATAGCTACATATTTCCTTTTACTTCCTGTTCTGTAGATGCAACATGCAATGAGTGGAAATCTAAGAGTGAAGGGAACATCTGTGCAAGGCATAAGTGTCAAACACAAGGCCTGTGGGCCATTTCATGTGGCCCTTGCATGTCTCCTGCAGCTGCGGCACCCCCCTCATCTCTGCCACCCCCCCCCCCCACCCCCACCTTGGCTCAGCAGTAAAGAAGACAGAACTCCTTCGCCAGATTTTGTTCAGGTCACCAATGTTAAAAGGCAGAAAACCGCCTGTAATCGGCCCCAAAGAAGCTCATGTTCTTTTTTCAGAAAAGGGCGTTTTTCAGGCATTTCGCTTCAGGTGACAAAACGCTCAGATGTGAACACGTGTCATTGAAATGAAAAGGATTTTATTTGTTGGGGGTTTTAGGAGCTGAAAACGCTCAGGTGTGAAAATATTTATATATAAAACATTTTTTTTATAAAAAATTTATATATTTGAACCATGGGTTGTGATGCAGATACAGCACAGCAATAGGTATGAGCCTTGAGGCTCCGTTTGTCTTTGGACTGAGACCTCTGATAAGGGAGTCACCACTAATGAATCACCCAACCACTTCCCTGTGCCAATTTCAGCTTCGGCTGTAAAAGTATTTTTAAAAAAACTTCCATTGGGGAGATTTTCTTTCACTTCCTGCCTAGGGTTGCCACCTGGCCGAGATTCACCCGGACAGTTCGGGTTTTGAATGATGTGTTCGGGTTTCAGACCACCTGAAACCCGGACACATTATTCAGACCAGACTCTGGCTTCCCAGCAGGGTTGCTGTCTGTAGTTCTCTAAGCCAAGAGTGTAACGTGTTCTCAGTGTTACCCCTTAAATCAGGGTTCCCAGAGCATCCCTTAGGCCAGAGTCCCCAGAGTTCTCCCTTACATCAGTCTACAGTGTAAGGAAACTCTGCAGGTTCAGATGTAAAAGGGGAACTCTGTGGATTCAGGTTTAAAAGGGGGAACTCTGTGGACTCTGATGTAAGAGGGGATTCTTGTGATTAACTTCATATGATTATAAATGTTATTTAATCACAAAATATTCTAGCCTCGCCCGTCTCCCACCCCCCAGACGGGGATTCTAGCCTCGCCCGTCTCCCACCCCCAAGACGGGGATTCTAGCCTCGCCCGTCTCCCACCCCCCAGACGGGGATTCTAGCCTCGCCCGTCTCCCACCCCCCAGACGGGGATTCTAGCCTCGCCCGTCTCCCACCCCCCAGACGGGGATTCTAGCCTCGCCCGTCTCCCACCCCCAAGACGGGGATTCTAGCCTCGCCCGTCTCCCACCCCCAAGACGGGGATTCTAGCCTCGCCCGTCTCCCACCCCCAAGACGGGGATTCTAGCCTCGCCCGTCTCCCACCCCCCAGACGGGGATTCTAGCCTCGCCCGTCTCCCACCCCCCAGACGGGGATTCTAGCCTCGCCCCTCTCCCACCCCCCAGACGGGGATTCTAGCCTCGCCCGTCTCCCACCCCCCAGACGGGGATTCTAGCCTCGCCCGTCTCCCACCCCCAAGACGGGGATTCTAGCCTCGCCCGTCTCCCACCCCCAAGACGGGGATTCTAGCCTCGCCCGTCTCCCACCCCCAAGACGGGGATTCTAGCCTCGCCCGTCTCCCACCCCCCAGACGGGGATTCTAGCCTCGCCCGTCTCCCACCCCCCAGACGGGGATTCTAGCCTCGCCCGTCTCCCCCCTCCAGACAGGGATTCTAGCCTCGCCCATCTCTCCCCCCCCCCCCAGACGGGTATTCTAGCCTCGCCCGTCCCCCTATTTGGAAAAATTTGGGCTACAGCTACAGGGGGTAAAAAAAATTTGCCGAGCCGTACATTCGTTCTGTGTGGTGAAATCCAACGTTATTAGACTATTTCCGCTCCAGGTAGAACGTCATTCATACAGAATAGAGTGCATCAGGAAAATACTGTATTATGGTCACTAGATGAAGCTGATGATTATAGTAAAAAAGTATTTATTTCCTACAGTCATAAGCTCCATCTAGTGGCCATAATGCAGTATTTTCCTGATTCACTCTAACCCGTATAAAATAATAAAAAAAAACATTCGACCTGGAGCGTAAATATCCTAACATTCGATTTCACCCAACAGAACGAATGTACATTCAGTTTCACAGGACAAATAGCGCTGCCAAATTTACATAAATACACATAAGTATTTGCAGAAAAAAAAAAAAATTATTAGTTAGCAAAGCTCACACACTGTAGAAAAACGGATTCTGACAAAAATAGGAACCACATACTTTGCAGACAACTATCACTGGGTCAAATGCTGGGCTGTCCAAGAATGCAAGTGATGACTAACATTGGAGTAAAGAGTTCCAGAGCCGCTGAAGAACTGCAAGTCCCAGCATGCCTTGCTGGAGAGTCCTCCGCCTGCAAGACAAATACCGCAAACCACATGAGCTGCGTAAGCAACACACTAATGGTTTTATACCCTTATCATAGGGAAACACCCTGCAGACACTTTCTGCTTATGACACGTTAACCCCTGACTGTCTGGTGATACTGACAACATGCTACTTAGACTTGTGGCCAATGGAGGAAGAGAAGTCTCATAACAAGAGGCTCCGTGGTTTCAGTTTTACGTAAAAAAAATTCAGGCGCTGACAAGGAGGCGCCCTTCCCCCCCAGGCCACCATGACTGCATACATAACCTGATGAATAAAAGGGGGAGAAACCTGATAAGTATAAGAACAAGTTTCTTCATGTTTGACAAAAACTTGGCAGACGGGTGACAAGGGAAAATGGTTAAAAAAAATAAACAAAAAAAGTAAAATGCTATTATTAGTAACCATTAAATAATACTTTTTTTTTGTGCCTTTAAAGAGAACCTGCGCTTCACCTTTACATGGAGGAGTAACGGGTTTATTTAAAGCTGAACTCCAGCCATGAGATCATTCATGTTTAATATATTCCTCAATAGCCGCAAAAGACATCAAACCCAGAGGTTACCCATTAAATACAGTTGTGACATCATCACTGTGCTGTAGATAGCTTGTGCAGAGAGCAGGGCTGTGGAAGGGACCCAGCAGGCTCCACCCACTACAAGCTGCCTGCAGGAAACTAAAGAAGGGGGCGGAGACGAGACCAGTCCCCCTGCACAAGGAGAGAGAACAGCCGTGAGCGGTCTTTATTACAGGAAGCTCCAAAGTCTCACACTGGATCACTGCACAGATCTGAAAGAAAATATACAAAAGTACACCAAGATTCAAGGAAGAATACACATGATGAATGGATTTAGACAATATAGGTTTATCCAGGAGTTCAGCTTTAATGCCCTCCTAGGAAATAAACTTCATCACCATCCGTTGTTGCTCGATTTGGTTCCTAGTAGAGGTTTCTTTTTCCAAGTCCAAGTCATGCCTTTATTACCCATGTAACAGCGCTGGGTGTAATGGGAATGGGAATAATAAAGGGAGAAAAGGCGTATTATAAGAAGACGAATAAAAGCAAAAGGTCCGGGCGGGGAGGGGGGCTCTAGGATAAGGGTGGGTTAAACTTTAGTATTTTCAATACAATTAGGACGGTCCGGTGGCCGGACTTGTAATCCGCAGTATGCGGATAAAAGGGAGGGGGAGGGAAGGGCAAGGGTTGCCCGAGCAGGGGACCCCCTCTATTAGTGGGCCCGGGACAGGGAAAATGGGCCGAAAGGGAATAGGAAGACAGGCTGTGGAACAGAAACTCTCAGAAAGAAAAGAAAAAAAACCCCAAAGGAAAAAAGATAAATAGGAAAACGTATTTCAAAGAAAAACCAGAGGATGGTTAAGATGGTGAAAATAATGACATATAATGTGAGAGGGCTGAACTCTTCCAAAAAAAGGGACCGCCTGTGGCACGAGGTGAGTCACCAAGAGGTGGATATAATCTTCCTTCAGGAGACGCACTTCGGGCCAGGACCGATCCCCAAACTACCGGCATTCACATATAATCAATGGTTCCATGCTGTATCCCCAATAGCGAGAGCCAGAGGGGTATCCATAGCCCTCGGGAAAACCTGCCCCATGAGGATAACCGAGGTGCAGGCGGACCCGGAAGGAAGGTTTATATTTATAAAAGGGACTCTTCTGGGATCAATTTACACGTTGGCATCTATATATGCACCAAACGTGGGCACGGCAGAATTTTTATTAAAAACCTGGAAAAAGTTAGACGGGTTTAAGGAGGGTTGTGTGATTCTGGGAGGGGACTATAATATAATTATGGACCCCGACCTCGACACCACATCCCAGAGAACGGGACTACCATTCAAGATATGGAAGCGGATGAAAGAATATCTGAAACGAGTGCACTGGGTGGATACCTGGAGAATACTCAATGAGGGAAAAAGAGACTACAGTTATTTTTCTAAGACCCACGCAGTGTACTCAAGACTGGATATCTTGATGGTAGACCAGTATTATTTGGACCACGTACAAGAAGTGAAAATAAAAGCTATAACAATCTCAGATCACGCTCCAGTAGTTATGAGGTTTCGTCCGATATCTGGAGGTCAAAAGGAAAGAATCTGGAGATTAAACGAGTCACTACTAGATGACAACCAGATATCGGAAGAAATAGAAAAAAAACTGGTGGGATATTTCGAAGAAAATAGACCGGGGGAAACATCAGAACAAGCAAGATGGGACGCCCATAAAGCAGTGGTAAGAGGAGTTTTAATAGCCCAAGGAATCAGGAAAAAGAAAGAAAATAAAAAGGAGCTGGAGGAACTAACCAGAAAGATACATAAAATGGAACAGAAACATAAAAGTAGTATGAACCTGGAAGAGGCCAGACAGCTGGAAAAACACAGAGTAGAATATAATTTGTACCTGGATAGGAAAACGCAAAACAAATACAGATATGCGGCGCATAAATTTTATGAAAGCGGGAATAAGTGTGGCAAGTTACTGGCCAACCAACTTAAAAAGCAACAAGAAATTTCCCATGTACACGGTATCCAATCCAGGGACAAATTAATAATAGACACCATATCAATAGCAAAAGAATTTGAAAATTACTACAAAAAATTATATAACATAAAAATGGAAGGAGAAGATGGGGATAAGAAGGAACAAGCTGAAAAAATTAGGGAGTATATCAGAGAGTCTTCCCTGCCGAACCTGGCACGAGAAGTGGTAGAGGGGATGGAAGTGCAGATAACCGAGGAAGAGGTAAAAAACACAATAGAAAGTCTCCCTAACGGTAAGAGCCCAGGCCCTGATGGGCTGACGAGTGCATACTATAAAAAATTTAAAAATATATTGGCAACACCGTTAAGCGAATACCTTAATCAGATAACAGTCAATCAGAAAATGTCCCCAGAATCCCTGACAGCCTTTTTGACAGTAATCCCAAAACAAGGAAAAGATCTGAAACATTGCTCTAACTACAGACCCATCTCCCTGTTGAATACAGACACGAAACTGTTAGCAAAGATCTTAGCAAACAGACTACAAGAAAAAATAACTCGGGTGGTGCATTCCGATCAGACAGGCTTTATGGTAGGGAGAGAAGCAAAAGACAACACTATAAGAGCAATACACCTGCTACATTGGATGCAAAATGGACCCAAAAAGAGCCCAAGAGTCATTCTGTCAATGGATGCCGAAAAGGCCTTTGACAGAGTGAACTGGGGCTTTATGTTAGAGGTATTAAGGGAAATGGGACTGGGAGAACGGATGATGGGATGGGTAACCGCACTATATACCGGACCAAGAGCACGGGTTAAAGTAAACGGAGCACTATCAGAAGGATTCGAAATAACAAATGGAACAAGACAAGGCTGCCCACTATCCCCCTTACTCTTCTCATTGGTACTAGAGCCTTTCCTGTGCAAAATAAGGGAGAATAGGAGGATAAAAGGAGTAGAAATGGGTATCAAGGAATACAAGGTCTCAGCATACGCTGATGATCTACTGTTCTTCCTGTCAGATCCACAAGAGTCAGTGAGAGAAGTGATGGAGGAGGTGAGGAGATTCGGAAATCTCTCAAATTTTAAGATTAACGTAGAGAAATCAATAATACTACCCATACACTTATCCAAAGACCTGAGATCAAAAATACAAACCAATTACCCATTTAAATGGGAAGAAAAATCACTGTTTTATCTAGGAGTACATATCTCAGCAGAAGTAAAAACAATGTTCGAACAAAACTATAGCCCTCTGCTAGTAAAGATAGAAGAAGACCTGAAAAAATGGAAAGGAAAGATAATAACTTTATTTGGTAGAATAAACACGATAAAAATGAATATAGTGCCCAGGCTTCTATACGTCCTATACACACTACCAATCCCAATACCCCAAAATTTTTTTAAAAAAATACGGAAAATATTCATTGCCTTCATATGGGAAAACGGGAGAGCAAGGCTACCACATAAGACTCTATGTAGGAATAAGGGAGAAGGAGGGGTAGGCTTACCAGACATCTTAAAGTATTATAGAGCAATGACACTAGTGAGAATCTTGAACTGGTGTCACGATCAGGATAATAAAGCATGGGTGTTGCTGGAAAAGAATTTGGCAGGCAGAGATCTAGCAGGGGCACCATGGATACCAACTAAAGATAGGGGGCTATCGGTATGGACATCACCATTAACGAAGAACACGTTGTCGGTGTGGGACAGTATGAATAAAACAGGAAGATACGCCCCGAAAATATCACCCTTAGCCCCACTGGGTGGGTACCCATGGTTCCCTCCAGGCGAGGAAAAAGGAGCGTTAGGACCCTGGGAAATAGAAGGAAACACAATGAGTCTAAAATATGCCCCGGAAGGGGTAATCCTGTCACAGAGGGAATTAGAACTAAGGTTTGGAAGCACGAGCTGGACGGGCTGGAGGTACAATCAAATGAAACAGTTTTACAAGAAAATAGATAAACAAACTCGATCACAGGATTCCTTAACGGTGTTCGAGAAAATGTGCATAAGTATATTAAAGCCCAACCATTTGTTATCCCAGATGTATAAAATAGTACTCAGTGAGGAAAAAAATACAATACCACACTTTATAAGGGAATGGGAAAGAGAACTAGGGTATAAATTCACGACACTACAAATAAAAAAGGTAATTGAAGCCACCTACTCATCGTCAACAAGCTCAGCCACACAGGAAATGTCATATAAATTTTTAACCAGATGGCATAGAACCCCTGCCCGATTGGCACAAATATACCCAACCGCAGAGAGCTCCTGTTGGAGAGGATGCGGAGAGAAGGGAACTCACCTCCATATATGGTGGACCTGCCCTGAGATAAAGAAATATTGGTGTGAAATAGCCCCATGGATCAGGAAAATGGAAAAAGGAGGGAATGAGATGAAACCAGAAAACTACCTGTTCCATGGGGCTATGAACACCAAGGCAGTATATAAAGAAAATATGATACAGCATTTACTGAACGCAGCCAAGAAACTAATACCAAGAAATTGGAAACAGATCAAGGTCCCAACACTGGAGGACTGGAAAAGAGAGGTGGATAAAATGCAAGAGGCAGAAAGATGGGTATATAAAACAAGAAATGAACAAGAGAAATATGACACAATCTGGGAGGGATGGGAAGAACAGGCCAAGGTAATAGAAATTGAAATACAAGCTAGGAAAAACGAAGGGGACTGAAGTAAAAAGACGGGGAGGAGACCACAGCCTGGGCAACCTATTCGGGGAAGGTTTAAGCTTGTGTTTTTAAAAATTAGTAATGTACAAGGTAAAGCTGAATACAAACTTGATGGATGCTTGTTGTGGGGGGAGAGGGGCGCTATCGGCGGCCATGGACCATTGGGTTGTGGAGCAGATTAAAACCTTTTAAAGGTTTTCCTCCTTCTTTTTTTTTTTTTTATCTCACAAATATAAGACAAATCACACATGATAAGGTAGACATAAGGAAGGGGTATAAGGAGAAAATAAAATAACACATAGATGGAGTGGTGTGCAGGGGAAGGAGGGGTGGGAGGAGGGGAGAAGTAATGGGGGGAGGCTGAGAAGGGAAACTTGAGATAGGAACACGGACGGTGGAAATCGGGACATGCACTTTTTTATAAAAAACACTTGGGGAGGAATGAGTCCCCTCCCCCTAATTAAATAAACACACAGGGATACACGTGTGCATGTATGTGCAGGCGTGTGTGTATGTATGTGCATGTATATGTATATATATATATATATATATATATATATATATGTGTATATATGTATATATATGCTCATCAAGATATTTATCTTATTTTTTATTTTCTTATTTTATTTATTTATTTATTTATTTATTTTTTCACAACAAATTCAAGAAAACCACATTTGAGTAAGGAAGCACAAGGAGGGGAAGGTTGAGGGGGATGATGGGAGACTTAGAATCGGTAGGGGAAGACTGCAGGACACACACACTTTCATAAGGAATAATTTTAGACACCTTTATTCGGCAGAGGGGATGACACTAAGGACACGTAGGAAAAAACCAACTCCCAACACTTAGGGGAGAGGTATTACAACACCTGAATTAAAGAACTTGAACTGTTTCAGTCTTTTTTTTTTTTTTTTTTTTCTCCTCTCTCTCTGCCAGCACATCCCTCCGGGGACGGGGGCCGCCGGGAGGGCCAATCTCTAGACCACGGGGGTATTAAATGATGGGACAGACTAATGAAATGTAATCAGCAAAATGTAAATGGTATAAATAAAATTATTAATAAAGACTTAATTATAAAAAAAAAAAAAAAAAAAACAGCGCTGGGTGCCTGAGCAGCCACCATAAAAGCACCAGTGCCATCATGAGGGGGGGGGGGTCAGATGTTCTGTACACTTCTCTTTGCTCCAAAACCAGTGGCGGCTACTTGGGGGGGGGGGGTAGGCAGACTAACGCCAGCCCTAAGACTCCCTGGCCAATTGGGTCTCAGGACCCGCTTTCTGGTTGGCCAGGAGGAGAATCAGGAAGACAATAGCGAATATTAATTTGCTTCTGTCACACAACTGGGTGGGCTTGGGGCGCAGTGCTCAGCCACCCTTATTTGAAGCCAATAAGAGCCTTTAAAAAAAAAAAAAAAAAACACACATTTAAATCCAATGCGTCCGGTGCCCTGCATGTAGATTAGGGGCCGGGCGCATGGATTGGGGGGGGAGGGGGGGGGCGGTGCCCCTGTGCCCTGTATGGACAGGCTGGAGCTGCTCCAAACACAGCAGCTGGGGGGAAGCAAAGGAAAAATAAGTATATGCAGTTGGCGGGGCTGTTATTAACGTAAACAAGTTTTGAGAGAGAGATGTGAAATAAAAATAATTTCAAAAGTTAAAGCATAATAAATAAAAAAAAATTATTAATTGCTACTTTTTGCATTCTAACTTCTCCTTTAGACCAGCTGCATCGTTGATCTCCTCTCCTGACCTCACTGCCTCTTCAAATCAATGACCCAGAACAAAGATACAAATTAGCAGTTCAGAATTCACTGCAACAAAGATCCTGGCAGCCAGGCAGCTAGCATTCTCCAAATTTTCAGTGCAGTCTAGCCCATCCCACCTCCCTAATTTGGTTGGGGCTTTTTGAGGAGTACCCTAGGCACAGACAGATGCTCATTTTAACTTTGCAATTACTGCACTCCGCTTAAAGAAAACCTGTACCTACACAGCTATGGAGGCAGCCATTACTGACCTCCTCCAGAGAATGCCAATTTCCTGGCTGGCTTCAATATTTTCTCAGAGAATAACTAGGACAAGCATGTGGTTAGGTGGGTAAGAGTCGAGCCAGAATTCCTCATCTCTGTATATGTCCTGGATTAGCATAAATAAAAAGCCACGAAAGCCAGGCGACTAACATTTTCAGAAAGTAGTCCGCAATGTGTGCCAGAAGGACGGCTATCACATTGATCTGTTGAAACCACTAAATATATTTTGCACACTGCTACCTTATTTCCTGGGGCGGAAGAAAGCATGCGACACAGAAATACATACACACACACACACACACACACACACACACACACACACACACACACACACACACACACACACACACACACACACACACACACACACACACACACACACACACACACACACACACACACACATATATATATATATATATATATATATATATGTATGTATATATATATCCGCGCCAATATAAAAATCAACTTCTAATCAAACGTTTTGTATACTAGAAAACACGACCGATATAGGAGAACACATAGTATAACCCCCTTATCTATTGGAGTCTAAACTGATGTTTTACTTTCTATTTACAATTTATTAGAAAAAAAAACAAAACAAAATAAACAAAAAACAAACAAACATACAACACACATGCTAAAAGATTGCCAGAGCTTATGGGTCAGCTAAAGAGACGCTGCCCGCTTTGAAACTGGATTGAGCCACCCAGTAAGGGAAGATTTGCTGTGATGTAGCTTGAGCTATTGAGCTTCGCAAACAGGATTTTGTGTTTGTTTTAATCATTTATTATAGTTAGTAAGGTATAACAGCATTGTCCAAGCAGGGGCAGTTGGACAGAAAGCAAAAAGGTAAAGCAGAGGGGTGCGGTATACAGAGTAGTAGGAATTAAATTGAAGATACGACCATCTCAAAACATGGGAACATCAAGGTGCGATTATGGACAAGGGGGCAGGGAAGGAAGGAAGGAAGGAATGGAGGCAAGTTAATGGGTGGGCTATTAGGAAGGATGAGGCAAGGTATCCCAAAGGGCTCAGGGCAGGAAGAAGTATTTAGAGACATCTAAGGTTAAAAGGGTTTAGGGAAGGGAGTGCATAATGTATCCAAAAGTTTGAGAATTTTGGGTTGCGAGTCAGTAAGAATAAATTAAATAATTTCTCATTCACAGGCAGCTGGTTCATGTCCTCTATACACTTCCTGCAAGCTGCCTCTAGTCTTGTCCCAGTAAACATTTTTTTTCCCCCCCACACAGATGTTAGAGAGTACCTTCAAACATGTGAATGGGAGCCAAAAGCTCCACCCGCTGGCTCAAAACGAGAATACAAAAAAAAAAAAAATCTAAATATGCACGATATCAGATTTTCCTAACTCAAAGTTTTTTTATTTATATTTTTAAAAAATGTGTCTTAACCATAATAAATAAAATTAATATATGGTACACAATCCCTTTAAAATTGGACACACCTCCCCAGACACAAATGACATAAAACACAAATTTTACAAAAAAATCATCATCTAGGGCAGTGATGACGAACCTCGGCACCCCATTTGTTTTGGAACTACATTTCCCATGATGCTCCACTACACTGCGGAGTGCATGAGCATCATGGGAAACGTAGTTCCAAAACATCTGGGGTGCCAAGGTTCGTCATCACTGATCTAGGCTTTTCCTTCCCCAGACTCCCTGATCTGTCCCTTTTCATTCAGTTCTTTCGATCATGGAGGCTCAGCATCACATGTAGACATGACCTGGGGTGGTCTGCATTTGACATTTGCATAACTCCTCCCAAGATCCAGCCCACTGCTGGCAACAGAGCTGAGGGCTCTTGAGAGGAGTACCGAGGCAGCAGCACCCTGTCAGCTCCTCTCACCAGCCACGATCTGCCTGCATTGCATAGAGAAGCATAGGGATCCAGCTAGGGTTGACACCTTTTCTTCAAGCCAAACCTGAACACTTTAGCGGCACAGGGCCAATTTATTTCCATAGTATTAGAGCTGCACGATTCTGGCTAAACTGAGAATCAATTTTTTTTTTTTTTTTTGCTTAGAATAAAGATCACGATTCACGTGGTGTAACACCATCTCTCACATTATACAAAAAAAAAAATAAATAAATAAAAAATTGTGCTAACTTTACCGTTTATTTTTTATTTTGATTCATCAAAGCGTATTTTTTCCCCCCAAAAAAAAAGGGTTTGAATTTCCGCATGACATAAAATATTGCAATAACCGCCATATTATTCTCTAGGTCAGGGATATGCAATTAGCGGACCTCCAGCTGTTGCAGAACTACAACTCCCATGAGGCATAGCAAGACTGACAGCCACAAGCATGACACCCAGAGGCATGATGGGACTTGTAGTTTTGCAACAGCTGGAAGTCTGCTAATTGCATATCCCTGCTCAAGGGTCTCCGCTGAAAGATTATAAAATTATATCTATCTATATATTTATTTGGGGGGGTTCCCAAAAAAAGTTATTTTCTAGCAAAAAAAAATACTGATTTTGACTTGTAAGCAAAAAGTGTCAGGAAAAAGGGGTTAGTCTTTAAGTGGTTAAACTGACTTCATCTACAGACTGAAGTTTAACCCTTTGATCTCAAAGAACCAAATGTTACAAGGTTTCTCTTTATCTTGCTTGAGTGATGTTGTGAAAAACTTGACAGCTGTCAAAAAAAAAAAAAAAAAGGTAGCCTGCCAGCAGAGAACTGTGCACTGAATCGAGGAAATGCTGTTTTAACCACTTAGACCAGAAGATTTTCCTGCTGAATGACCAGGCCATTTTTTCCTATATGGCACTGCGTCGCTTTAACTGACAATTGCGCGGTCGTGCGACACTGTACCCAAACAGAATTGACGTCTTCCCCCCCCCCCCCCCCACAAACAGAGCTTTCTTTTGGTGATATTTGAACACCTCTGCAGTTTTTATTTTGTGCACTATAAACAAAAAAGAGCGACAATTTAGAAAAAATAAATAAAATAATTAATAATAATAATTTAAACTTTTTTGCTATAATAAATATCCCCCCAAAAATGTCTTCATTAGTTTAGGCCAATATATATATATTTTTCTATACATTTTATTTTTTTTGGAAGAAATGTTTTTTTTATATAATATAATATATATATATATATATATATATATATATATATATATATATATATATATAAATATATAAAAAATAAATCGCAGATCACCACCATTACTTTAAAAAAAAAAATATGTATAAAAATGCCGTAAATCTTCCCGATAGTTTGTAGACGCTATAACTTTTGCGCAAACCAATCAATATACGCTTTATGCAAAAAAAAAAAATTATATATATATATATATATATATACACACACTATCGGGAAGATTTACGGCATTTTTATACATATTTTTTTTAAAGTAATGGTGGCGATCTGCGATTTTTTTTTTTATCAGGACTGCAACAGATCAGACACTTTTGACAAATTTTTGGGGACCAGTGACATTTATACAGCGATCAGAGCTATAAAAATGCACTAATTACTGTGTAAATATCACTGGCAGGGAAGGGGTTAACGCTAGGGGGGCGATCAAAAGGTTAAGTGTGCTCTCTCTGTGTTTTATCTGTAGGGGGATGGGACTGACTAGAGGAGGAGACAGATCGTTGTTCCTAGATAGTAGGAGCAGACGATCTGTCTCTCCTCTCAGAACAGGGATTTGTACGTTTACACACGCACACGAACGTCCCTGTTCTGGCTCTTGTGCCCGCGATCGCACGTGGCCGGCGGTCATGGGTTCCCCCGCATATCGCCTGCTATCCCCACCTAAAGGGCCAACGTACAGCTACGACAGCTCGTGGGAACGTGCTGAGCTGCCACAGTATGACGGCGACTGGTCAGCAAGCAGGTAAGATCGTGAAGGGAGGATTGAATCGTGATCTTGATTCTTTAACGATTAATCATGCTGCTCTACATATTATAACATTATAAAATGCTAAAAAGACCTGGCACACCTTTGGGTGCCCCAAGGAGAGGAGCTATGTATGCTGCGGCAAACAGTGGGTGTGGCAAAACTGCTCTTGCTGACATCACACCCACCCCCCCAGTGATGCCAAACCTGGCTCCCGGATAGAAACAGATTTGTGTGCGACTATCTAGGTTACTTGGGGAGCCACAGCCCGATTTAAATAATGTGTCTGGGTTTCAGACAGACAAACCCGGACTGTCCGTGTGAATCCTGGACAGGTGGCAACCCTACAGCTCCCAGATGGCAACAAATTTGTGTGTGACCATCTTGCTTACTTGGGGAACAGGGCCGGACTGGCCTACCGGGATATTTCCCGGTAGGCTGCCTGCCCTGGGGCCGATTTGCGGCTGCAGTGCTCCCCTGTTATGCTCCTGTGAACACGGAGCTGGTCGGGTCTGTTTTCGGCGGCCGCTCCGTAACACGGTCCCGCCCCCCTAGACCGGCTCATGTGATAGGTGGATTCTATCTACTATCACATGAGCCGGTCTAGGGGGCGGGACCGTGTTATGGAGCGGCCGCCGAACACAGACCCGGCCAGCTCCGTGTTCATAGGAGAGATGCCTGTGAGGCTGTGAGTACAGCCGCCCTGTGTGCCTGAATAGGGGGATCAGCAGGGGGGCCCGGGCTGCATATAGAAGAGATTAGCTTTCTATATTCCTCCATGCAGCCGCTGAATGCTTGGAGGAGGGAGAGGAGGAAGAGGAGGAGAACCAAGCATTCAGCGGCTGCATGGAGGAATATAGAAAGCTCATTTCCTCTATATGCAGCCCTGCCCCCCCTTCCCCCCCCTGTTGATCCCCCCCTATCCAACTTCTTTTACTGCCCCCCCCTTCTCCTTCCCCCAGTGCTCTCCAGCCCCCCCAGTACTCTCCAGCCCCCCTCCCCCACCAGCCCCCCACACTCTCCCCCCCCCCCCCCCCCACATTCCCCTCAACCCCTGTTCTTTCTGCCCCCCCCCTGCCCTCCCCATCCTTCTCCAGCCCCCCCACAGTGCTCTCCAGCCCCCCCCACAGTGCTCTCCAGCCCCCCACAGTACTCTCCAGCCCCCCACAGTACTCTCCAGCCCCCGGTGCTCCCCCCCACAGTGCTCTCCAGCCCCCCACAGTGCTCCCCCCACAGTGCTCTCCAGCCCCCCACACAGTGCTCTCCAGCCCCCCACAGTGCTCCTCACACCCCACAGTGCTCTCCAGGCCCCCCCCCCCCTCCCACAGTGCTCCTCACCCCCACAGTGCTCTCCAGCCCCCACAGTGCTCTCCAGCCCCCCACGGCTCTCCAGCTCCCCCCCACAGTGCTCTCCAGCCCCCCACAGTGCTCTCCAGCCCCCCACAGTGCTCCCCCCACAGTGCTCTCCAGCCCCCCCACAGTGCTGTCCAGCCCCCCCCCATGCTCCCCACCCCTGTTCTTTCTGCCCCCCCTGCTCTCCAGCTCTCCCCATCCTTCTTTAGCCCCCACCCCAGTGCTCTCCACCCCCCACCGTGCTCTCCACCCCCACAGTGCTCTCCAGCCCCCTCCGTGCTCCCCACCCCCACCACCTCCCCCCCCCCCCACCGTGCTCTCCACCCCCCCCCACCGTGCTCTCCACCCCCCCACCGTGCTCTCCACCCCCCCCCCACCGTGCTCTCCACCCCCCCCCCACCGTGCTCTCCACCCCCCCACACCCCCCCCACCGTGCTCTCCACCCCTGTTCTTTTTGTCTCCCCCACCAGTGCTCTCACAAGCTCCCCCCAGTACTCTCCACTCCCCCCTGCATTTTGCCCCCACCCATGTGCTCTCCAACCCCACCAGTGCTCTCCAGTCCCCCGTGCTTTCCACCCCTGTACTTTCTGGCCCCCCATGGGTGCTCTCAAGCTCCCCCCTTTGCTCTCCACTCCCCCCTGCTCTTTGTACCCCCCAGTGCTCTCCAGCCCTGTTTTTCTGCCCCCCCCCAGTGCTCTCAAGCTCCCGTCCAGTGCTCTTCGCCACCCCACACTCTTACCCCCCCCCCCAGTGCTCTCAGCCTCCCGTGCTCTCCACCCCTGTTATTTCCCCCCCCCAGTGCTCTGCACTCCCCACCCCTGTGATCTCCACTCCCCCCTGCTCTTTGCCCCTACCCATGTGCTCTCCAACCCCGCCAGTACTCTCTGCTCCCCCTTCTCCCCAGCTCCCACCCAGTGCTCTCCACTTCCCCAGGACAAAAGGGACAGGACTGGGGCCGGAAAGTGAGGACGGCTGAAGGTGCAGGTGGCCCGGGACCACTCCATCTCACAGCAAACAGATCCTCTGGAAGGAACACTGTCCCCATCCAAAACGAGAACAGCCCCTGCCTGCTGCTGGCCATCATGGATATCCTGCTGGCATGCAAGGTACTGTACCCGAGCATCAACAACACACCTTCCCACAGACAGGGACATGGGGCACAGGAGGGGCTGCAATGATGGGCACAGTGAGACTGCTTTCACAGCACAGTAAAGCTGCATTTGATGGGCACAGTGAGGCCGCAATGGTGGGCACAGTGAGGCCGCAATGGTGGGCACAGTGAGGCCGCAATGGTGGGCACAGTGAGGCCGCAATGGTGGGCACAGTGAGGCCGCATTCACGGGCAGAGTAAAGCTGCATTTGATGAGCACAGTGAGGCTGCATTTGATGGGCACTGGCGAGGCTGCATTTGATGGGCACTGGCGAGGCTACATTTGATGGGCACTGGCGAGGCTGCATTTGATGGGCACTGGTGAGGCTGCATTGAGCTCTTGTATCATGTCTGCAGTCTCTAACCATCTCCTCTCCTGTATCATGTCTGCAGTCTCTGAGGGAGACTGAAGAGGAGTCAAGAGTGGGAGCGCCGTCAGGATAGGGGTCATGGGAGAAGTCAGACGTGTGTGGACTGTGGAGAGGAGACTATAGGATAAAACCAGAGCCACCAAGCTGGAGCCGACTGACTGAGCCCTGCTTGGTGCACCTGAGAGGAGGTCAGTGACAGCACCGCCAGGCCAGTCTGAAGGGGGGGGGGGGGGGGGGTCACTGATGTAAGGGGGGGAGAGAGTACAATAATGTAAGGGGGCACTGATATAAAGGGTTTCCCCCTTATATCAGTACCCCCCCCCCCTTACCTTAGTGTATTCTTTCTGTGGAATGTGGTCCCCCCCCCCCCCCACGTTCTGAGTTCCTGGGGTCCCCCTTGATGATTGACCACTTTTAACTGGAATTTGCTTATATATATCCCTATGTGATTTCATATCTGTCTTTTTTATATATAATACACTCTTTAAATGTGCTTTAAAATGTCTGGTTTTCCCTTTCTTGAACCAGAAAATAATGACGTTATGCTGTTGCACTGGTATAATAATGCTGTGGGGCTGGTATGAAATTTTTTCCAGGGCTGAATTTTATTCCCAGTCCGGCCCTGTTGGGGAACCACAGCCCGATTTTAAATAATGTGTCTGGGTTTCAGACAGACTGAAACCCGGACACACTATTCAAAACCCGGACTGTCTGGGTAAATTCCGGACAGGTGGCAACCCTAGATCCAGCGATGACATCACTGGATTTAAAATAAGGAATGTACTGAAAACAGAATTCAGTGCGGGTGTCACCATGTTGAATAATTATTTATCAGTCCTACATTCTGTTATAGATTCAGTGGTGTAGCAGGATTTCCAATAAGGACCTCCCAGGCGTGTCTTCCATGGAAGCCCCACCAATCGGCTCTACCAAGCATCTCCCATAATGGATTCCGTGGGATAATTTTGCAAGTGGAGAGAAAAAGTGTGCAAATTTACAATCTTACTAAATAAAGATTTTCCACTGCCGATTATCAGGCAATAGCAAATGCAGTGCCTGCACTGTGTCAGTCTGCTCTATAACAGATTGGGGCCCATTGTAGCAGATCTGCAGTTCCCAATCTCTCTGTTTATTTATTCTAGGAATGAAGAACTGCTTATAGGAATATGCAGCTGCAAATTACTAGCGTTCCATGTTCAACAGTAACTGCAGGACATGAATCTCTTCTGAAGCCGGGACATTCATCGTCGGGGCCAACAAGGTCTCAGTGTAAACTCTGCAGCCCCTAAGCTGGAAACTGTCCCTACATTATATATCTTAAAGAGACCCTGTCACCAGACCATTCATTTCACAGCAATCCCCCTATAAGATGTGTACATTAACAGGGCTGATGCAAGGATTTTTGACACCCTAGGCAAAATCAAATTTTGCCGCCGCCCCTCTTTTCCATGCCCATGTATACCCCACCTTTTTAATGAAGCACCCATTAGCCTCACCAGCGCCCCCATCAAATGCAGCCTCACCAGCGCCCCCATCACAAGCAGCCTCACCAGCGCGCCCATCAAAAGCTGCCTCACCAGCGCGCCCATCAACAGCTGCCTCACCAGCGCGCCCATCAAGGTTTACTTGCTTCCATTCATTCGGGAGTCAGAACACCACCACTGTGCCTCTGACACTATGTGTGAATGGAGCGGCGGCTGCCTGCTGATGTGGACACTTAGTTGCTTGCTGCAGAGAGAAGATTATAGAAACAGAGTGGCTGGGCGCCCTAGGTGGCAGCCTAGTTTGCCTAGTGGTATCACCGGCCCTGTACATTAATGTATTTTATTTACCTGTAAAATCCTGTATAGACATCTGAATGCTCAGACACTGCTGGGTGCTGCCATCTTGGATGTGATGACAGCAGCCTCAGAGCTGTAATTCAAGGGACATTCTATAGCAGGGGGACTCCATCCTTTTCAGTACGTCCCATAATTTTACAAATATTTGTAGGCAAAAAAATTATCATCACCCCCTGTGAGACCTGCCCTTACATCAGCCCCCCCCCCCCCCTCCCATCACAGTTTACTATGCTTCAGTTATGATTGAACACAATGGAGCGAGTTCATTTAGAAAATGAAGGGGTCGGTAAATGACTTATTGATTAGCCCCTTCCCCCACTCTCCATCCTGAAACATCCCCTGCAGCATCCAGGGGGAGAGAAAAGAGAGGAAAGGAGAGCACCACAGGGGAGGGGAAGCCGGGCAGTACAGGTAATCAGCACCGCACAGTGGTTAGGGTGTGCCCAGGCACACTGATGCCTGCACTGCATGGGTTAGATGGTCATTTGGCTGGGGGGGGGGGGGGGGGGGGGGGGGGGGGGTAGGAATAAGTACAGAGTCTTACTTTATTGCACAATCTCTCCGTCTTCCTCCTCTTTGTGGAACCGTTTCCTAAAAGACTTTACTGGCCAGCCAGTTGTTGTAGCTTTTGGACATCATCACATATGATGCAAGACAAGCAGTCCTGCATTGTACAGGAGGAGGGTATTGGATAACATTGGAGAGCGCCAATTGGATAAGAATGTCTGCTTATTTCATTCCCCCGAAACCAGCATTTAACTACACTACATGGGTACGCTTATAAGCGGCGTTAGACTTTAATCCCCTCGACTACATTTTAATTCTATTTTTTAGTCTTCCTGCTACTTCCCAAAGTCCACCTTCTGTATAAATTGTCTGCAAAGCTTCCTGACCAGTGGATCCAGGGCTACAGGCTTTGCCCAGCCAGCCAACCATAGGCGTGCCTGAGCACACCCCAATTACCCGTGTGGTTAGGGTATGTTTAGACCCCTGATTTTAACTTTTTTTGTTTAGGGGAAAAAAATAAAAAAAAAAAATAAATAACCTACTGCCACTGTCCACTGTTCTACTGGCACCAATGTGCCCTACTGGCACCATATTTGAACTTTGGGGTGCACACCCTAATGCAGTAGGATGCGCATGTCTAAGCAGTCAACTGACATCTCTACAGGGTTGCAGACGGTCTTTAGGACCTGAACAGCTGCTGGACACCCAAAGAAGAACCTTCCTCCACTGGGAAGGAGATGGACTACTAATTTCAATGAGTTTCTGTGTCCATGTGCTTACACTCAACCCAGTGTGTCAGAGGCAATGAGGTTCTCAAGGAGGTTGCAGCAAATAAAAAATATACCCATTCTATAGCAGCTCCTATGGGAGTAGATCTACATCAGATGATAATGCAGAGGTAACCTACCTGATGCCTTCCTCTATCATCCAAGATCTGCCCGCCTGCTGCGCCCTCTATGGGGAGGCTTCCACCATCCCTGCTGTATTTTATACTATAGATCAGGGGTCTCTAAACAAAGGGCCAGTTTAATGTACTTCGGACTTTGGGGGGGGGGGGCTGACTAGGGCCAGTGGAGGTAAACATTGCCCTAGCTTTGGTGCCAGAGGGAGGGATATTGTCCCATTGTTGGGGTCAATAGAAGGAACTTTACCCCATCGTTGGTGGCAGCACGAGGAACGGTGGCCATTAGGTTGGTGGCAGCACGAGGAACGGTGGCCATTAGGTTGGTGGCAGCACGAGGAACGGTGGCCATTAGGTTGGTGGCAGCACGAGGAACGGTGGCCATTAGGTTGGTGGCAGCGCAAGCAGATCTGCCCATTAGGTCGGTGGCCGTGGGAGGAACGGTGGCCATTAGGTTGATGGCAGTGCAAGCCGATCCGCCCATTAGGTTGGTGGCAGCGCAAGCCGATCCGCCCATTAGGTTGGTGGCAGCGCAAGCCGATCCGCCCATGAGGTTGGTGGCAGAGCAAGCCGATCCGCCCATGAGGTTGGTGGCAGCGCAAGCCGATCCGCCCATGAGGTTGGTGGCAGCGCAAGCCGATCCGCCCATGAGGTTGGTGGCAGCGCAAGCCGATCCGCCCATGAGGTTGGTGGCAGCGCAAGCAGATCTGCCCATTAGGTTGGTGGCAGCGGGAGGAATAGTGCCCCAAGGGCCAGATAAAGTCAAGCCAAGGTCCGCATCTGACCCCCGGGTGGCAGTTTGGAGACTGCTGATATAGAGAATGTAATAGGAGGAGGCGGAACACACAAAGCTGGCCAGGAATACCCCAAAAAAAATCTTACTATTGACACTCAGACCACCAAGTGCCACATACGACCAAATGACCACTTTCCATTGAACCGATTGTTTAACACTCACCTCCCACCCCAAAACTTTACCCCTGACCCTAAGCTAGTAGATCTTTAAATGAACATTCATGTAAAAATGTTCAGTACATTCGATAACTTGGCGAATGTTGTTCAAGAATACATCAAATTTTTTTTTGCTTTGAACATTCAAATTTTGGAAAGACAAACTTTACGAAAACCACATTCACTTTAAAAATCAGTTTGTTCAAAGAAAAATGTTAAATCCTGCTCCAATGCATCGGGGGTCATATACAAAATGTTGACCTGACCCCACTAACAATGAAAATAAAATCGAGCGAACGTTCTTAATTCTATTAGGTGTCGCATATGCAGACATGGGAGAACAGCGTAGAACAGTAGAACATGTGTAAGTTGGGGGACACAGAGAGAAGTTGGGGGGGACACAGAGAGAAGTTGGGGGGACACAGAGGGAAGTTGGGGGGGACACAGAGGGAAGTTGGGGGGGACACAGAGGGAAGTTGGGGGGGACACAGAGGGAAGTTGGGGGGGACACAGAGGGAAGTTGGGGGGGACACAGAGGGAAGTTGGGGGGGCACAGAGGGAAGTTGGGGGGACACAGAGAGAAGTTGGGGGGGACACAGAGAGAAGTTGGGGGGGACACAGAGAGAAGTTGGGGGGGACACAGAGAGAAGTTGGGGGGGACACAGAGAGAAGTTGGGGGGGACACAGAGAGAAGTTGGGGACACACAGAGGGAAGTTGGGGGGACACAGAGAGAAGTTGGGGACACACAGCAATCTGAGGAATCGCACACACCGCCCAGCTGCTGCTCGTTCACTAACAAAAAACATGTGTGCTAAAGAGAGTCCAGCAGATCCCTCCAGAGGGATGATTGTATTACCGCAGCCCTGAGCCCAGCCTGCCCCACACTGCAGAGCTCTATAGGAGGAGGAGGTGGGGGGCTCTATAGAGGAGGAGGTGGGGGGCTCTATAGGGGAGGAGGTGGGGGGGGGGGGCTCTATAGAGGAGGAGGTGGGGGGCTCTATAGGGGAGGAGGTGGGGGGGCTCTATAGGGGGAGGAGGTGGGGGGCTCATCTCAGAGACACATTACAAGTCCTCTGCTGCATGCTACCGAGATCTGATTGCAAATAATTCAGCATGCAAGAAAATAATCACTGAGCAAAAGTCAATACAATCACCCAGCATGAGATGAGCCATGGGCAATGGGCACACACATCTACCTGGCTCATACAGGTACCCCCTCCCCCTCCCAGATCCATTCAGGTACATTACCTGTCCCAGGGGTGTCAGGAGCCCAGGTACTGGCACAACACAGATACCAATCACAGCTGCTCCAGCTCCTCTGCTTCTACAACTCTGCTCTACAGACACAACCCTCTCCCCCACCTCCCTCCCCACCAGGGCTGGGGGGGGCGGGCCAGCAAGGCATCCTGGGAGTCGTAGTCTCTTTCTTCTCCTTTCATTGCATTGCCTAATATCTGCTCTTCTAATATTAGTGTTGTTTATAAATAGAACATGAAATGTATACAATGTTTTCATTTATTCAATCCCCTGTTTAATAAACATTGATCACTTGTTACATTGTATTTAAACACTTTAATAAACATCAACGACTTGTTAAATTGTATTCAATCACCTGTTTAATAAACATCGATCATTTGTTACATTGTATTCAATCGCCTGTTTAATAAACATCGATCATTTGTTACATTGTATTCAATCGCCTGTTTAATAAACATCGATCACTCGTTACATTGTATTCAATCGCCTGTTTAATAAACATCGATCACTCGTTACATTGTATTCAATCGCCTGTTTAATAAACATTGATCATTTGTTACATTGTATTCAATCGCCTGTTTAATAAACATCGATCACTCGTTACATTGTATTCAATCGCCTGTTTAATAAACATCGATCATTTGTTACATTGTATTCAATCGCCTGTTTAATAAACATTGATCACTTTTTTTGAGGGTACTCTTTTTTTTTACTTTATTCTTTATTCAATTTTTTCCAAGGCTTAACAATTCAATTAAGAGAAGAAGCAGAGTCTCTATCTTCACAGTAAGATTAATAAATACCAAAAAAATTACATCACATTATACTGTAAAAGAGTAGAGTGAACGATAAAGACAAAAAAAGGGTCAAAAGTGCCCCCCTATCCCCCTTACTTCACCTGCTTCCAGTATTATATATTAACTACTCCTTAAACCCTCCCCTCTTTCCCACCTCTCCTATTACCCATCCAGTAATCTCATAACTGAACTAATATATCAAATCTCTCAACCATTTCTTATGTTTTACATTATTAAAGTTGGAAAACGTATTACGTCACATTTTACATTGTATTTACATTGTGTTCAATCACTTTAATAAACATCAATGACTTGTTACATTGTATTCAATCACCTGTTTAATAAACATTGATCACTTGTTACATTGTGTTCAATCACTTTAATAAACACCAATGACTTGTTACATTGTATTCAATCACCTGTTTAATAAACATTGATCACTTGTTACATTGTATTCAATCACTTTAATAAACATCAATGACTTGATACATTGTTTTCAGTCGCCTGTTTAACCACTTAATGACTGCACCATAGCTGAATGACGGCTACAGCGCCGCTCGATAACTCTTGGAGGGCATACTATGACGTCCTCCCTGGGGCGCGCCCCAGGGAATATCCGTGGTATCTGGGATCACGGTAAATGGCCGCTGACAGCGGCCGTTTACCACGTGATCGCTCCATCAAATGACGGAGCGATCACTTGTAAACAAACCGGTGTCATGTCCGGTTCCTCACTTCCCTCTCTGTACCGATCGGTACAGTTTGAGCAGAGAGGGGAGAGATTGCAGCAGCGCTGTGGGCTGGATATGTAGTGCCCACAGCGCTATGTGCCCATTGCAGCCTCATCTATTCATCCATGCTCATCCATCCATCCCTAGTCAGCAATACTTATCCATGCTCATCCATCCATCCCTAATCAGCAATACTCATCCATCCATGCTCAGCCATCCATCCCTAGTCAGCAATACTTATCCGTGCTCAGCCATCCATCCCTAGTCAGCAATACTCATCCATTCATGCTCATCCATCCATCCCTAATCAGCAATACTTATCCATCCATCCATCCATGCTCATCCATCCATCCCTAATCAGCAATACTTATCCATGCTCAGCCATCCATCCATACTCAGCAATACTCATCCATGCTCATCCATCCATCCCTACTCAGCAATACTCATCCATCCATCCATGCTCATCCATACTCAGCAATACTCATCTATCCATCCATGCTCAGCCATCCCATCCACCACCATCCATACTCAGCCATCTCATCCACCCCCATCAATACTCAGCCATACCCAGTCGTACCCAGCCATACTCATTCATGCTCAGTCATCCCATCCATAGTCAGCCATCCCCACGGTCGGACTTTCCGACGGAAAATGTGCTATCGGACAATGTTGTCGGAAATTCCGACTGTGTGTGGGCTCCATCAGACATTTTCCATCGGATTTTCCGACAACAAAGTCCAATCGTGTGTAGCGAATTCCGACGGACAGTGCCACGCATGCTCAGATCACACTAGCCTCTACGTAGTAGGCAACAAACTTCACCACGTTCAGAATGATCGGATTTTCTGACAACTTTGTGCCGGAAAAAATCGATGGATTTTGTGGTCGGATTTTCCGACCGTGTGTACGGGGCAAAAGTGTGTAACAGGTAGTCAAATTAGATTTTACATTCATGCCCCTAAAACACCTGACGGTGCTCCCTACATGTTGGGCCTCTCTATGTGGCCAGGCTGTATAAAAGTCTCCCACATGTGGTATCGCTGTACTTAGGAGGAATAGGAGAATCTATTTTGGGGTGTCATTTTTGTTATGTACATGCTATGTGTTAGAAATATTGTATAAATAGACAACTTTGTGTAAAAAAAAATGTGTTTTCATTTTCTTTACACATTTTCCAAAAACTTGTAGAAAAAAATGACATGTTCAAAAGACTCAATAGGCCTCATAAATTATACGCTGGGGTGTTTTCTTTCCAAAATGCGGTCATTTTGGGGGAGTTTCCATTGTCCTGGTACTCCAGGGCCTTCAAAAGTGTAAAAGGGAGTCAAGAAATGATATGTGTAATTTATGCTCCTAGAATGACTGATGGTACCCCCTGCATGTTGGGCCTCTGTATGTGGCCACGCTGCGTAAAAGTCTCACACATGTGGTATCGCCATACTCAGGAGGAGTAGTAGAATGTGTTTTGGGGTGTAATTTGTGCTATGCATATGCTGTGTGTGAGAAATAACCTGCTAATGTAACAATTTTGTAGAAAAACTTCAAAAAACTCACCATGTCTCTTACTAAATACCTTGAAATGTCTACTTTCCAAAAATGGGTAATTTGGGGGGTATTTGTACTTTCTTGGCTTGTTAGGGACTCAAGAAATGAGATAAGTAAGTAGAGCGCGCATTTTAAAAATCCTTCTACAACACTTTAAAAATTTGCTCTCTTCTATTATCGGTACAATATCTCCAAGAACATCACTGTGCCTTTTTATTGGTTTGAGCATTTTTTGAAGGTTATAGCACTTTCTTATCAGCAGCTGCACATTTTTTGTGTTTTCTTTTTCTCGTTCAATATTGCACACGTCTATTCCAGCGCCGTTTCTTTGTTTATACAAGAAATGAGATAGGCCGTCAATTTTCAGAGATTGGCACCACAGCTCTATTACTTTCACAAAGACCAAATAATATACACCAATTTGGGTTATTTTTTACCAAAGACATGTAGCAGTATAAATTTGGGCCAAAATTTATGAAGAAAAATTACAAATTTGCTAAATCTTATAACAGAAACAAAGGAAATATTTTTTTTTTTTTTTTACAGAATTTTCGGTCTTTTTTCTTTTATAGCGCAAAAAATAAAAAACCCAGAGGTGATTAAATACCACCAAAAAAAAAGCTCTATTTGTGTGAAAAAAAGACAAAAATTTCATATGAGTAATTGTCATTCAAAATGTGAGAGCACCAAAAGCTGAAAATTGGTCTGGTTAGGAAGGAGGTTTAAGTGCCCAGTGTTCAAGTGGTTAATAAACATCGATCACTTGTTACATTGTGTTCAATCACTTTAATAAACATCAATGACTTGTTACATTGTATTCAATCGCCATAGTGTAAAACCATTGTAAATAGGTTTATTTAAAAAACGTAGAACACGTACATCAATGCTGATGTATTCAAGCATAAAACCAATGAGATCACAAGAGAAATCCAAATAGCGCAATGTTATGGAGCTGGCTAAATGCAAACCAACGTGTTTCGTCCACAAGGACAGCATCTGGGGTTTCACACTTGCAATATTGTTTTTCTTTCAGCGCTGCACTTTTTAATGTTACCACTTTAATAAACATTGATCACTTGTTATATTGTATTTAATCACTTTAATAAACATTGATCATTCGACACGCTGATTGGCCAACCACAGAGGGAGCGCGCCTCAGAGCCGTGCATGTGAGTCACGTACAGGTACATGATTTCGCGCTCAAGGGCCGCACTGCTGCAGTAAATGTACGTGGGGCGGTCCTTAACCACTTCCCGACCGCCCCATGTATATATACGTCAGCAGAATGGCACATACAGGCAAGATCACGTACCTGTACGTGACATTCTTCCGGCGGTTGGGGTGTCCGATCGGAACCCCCTCCGCCGGCGGGGGCGGTCGGGATCGCTTCAGGAGCGATCCGGCACGAGGGGACGGCCAGTGGTTTCTGGCCACCCCTCGCGATCGCTCCTGGCGAATCAGATGCTTCCCCTTCCTGTGTAATTGTAAACACAGCAAGGGAAAGTGATGTCACGCTCCTCGTGTCGGTCTTTCTGACCGGGACGCCGAGCGGAGAAGACATCAGGTTAGTGCACCAACACTACACTGACACCAGGCACACATAGGCACATATTTCACCCCCCTGATCACCCCCCAGATCACCCCCTGCCCCCCCCAGTCACAGTGTCACTGATTGCAGTGATCATTTATTTTACTGATCACTGCATTTAGTGTCAGTGTGACTGCAATAACTGTCAGGGCAGTTACTTTTAGGCCCCTTTAGGTCTAAGGTAGCCCCCTACCCCCCCCCAATAAAGGTTTAACCCCTTGATTGCCCCCTAGGTAACCCTTTCACCCCCTTTTGCCAGTGTCACTAAGCGTTTTTCTGATCGCTGCATTAGTGTCACTGGTGCCGCTAGGTAGCCAGTTTTTTTTTTTAGGTTAACCGCCAGGTTTATATAGGTTTATAAATAGGTTTATAGGTCAGGTACCCCATATTACAACCTAAATAAAGGTTTTAACCCCTTGATTGCCCCTAGAGTTAACTCTTTCACCAGTGATCACCGTATAAGTGTCACTGGTGACGCTGGTTAGCCAGTTAGTTATTTAGTTATTTAGGTTCCCCGTCAGGTTTTTATATAGCGTCAGGTACCCCCATATATTACCCAATAAAGGTTTTAACCCCCTGATTGCCCCTAGTTAACCCTTTCACCAGTGATCACTGTATAACTGTTACGGGTGACGCTGGTTAGTTAGCTTGTTGTTTTTTATACTGTCAGGGCACCCGCCATTTATTACCCAACTATCGGTTTAACCCCCTGATCGCCCGGCAGGTGATATCAATTAGGTTTTAGGGTCAAATAAGGTCTGCGTCACCCCAGGTTAGTGCCAGTACCGCAAACACCCACGCGCAAAGCATACACCTCCCTTAGTGGTATAGTATCTGAACAGATCAATATCTGATCTGATCAGATCTATACTAGCGTCCCAGGAGTTTAGGGTTCCAAAAAACGCATTGTTAGCAGGATCAGCCCAGATACCTGCTAGCACCTGCGTTTTCCCCTCCGCCCAGCCCAGCCCACCCAAGTGCAGTATCGATCGATCTCTGTCACTTACAAAACACTAAGCACACATAACTGCAGCGTTCGCAGAGTCAGGCCTGATCCCTGCGATCGCTAACAGTTTTTTTGGTAGCGTTTTGATTCAGTCGCCAGCAGCCTAGGAGCTTTTTTTCCTGTGAATCTCACTAGTGTACTACTAAATTTAGAGCCCAAAATGGCAAATCGCAAGTACACTAGTGAACAGGCCTACTTGTGTACCTGAGTATGTCAGATAGTGAAGAGGAGGTCACTCATCTGTCAGAATCAGGCTCAGAATACGATCCAGTAGACAACAGCGGCTCCATGACAGATGGCTCTGGCGACAGAGTCGTGGTCCCTGCTAAGGTCAGGCGTACCCGAACCCGATCTTCTGCTGTTGTTGAGGTGCAGGAACCGCAGGTCTCTCGTATGGAGCAGAGAAGTACTAGCGCCGCTATTCCTTCTGGTGAACTGGCAAGCACCAGCGGCCTAGTACACCCTGGACGTAGTCAAACCAGCACTGCAGTAACACTTGGTGACGTGGCGAGTCCCATAAGTGCAGTTCAAGCTGGCGAGGTGGCAAGCACAAGTAGTGTCCTGCTGCCACCAAGAAGAAGACAAAGGCAGGCCCGTCGATCACATAGTGTCCTTCCTGCAGAATTCGCCAATCCTGATTGGATGCCCACCACTTCTGCAGGACCCGTACTTCCCCCATTCACTGGCGAACCCGGTATTCAGGTGGAAACAGCTGATTTTAAGCCATCCGATTTTTATTCGCTGTTTTTCACGGAAGATCTCTATAGATCTATTGTGGACCAAAGTAATATATACGCTGGTCAATACATGGCCGCTAATCCCCAGTTGCCTTCCCTTGCCAGAGATTGGAAACCAATTACGGTTTCCGAATTTAAGTCCTTTCTGGGCCTTTCCCTCAACATGGGCATACATAAATTCCCAACTCTGAGGTCTTATTGGTCCACCTCACCGCACCACCAAATGCCCGTGTTCTCTTGCTCCATGTCCAGGGTACGATACGAACAGATCTTGCGGTTCATGCACTTCAGTGACAATGAACTCTGTCGTCCTCGTGGAGACCTGAATTTGATCGGCTCTACAAAATTCGGCCCCTCATAAACCACTTCAACCAACGTTTTGCAGCCTTGTTTACTCCCAATCAAGTTGTCTGCGTTGACGAGTCCCTGATTAAGTTTTCTGGCCGCTTGTCTTTCAAACAGTTCCTTCCCAGCAAGCGTGCCAGATACGGGGTCAAGCTCTACAAGCTCTGTGACAGGGCAACAGGCTATACGTGGAGCTTTTCGGTTTATGAGGGAAAAGATAGTTACGTAGAGCCGGAGAACTGTCCAGATTACATAGGGAGCGCTGGCAAGATAGTGTGGAACTTGGTGTCACCCTTATTCGGAAAGGGGGTACCACTTGTACGTGGACAATTATTACACGAGCGTGCCACTGTTTAGTCACTTGTTTGATCAGCAGATTGGAGCATGTGGCACCGTGCGACCTAATCGCCGGGGCTTTCCCCAGCGGCTTGTAGATTCCCCTCTTAGGCTGGGGGAGAGAGCCTGCTTGAAGTGTAATAATTTGCTCACTATGAAGTGGAGGGATAATAGGAATGTTTTCGTTCTTACCTCCCTTCATGCAGACACGACAGTCCAAATTCGTACGGCGGCTGGTGTTGTGACGAAACCCCTCTGTGTCCACGAGTATAACCAAAATATGGGAGGGGTGGACCTCAACGACCAGTTTTTGGCGCCGTACCTAGTTGCCCGTAAGGCTAGACGCTGGTACAAAAAAGTGTCTATTTATTTGTTCCATTTGGCTTTGCTGAATGCTCATGTGCTATACGGAGCTTCAGGCGGGACGTTACCCTTCCTTGAATTTCAGGGAGAGGTTGTCACAGACCTTCTGTATCCAGGCGGTTCTGCACCTCAACATCCCCTACCAAATGCAGTAAGCCGGCTGCATGAGAGGCATTTTCCTTATGTCCTCCCGAGTACCCTACCCAACGAGCCCCCCAAAGAAGATGTCGTGTCTGTACCAAGCGCGGATGTAGGCGTGACACCCGTTATTATTGTCCACGCTGTCCTGACAATCCTGGTCTCTGCATGTTTTGACCGCTACCACTCACTAGTGAGGTATTAGCGTAGGGTACAGCATTTCACAGGCTAGGATACACTTTCACAGGGTCTCAAGAATGCCATCGCATTTTGAGACCCGACCGTTGCAGTTAAAATTATAGTTACAGGGTCTCAAGAATGCCATCGCATTTTGATACCCGACCGTTACAGTTAAAATTATAGTTTAAAAAAAAGTGTAAAAAATAAAAATAAAAAAAAAAGTACAAAAAAAACCCCCCAAAAAAATATATAAAATAAAAAAACAAAAATAGTTGTCGTTTTATTCTCTCTCTCTCTATTCTCTCTCTATTGTTGCTCTTTTTTACTCCATTCTATTCTGCAATGTTTTATTATGTTTTATCATGCTTGCTTTTCAGGTATGTAATTTTGTTTACTGTGTTTTATTGTTAACCATTTTTTTGGAGGCTTGCCCGTGGAAAAGTCCGACCATGTGTACGTGGCATAATTTTTTTGCGGGAGGATGCCCCCATGCTTCGGCATATATATATATTTTAGGCACCGGTTGCGTTAACAAAATGTTTTATTTTTTACTAGGTTTTTTTTTTGGTATTTGCTTTGCAGGTATGGTATGGTAAGGTCTTACTGTTATACTGTAATGTTACTTTGTTTTAATGTTAACCATTATTTGCTTAGCAGGTACGCCATTCAGTTGCAGCGCGGATTTATTTATCTTGACAGCAACAGCGTTTGCTCCCACGATACATAAAGCCGTGACTCCAACGCTGTAGGAGGTGATTTCACCATCACAGTTAAAAAAAAGAGCATATATGCCGAAGCATGGGGGCAGCAGAGGGCGGAGGAGCGATTTTTCTCCTAATGCTACGTACATACGGTCGAAATTCCGACGGAGGCTTGCCCGTGGAAAAGTCCGACCATGTGTACGTGGCATAACTTTTTTGCGGGAGGATGCCCCCATGCTTCGGCATATATAAATGGTGCATGTATGCCCATCATTAGAAGTGGGTGGATGAAGGGAGGTATTCTAATGGTGGGCATACCCACCAATCAATCTCTTTTTTTCGTTCAGCCAAGAGGCTGCATGAAAAAAAAAGATTACAATATATGTCCAGTATGTTGCTGGACTTTGAATGGTTATACCAGAATGATGCCTGCAGGTTTAGGTATCATCTTGGTATCATTCTTTTCAGCCAGTGATCGGCTTTCATGTAAAAGCAATTCTAGCGGGTAATTAGCCTCTAGACTGCTTTTACAAGCAGTGGGAGGGAATGTCCCCCCTCCCAGATATAAACCGCGCCATTGGGAAATTGGGAAAGCGTTTTATCACACCAATCTTGGTGTGGTCAGATGCTTTGAGGGCAGAGGAAAGATCTAGGGTCAAATAGACCCCAAATTTTTCAAAAAAAGAGTACCTGTCGCTGCCTATTGCTATCATAGGGGATATTTACATTCCCAGCGATAACAATAAAAATGATAACTAAGAAAAAAAAATGGAAGGAACAGTTTAAAAATAAAATAAAAAAGCTAAATGAATAAAAAAAAAAAAAAAAAAAAAAAAAAAGCACCCTCCCCCCCCCTTCTCTTGCTCAAAAGCGAACACAAGCGTTGGTCTGGTGTCATATGTAAACAGCAATTGCACCATGCATGTGAGGTATCACCGCGAAGGTCAGATCGAGGGCAGTAATTTTAGCAGTAGACCTCCTCCGTGAATCTAATGTGGTAACCTGTAAAGGCTTTTAAAGGCTTTTAAAAATGTATGTAGTTTGTCGCCACTGCGTGTTTGTGCGCAATTTTAAAGCATGTCGTGTTTGGTATCCATGTACTCGGCCTAAGATCATATTTTTTATTTCATCAAAAATTTTAGCAATATAGTGTGTTTTAGTGCATTAAAATAAAAAAAAGTGTATTTTTTCCACAAAAAATGCGTTTGAAAAATCGCTGCCCAAATACTGTGTGGAAAAAAAAATGCAACACCCACCATTTTAATCTGTAGGGCCTTTGCTTTAACAATATATATATATATAGTGTTTGGGGGTTCAACGTAATTTTCTTGCAAAAAAAAAATAGGTTTCATGTAAACAAAAAGTGTCAGAAAGGGCTTTGTCTTCAAGTGGTTAGAAGAGTGGGTGACGTGTGACATAGGCTTCTAAATGTTGTGCATAAAATGCCAGGACATTTCAACCCCCCCCCCCCCCCAAATGACCCCATTTTGGAAAGTAGACACCCCAAGCTATTTGCTGAGAGCAATGTTGAGCCCATTAAATATTTTTTTTTTTTTGTCCCAAGAGATTGAATAATGAACAAAAAAAAAAAAAAAAGTTGTCACTAAATGATATATTGCTCAAACATGTCATGGGCATATGTGAAAATACACCCCAAAATACATTCTGTTGCTTCTCCTGAGTACGGGGATACCACATGTGTGGGACTTTTTGGGAGCCTAGCTGCGTACGGGGCCCCGAAAACCAAGCACCACCTTCAGTCTTTCTAAGGGTGTAATTTTTTTATTTCACTCCTCACAGCCAATCACAGTTTCGGAGGCCATGGAATGCCCAGATGGCACAACCACCCCCCCCCCCCCCCAAATGAGCCCATTTTGGAAAGTAGACACCCCAAGCTATTTGCTGAGAGGTATGGTGAGTATTTTGCAGATCTCACTTTTTGTCACAAAGTTTTGAAAATTGAAAAAAGAAAAAAAAAACATTTTTTTCTTTACTTTCTTCATTTTCAAAAACAAATGAGAGCTGTAAAATACTCACCATGCCTCTCAACAAATAGCTTGGGGTGTCTACTTTCCAAAATGGGGTCATTTGGGGGGGTTTTGTGCTATTTTGGCATTTTATGGCCTTCGAAACTGTGATAGGTAGTGAGGAGTGAAATCAAAAATTTGCACCCTTAGAAATCCTGAAGGCGGTGATTGGTTTTCGGGGCCCCGTACACGGCTAGGCTGCCAAAAAGTCCCACACATGTGGTATCCCCGTACTCAGGAGAAGCAGCAGAATGTATTTTGGGGTGCAATTCCACATATAACCATGGCATGTGTGAGCAATATATCATTTAGCGACGACTTTTTGTAAAACATTTATTTATTTATTTTTTTGTCATTATTCAATCACTTGGGACAAAAAAAAAATATTCCATGGACTCAACATGCCTCTCAGCAAATAGCTTGGGGTGTCTACTTTCCAAAATTGGGTCATTTGGGGGGTTTTGTGCTATTTTGGCATTTTATGGCCTTCGAAACTGTGATAGGTATTGAGGAGTGAAATCAAAAATTTACACCCTTAGAAATCCTGAAGGCGGTGATTGGGTTTCGGGGCCCCGTACGCGGCTAGGCTCCAAAAAGTCCCACACATGTGGTATCCCCATACTCAGGAGAAGCAGCAAAATGTATTTTTGGGGTGCAATTCCACATATAACCATGGCATGTGTGAGCAATATATCATTTAGTGACAACTTTTTGAAAAAAAATATATTTTTTTTTTGTCTTTTTTCAATCACTTGGGACTAAAAAAATAAACATTCAATGGGCTCAACATGCCTCTCAGCAAATAGCTTGGGGTGTCTACTTTCCAAAATGGGGTCATTTGGGAGGGTTTGTACTTCCCTGACATTTTAGCACCTCAAGAAATGAGATAGGCAGTCATAAATTAAAAGCGGTGTAAATTCCAGAAAATGTACTCTAGTTTGTAGACGCTATAACTTTTGCGCAAACCAATAAATATACGCTTATTGGCATTTTTTTTACTAAGACATGTGGCTGAATACATTTTGGCCCAAATGTTTGACTAAAATTTTGTTTATTAGATTTTTCTTATAGCAAAAAGTAGAAAATATCATTTGTTTTCAAAATTTGCGTTTTTTTTTCCGTTTATAGCGCAAAAAAAAAATAAAAATCACAGAGGCAATCAAATACCATCAAAAGAAAGCTCTATTTGTGGGAAGAAAAGGACGCGAATTTCGTTTGGTTACAACATTGCATGACCGCGCAATTACCAGTTAAAGCAGTGCAGTGCGAAATTGAAAAAAGACCTCTGGTCCTTAAGCTGACAATTGGTCTGGGGCTGAAGTGGTTAAGTGGTTAAAATTGAGCAAACTGGTGGAATGGCGGCAGACTAGGATAGTTAAAATTCTAAAATCTAAACAAATTTCCCCAAATCAGCCAAACAGTCATTGGCTGAAAGCAAAAAAAAAAATAAAATAAAAAATGTCTCTCATAAAAAGCAGTAAGAGCGGCTCATTAGCCACTAGGTGACTCTTCTTGAGAATACTACCTTGGAGGTCCTTTTCCTCAATTTAGCTCCTAAGTCCCTCAAATCGTTCTTTAGGACACTCCATCTGCCGGATCTTCCCAAGCACCTCCCATTAATCTGTCCACCAGATCCGTGATGTGCCGAACCCAAGGGAACGGTAGACAACATACTGTTCGGCGCTTCAGGTTTTTGTCACAGATTGGCCTCTCTGTCCTTCTAATAATTGAGTTCCCTACCACCAGAATCTGTCTTTCCTTTCCCTTTGCTTCCCCCCCAAGCTCACTGGAGGAATTCTTCCCCTGGCAGCTAGGAGAGTCCCTCAGCTCCAGCAGTGCTGGTCCTTGACTGGTATCACCAATGTCACTCAATGGAGCATACTTATTGGGATGCTCCAGCCCTGGATCGGCCTCCCCCTCTACCCTTCCTGACTGTCACCAATCTACTCTTTGCTAGTGCCTGCACCTCTTTGTCTCCACCCACCTCTGTGCTGGCCCCTGCCGGCACCTGCCATGTACGTTCCTGGCTCTCCTTTAGTGTGGAGGGTCTTCTCAGTGCTGACAGTTGCTTCCCCAGATTCAGAACCTGGGCTTCCAGGGAAACAATGCGCTTACATTTTGCACAGCAGTATTTACCCTCGATCGGATGATCAAGGAACGCATACATGCCCCAAGATGTACAACGAGTCGCCTCTTCACACCCGCCGTGCATCGTACCTATTAATTTAATGAGGATTGGGGAATTATACCCTGTCAAAATTACCTAACAACTAGCTTCCTGACACTAATACTCAACAATACACAGGTACTCGCAGAACCACATGCACTCGCAGAACCACGTGCACTCGCAGACCACTCGCTGACCTACGTGCACTCGCAGACCCACGTGCACTCGCAGACCTACGTGCACTCGCAGACCTACGTGCACCCACAGACCTACGTGCAGACCACTCGCAGGCCTACATGCACGCGCAGACCTACGTGCGCTCGCAGACCTACGTGCACAAGCAGACCACTCGCAGACCTACGTGCACTCGCAGACCTACCTGCACTCGCAGACCTACATGCACTCGCAGACATACGTGCGCTCGCAGACCACTCGCAGACCTACGTGCACTCGCAGACCTACCTGCGCTCGCAGACCTACCTGCGCTCGCAGACCTACATGCAATTGCAGACCACTCGCAGACCTACGTGCACTCGCAGACCAACATGCAACATTGTCAACTCATAACCTGAACAATGGCCTGCAGGACACATTTAAAGTTAAATTGAAGCACCATGCCACTGCTCACAGGCCCAGATACAACTTTATTCCACTAAAAATCAGGGGCGCAACTCATAAAGTAGCCATTGCGTTTCGGGTGTTCAAGAGCGTCCCCTTCATCAGGGCTTATCTGACAACAATGTGAACAAACCAAAAGCGAACTGGACCTACAATGGTATTTTTTTCCAGTGTGACTCACAAAGCACAGGCCTCGTCAGCAACTTGTTTGGCAAGCAGGCAATCAAGTCCTGATGAAGGGGTTTGCTCTTGGACCCCTGAAACGCTTTGAGATCTTTTTGGACTGTACCCCTGACTTCTATTGGAATAAAGTTGTATCTGGACCTCTTAGCAGTGGTGTGGCGTTTCAATTTAAATTTTTGTTACATCACACTACAAGCCAAGCGGAGATCCTCTGGGGTGCAGAAGCTGACCGACCAAGAACCAAATCATTTATATCAATATCAATACTTTAAGGTAATACCACGCAGGGCCGTCTTTAATATTGATTGGACCTGGGCAAACATTTTCTTGGGCCCTCTCTAATCCACTTATTAACTATTTGCGGGCAGTGCAGGCTCAAGGGGAAGCTGCCTTGGGCTCCAAAACAATGAGTGAGCTGCCCCTTTTGCCCTGCGTTAAAGACAGCCCTGAATACCAGTGAGATAACCCTACGGGCTCAGCTCTATTCTTCCACTTTCCTCAACTGCAGAAAAAAACAGTCAGGACTCTTGTTCTTAGACTGTTTAACCACTTCCTTCCTCGCCCATAATCAAATGACATCCGCAGGAGGGATCTCCCATCCTGGGATCTCCCATATGACGTCATCAGCTTTCCGATCGTCTAGGGGACGTGCGCCTGCCGCGTCGCTCGGGAGCCGATGCGCGTGCCCGGAGGCCGTGATATCTGCTGGCCACCCACGATTGCCGGTAATACAGAGCAGGGACGTGGATCTGTGTGTGTAAACACACAGATCCTTGTCCTGTCAGGGGAGAGGAGACCGATTGGTGTTCCTCTGCACTGGGGACACACAATCGGTCTCCTCCCCTTGTCAGTCCCCTCCCCCTACAGTTAGAATCCCTCCCTAGGTAACACATTTAACCCCTTTATCGCCCCCTAGTGTTAACCCCTTCCGCCAGTGACATTTATACAGTAATCAATGCAGTTTTATACCACTGATCGCTGTATAAGGGTGAATGGTCCCAAAATAATGTCAAAAGTGTCCGATAAGTCCGCCACAATGTCACAGTCACGATAAAAAATCGCAGATCGCCGCCATTACTAGTAAAAAAAAAAATAATAATAAAAATGCCATAGATCTATCCCTTATTTTGTAGACACTTTTGCGAAAACCAATCAATATACGCTTATTGCGATATTTATTATTTTTATTTTTTTCATAAAAATTGGGATATTTATTTTAGCAAAAATATGTAGAACAATATATATTGGCCTAAACTGAGGATTAAAACATTTTTCTTTTTAAATAAAAAAATTGGTGATATTTATTATAGATAAAATACTAAAAACAGCGCTAAAACAGTGAGATAATTAAATCTTTCTGTGCAAAGTCCATGAATCTGTGTCATAAACAGTATTGTACTAGTAGATAGTCCTTGAGTGTTTCTGAGAAAGTAGTGCACAGTTCAATCGGTAGTGACTTTCCTTGTGATATATAGTGTATACAGTTGTATATCCAAGCACCGTTACAGACAGCTTCACCACGTGAGGCACTCTCCCCTCAGGGGGTTAAACTCACCGGAATGACAATTTAAACAGGCCTTAAGATATGGGGTATCACTATGGCTACCACTGCCCAGGACGCGTCACACATCCACCGTTATAAAGGGTCTGGTCTCTTCCTCAGATTTTAGGTATCAGCAACAAGGAATCAGGGGTTCAAAGGGGAATCAACTCGCAATGATGGTCATAAAAAAACGGAGAGAATGGCATCCATAGCGTAATCCCGTTTTTATTTCACAACATTAAAAACAAATGAACCCTACAACTTCCCCTTTAAGAAAATAACGTACAATAAGCATTCTTTAAAACAGCATGTAAAGTAATCACTTGCGTGTGGGGAATGGGTAGGTGGCAATCCTCCACTTGGCCACAGCAGCAGTAACGTTCCTCCTGGATCAACGTGTGTGTGTCTCTGCTGACACTTCGCGTCACTTCCGGGTGGGTGGTTAGCGCTGGTGGACCGCAAACGACACTTCCGGTCAAACGTCGTGTAGGCCACGCCCTGACGCGTTTCGTCACTTCCTGACTTCAACAGAGGGCGTGGCTACACGACGTTCAGGCCGGTTTAAGTACCTGACTGGTCTGGATTGTGGCCAATCAGGGAGCTCAAAAACCGGACTAAGTTACCATGGCGATCAGACGCCGTGGTTCTATACTCAGTATAGACAGGAAATACAGTCATGCATCATCCTATACAGATGCCAGCATATAAGCGCATAGCAAATCGGTACATATTAAAAAATGGATGGAATAACATTCTATTAGTAAAACTCAGGATAAAACCGTGGTGGGCATCAGCACACTGGGAACGGGAGCTGACATCTTATGTGCAGCAATGTCTCAAAGTTGATTTTAACACAAAATCATTAGTAAACGAACAAAATGGTGCAACAGCAGTACATATGGGAATTGTAAATATATTCATACTGAATAAGTTGGCAAAATATTTAGATAAATAAATAAATAAATATAGTTAAATAGATGTAAGCCATACAAAATGAGATATGTGATGGAACCACACTCAGAGGGATTTCGGGGATTTTTTCTATATATTAAAAAAACATATGAAAAAATATATATATAAAAAAATATACATATATATTAAAAATTTATATTAAAAATTTAGAAAATTAAAATTAAAAAATATATATATATATTAAAATATATCAAGACCCACAAGGAATAATATATATATAAAAAAATATATATATATATTAAAATATTAAGACATGTTAAAAACCCACAAGAGAAAATAAATCATAATAAAAATACACATAGAGCTATGTGTATTTTAAAACGCTTAAAAAAGAACGTTTTAAAATAGTAGTACCCTGATTAGATGTTAATTGTAGATATATATACATAAGAAATATTTTAGGACTCCTTTATACCAATCACCCATAAATAACTAAATGGGGAGAATATGTGTAGACTAAAGACCATATATATAAAAAAATATATACATAAAACATATATACATACAAAAATATATATATATATAAGATATAGAAATACACATAGTAGGAGAAATCCAGGGAATTTTCGGGTTATGTTGCTCTATGAGAGATTATATAGATTATAGAAGACAGACATGCTTAATAGTCGCTGATAAAGCAGTTGATATCTAAATCCACATTTAACCCTTTAGGCGAGAGCGTGTCTACAAGGAAAATCCATTCTGTCTCTCTCTTAGACAGTTCCCGCACCTGGTTGCATCCTCTCCATGATGGGTTGAGATGATCAATGCCCCAGAATTGTAGACCCGACGGGTCTTGATTGTGGTGTAACTTAAAATGTAACGACAAATTATGATCTTTGTAGCCTAGTTTGATATTAGCAATGTGTTCAGCAATCCTGATCCTCAATAGTCTCTTTGTCCGGCCTATGTAAATCAAATTGCATGGGCATTGAATCGCATATACTACGTAGGCTGTGTTACATGTAATGAAGTCCTTATTTTTAAATTGTCTGTTATTGGTAGTAGACGTGAATGATTCGAGTGCTCTCAATGGGTGGGCCACTTCTCTGCAGGGTTTGCATTTTCTACAAGAGAAAAAGCCGTCCCTATCCCAGAAAGTAGGGTGTTTGGATGGGGGATCTATAACTTTCTTGACGATCTTGTCCGCAAAACTCGGTGCCCTTCTATAAATAAAACTGGGTATCTCAGGCAAGGACGGTTTTAGGATTTTGTCCATGAGAAGAATATGCCAATGTGTGTGGAATATGTTTTCAACTTCCTTGAATTGATTGTGGAACCCTGAGATAAAGCTCCATTCCTGGGTATTTTTAGTTGTGGTACCAGGAGGTTTATCTTCCAATAACGTAATTCTTGGGGTCGCAGCTATCTCCTTGATGGTTTTATCCAAGTATATTCCTTTATATCCTTTCTCTTCAAATTTCTTTTTTATTATTAGTGATTGGATGTCAAAATCTGTGTCCTTGGTGCAATTCCTTCGAATCCTAGTGAATTGCCCTTTAGGAATATTTCTCAGCCACAAAGGGTGGTGGCCACTTTGTGTTGGTAAATAACTGTTAGAGTCAGTTGGCTTAAAAAAGACTCTAGTATGCAGTTTATTACTTTCTCTAAAAATATTGACGTCTAAAAAATTAATGCTTGAGTCACTTATCTCGCTTGTTAGGACAATATTATTAGTGTTGCGATTCAGTTCATCAATGAATTGTTGTAACGAGGTCCGAGAGCCTGACCAGATAAAAAACAGGTCATCAATATATCTTTTATAAAAGATCAAGTTATCTGGTTTAAAAGCAAAAATCCTTTTATCTTCCCACTCCCCCATAAAAAGATTAGCGATGCTGGGTGCAAATTTAGCACCCATGGCTACGCCTCTTTTCTGTTGATAAAAACACCCATTATACCAAAAATAGTTGTGGCTTAAACTAAAATCAAGAGCATGTCTTAAAAACAATTTATGTTTGTGTTTGATGTCTTCCCTCTGGCATAAGGCCCAATTCAGAGCCAACAGGGCGTCGTCATGCTGGATAATAGTGTAGAGGGACGAGACGTCCGCCGTAACTAAGAATACCTCTTGATCATTAGTAAAAGAGATGTTTTCAAGTTGTTGTAATAGGCTCTTTGTATCTCTTAAGTACGCCTTTGTTTGTACAACACTCTTCTGTAGGAAGACATCAAGATATTGGCCCATGCGTGAAGAGACTGAACCGATACTGTTGACAATGGGTCTGCCTGGGGGACACTGGACATTTTTGTGTATCTTCGGCAATGTGTATATAGTTGGGATACGGCTGGTACTTGGATTGAGATACTTCATCTCTTTTGTGTTAAGTACTCCCATTGACACACCCATTTGCACAAGAACATCCAAATCTTTTACGTATTGCATAGTTGGGTCTTTTTCTAGTTTTCTGTATGTGTCTTCATCATTCAGCATCTCCATTAATTGGTTGTGGTAAAACTCTTTGGTTAAGATCACCACCCCTCCTCCTTTGTCCGCTGGTCGGATAATGATGTCTTTCCTTTCCTCTAGGGATTTAATCCCTTCCTGAATATGTCTTGGATTCACATCTTTTTTTGGGATGATTTTTTTCAAGATCTCTTAAAACCAGATTTTTAAAAACATCTATTTGTTGGTTGGCTCCGTTTAATGGATTAAAAAGAGATTTGTTGCGTAAGCCACTATTCATCTGTACAGAGGCGATACCTGTACTGGGTTGAGAGTTCTTATTTAAAAAGTATTTCTTAGTATTAATCTTACGTATATATTTATGTATATCTATAAAAGTGTCAAATTTATTTATCGGTCTTTTTAGGCCGCATTTCAGCCCTAAATTTAAAATGTTGGTTTCTTTGTGGGTTAAAACAGTATCTGTTAAATTAAAAATTCCTCCTAGTCCTTTTCCCTCCTTCTTTTTCTGGAGCTTTCGTCCGGCTCTGCAGCCGCGTGCTCTTCTCTCCTTTGTCCATAATAGTTGTGGTTCTCCTCCCAATAGGGGTGTTCCCTCCACTGGGCATGTTGCGTGGGCATAGGCATTGGGGGTCTCCCTCTTTGGGGTGGGTATCCCCGGCCTCGTTTTTGCCAACCCCGTCCCCTCCCTAAAAAAGAACGCGGGGATTGTTGTCTATTTTGGTATTCATATTGACTCAGGGGTTCATATTTATTGTGTGTGGGAACCTTATAATGATAGTTTTGTGCAGATGGTCTTTGTGAGTTTGAACCTCTTCCTCCTCTCGGTGGATATCCTTTTCCTCCAAAATTGTCATGGCGGATAGGTGTAGAGCAGTCCATGGGTGGTTGTGATATTGTGGCTCGTTCTGAGGGTCCTACATTGGTAGTGTCCATATTAGGTGTCGGTCTCAGAGGAATATTGTCTCTTGGAGCCTGTTCTGTGTTCCTAACAATCGGAAGTTGCCCTCTTGGTTGTTGCCATAAATATATTGATCCGGTTTGGAAGTCACCCATATCTCTATGATACTTCTTAATTTTTTTCTTTTGTGTATCCTTATCGACTTTCTCTAATTTCTTTTTTATACGAATATTAAAGTCTATCACCTGTTGGGAGTCTTTAATGGGCTCAAGTTGTGTTTTTAGTTCGTTAATTCTGTTTTCCAGCTTGGCCATTTTTGTGCGTTTTCTTTTTAAAATCAATTCTTGTAATTTAAAACCCATATTGTTAAAAAATTCGAGCCATTCTTTTGTAGATTCTATGTCATCTAGGCCATCTTGGGGTACTACTTCCCATCTTAGGCTTCTAACAATGATTTTATCTTTTAGATATTGTTCCAGTGTGCAGATGTCCCACCACGTTCTAACCTGCTTTTCTAAAACATTTCCCAGGGTGATTAATACCCCATTATAATTAGCTTGGACCGCAGTCTGTTCATTTATACAAAAAATGCTATTAACATCAATTTGTCTGTTTGTTAGAAACTGTAGTGCATCCATAGCAGCTGAGAAAAAAGGAATAGCAAATATGAGCAGTAGAGTGTAGAATCAATGGCCTATAATTATACACTACTCAGCGCTGAATGCGTGTCCACAGTTAGAAACATACATCAGATGATATAAGGTCAGATATAAATATAAATATTAAATACTCATAAATATCTTAAATTAATCTAAGCAGCTGTTTAAATAAAACAATTATATAAAGGTGATAGTATAAAATCAAACGTTGGTAATAGTGAGATAAAATACTAAAAACAGCGCTAAAACAGTGAGATAATTAAATCTTTCTGTGCAAAGTCCATGAATCTGTGTCATAAACAGTATTGTACTAGTAGATAGTCCTTGAGTGTTTCTGAGAAAGTAGTGCACAGTTCAATCGGTAGTGACTTTCCTTGTGATATATAGTGTATACAGTTGTATATCCAAGCACCGTTACAGACAGCTTCACCACGTGAGGCACTCTCCCCTCAGGGGGTTAAACTCACCGGAATGACAATTTAAACAGGCCTTAAGATATGGGGTATCACTATGGCTACCACTGCCCAGGACGCGTCACACATCCACCGTTATAAAGGGTCTGGTCTCTTCCTCAGATTTTAGGTATCAGCAACAAGGAATCAGGGGTTCAAAGGGGAATCAACTCGCAATGATGGTCATAAAAAAACGGAGAGAATGGCATCCATAGCGTAATCCCGTTTTTATTTCACAACATTAAAAACAAATGAACCCTACAACTTCCCCTTTAAGAAAATAACGTACAATAAGCATTCTTTAAAACAGCATGTAAAGTAATCACTTGCGTGTGGGGAATGGGTAGGTGGCAATCCTCCACTTGGCCACAGCAGCAGTAACGTTCCTCCTGGATCAGCGTGTGTGTGTCTCTGCTGACACTTCGCGTCACTTCCGGGTGGGTGGTTAGTGCTGGTGGACCGCAAACGACACTTCCGGTCAAACGTCGTGTAGGCCACGCCCTGACGCGTTTCGTCACTTCCTGACTTCAACAGAGGGCGTGGCTACACGACGTTCAGGCCGGTTTAAGTACCTGACTGGTCTGGATTGTGGCCAATCAGGGAGCTCAAAAACCGGACTAAGTTACCATGGCGATCAGACGCCGTGGTTCTATACTCAGTATAGACAGGAAATACAGTCATGCATCATCCTATACAGATGCCAGCATATAAGCGCATAGCAAATCGGTACATATTAAAAAATGGATGGAATAACATTCTATTAGTAAAACTCAGGATAAAACCGTGGTGGGCATCAGCACACTGGGAACGGGAGCTGACATCTTATGTGCAGCAATGTCTCAAAGTTGATTTTAACACAAAATCATTAGTAAACGAACAAAATGGTGCAACAGCAGTACATATGGGAATTGTAAATTTATTTTAGCAAAAATTAAAAAACTTGTCACTCTTAAAAACCGCAGAGGTGATCAAATACCACCAAAAGAAAGCTCTATAATAAAAAAAATAATTTGGGTACAGTGTAGCATGACCGCTCAATTGTCATTCAAAGTGCGACAGCGCTGAAAACTGAAAATTGGCCTGGGCAGGAAGGGGGTGAAAATGCCCAGTATTGAAGTGGTTAATGCTGTTTGGTTCATCTATAAATCGGGCTGAATATTCCCTTCCATCATCTAAATGTTTGAAAAGCAAATTCCTGTTCACTTCCAATACCCAAACACGTGCAGATGAATCAAATAAACAAGAATTATCTTTTCACATTATTTTGAATAATTATTGAAACATTTATTATTGATAATAATCAATAATTATTTATTAAATCATTTAAATTACTATTCTTGCAATGTATTGTGTGCAGATTCTCAAACTCTTTAGCAAATCAACCTCTGCACTGTATAGACATCTGCTATAAAACAAGGACTTTGTCTCCCCCTTGTGGCCACATGTCATATTGTTCTTCCTCATTTTCCCCACACTGTCCTCCTTCCATTGCCATCTATTTACCCTTTTCTACAGATAAATAATTAGTGACATGTCAAATCGCATGCCAAATCGCTGCAATGTGAACCTGGGCTTAGGGATCTTGGATTGTAAGCTCCTTGAGGGCAGGGACTGATGCAAATGTACACTCTATACGTAAATCGCTGCGTAAATTGGCGGTGCTTTATAAGTACCTGTACTAAAATAAATAAATGAAAAATGTTACTATAAGACATGAGTGGTCTGATGCAGCAGAGCTTCAAATCTGACCTGAATTTTGTTCTTTTTCGTTTTCTTTCTTATTTCTGCAGCAAAAAATAAAACCTTTGGGCAAAAATTCTTCAAAAAGATTCTCTATTGCCTCTTAGCAAAAACTTTGGGGTATCTGCTTTGCAAATTGGGGTGGTTTTGCAGGTGTTTGTATTCTGGGCTCCAAAAATGGGATCGCGGTCAGGAGATCAGATGTGTTTATTATGCCCCATGAAACGGCGGCACGTCTGTGTTTTGGCGCATAGGAAACAAAGAAGTCTCACCTATACCGTACTGTGCAAAAGTTTTAGGCAGGTGGGAAGAAATGCTGTAAAGTAAGAATGCCTTCAAAAATATATATTATAATTTCTTCTTTTTATCAATTTCAATGATCAATTATCAATGAGTGAGCAAGCAGAAGAAATCTAAAAATCTAAATCAAATCAATATTTGGTGTGGCTACCTTTTGGCTTCAAACCAGCATCAGAACTTAACCACTTCAATACCGGACACTTTACCCCCTCCTGCCCAGGACAATTTTCAGCTTTCAGCGCTGTCGCACTTTGAATGACAATTGCGCGGTCATACAACACTGTACACAAATTACATTTTTATCATTTTCTTCCCACAAATAGAGCTTTCTTTTGGTGGTATTTGATCACCTCCGGGGGTTTTTATTTTTTGCTAAACAAACTAAAAAAGAACTAAATAAATAAAAAATAAAAAAACTTTATTTTTTTTCCGTTTCTGTTATAAATAAAATGTTCTCCTACACTGACGGGCACTGATGAGGCTGCACTGATGTGCACTGACGAGGAGGCACTAATATGTAGAATTGATGGGCGCCTATAGGTGGCACTGATAGACGCACTAATGGGCACTGATAAGAAGGCACTGACAGGCATTACTGATGGGCACTGATTGGCGATTTGGGTGGGCACTCATTGGGATTTGGGTGAGCACTCATTGGGATTTGGGTGGGCACTCATTGGGATTTGGGTGAGCACTCATTGGGATTTTGGTGAGCACTCATTGGGATTTGGGTGGGCACTCATTGGGATTTGGGTGGGCACTCATTGGGATTTGGGTGAGCACTCATTGGGATTTGGGTGGGCACTCATTGGGATTTGGGTGGGCACTCATTAGGATTTGGGTGAGCACTCATTGGGATTTGGGTGAGCACTCATTGGGATTTGGGTGGGCACTCATTGGGATTTTGGTGAGCACTCATTGGGATTTGGGTGAGCACTCATTGGCATTTGGGTGAGCACTCATTGGCATTTGGGTGGGCACTCATTGGCATTTGGGTGGGCACTCATTGGGATTTGGGTGAGCACTCATTGGGATTTAGGTGGGTACTCATTGGGATTTGGGTGAGCACTCATTGGGATTTGGGTGGGCACTCATTGACATTGTGGTGGGCACCTCTGATGGGGGCTGTGCTGATAATCAATGTGCTGATTATCAGTGCACACCCGCCCTCTGACAGGAGAGCCGCCGATCGGCTCTCCCTAGCAGCGCAAACTGAGCAAAGCCGATTACCAGCACTTCCTGGTTCACGCTGCCATCCGCTGTGATTGGACACGGCTGATCACATGTTAAAGACTCTTTACCACGATTGGAGATGTGGCGTGTCAGAGTGACACACCACACCACACCACTGATCGCCCTCGCGGCTTATCCTGCTGGACGTCCAGTCAGAGTAACTGAACCACTTCCCGACCGCCATTCTGCTATAGGCTGGGCGATCAAATTTTCGGAAGAACGTTCATGCGTTTTTTGTTGTGTGTAAGTCTCATGTGAAAAGTGAAGAGGTTACTCACCACATGAAAATTTTCGTACGACTAGAATACAACGTCCGAAGTGACGTAACGTGTTGAATAGTTTTGTACGTATTCTTTAGTTTCTGAGCATGCGTAGTCTTGCTCTTACGATTTTTTTTTCGGACGAAAACCGTGCCAATTAAAAGAAAATCTGCACATGCAACTTTTGTCGTCCGAAAAAGCAGAAACGGCTGTCAAAAGCACCGGACTAACGATCCGAAAATCGGCAGATCGTTCGTCGTACGAAAATTACCATACAATTTTCGGATCATGTGTACGGGCCTTTACACTCAAACTCGGGTATTTTGTAGGATTAGAGCCAGGTGTATGATTAACCAATTATACCAAGCAGGTGCTAATGATCATCAATTTCATTTGTAGGTTGGAACACAGTCATTAACGACTTCAGCAGCCCTGGAAGATTTACCCCCCCCCCCTTCATGACCAGGCAATTTTTTGCGAAACGGCACTGCATTACTTTAAATGACAATTGCGCAATTGTGCGACACTGTACCCAAATAAAATGTATGTTCTTTTTTTCCCACAAATAGGAGTATTTGATCACCTTTGTGTTTTTTTTTTTTTTTGCGCTTATAAAAAAAAAAAGACCGACAATTTTGAAAAAAACATTTTTTTTTTTTTACTTTTTGCTATAAAATATATATATATTATATATATACAGTGGTGTGAAAAAGTGTTTGCCCCCTTCCTCATTTCCTGTTCCTTTGCATGTTTGTCACACTTAAGTGTTTCGGAACATCAAACCAATTTAAACAATAGTCAAGGACAACACAAGTAAACACAAAATGCAATTTGTAAATGAAGGTGTTTATTATTAAAGGTGAAAAAAAATCCACCATCATGGCCCTGTGTGAAAAAGTGATTGCCCCCCTTGTTAAAACATACTATAACTGTGGTTGTCCACACCTGAGTTCAATTTCTCTAGCCACACCCAGGCCTGATTATTGCCACACCTGTTCACAATCAAGGCATCACTTAAATAGGGCTGCTTGACACAGTAAGGTCCACCAGAAGATCCTTAAAAGCTACACATCATGCCGAGACCCAAATAAATTCAGGAACAATTGAGAAAGAAAGTAATTGAGATCTATCAGTCTGGAAAGGGTTATAAAGCCATTTCCAAAGCTTTGGGAATCCAGCGAACCACAGTGAGAGCCATTATCCACAAATGGCGAAGACATGGAACAGTGGTGAACCTTCCCAGGAGTGGCCGGCCGCCCAAAATTACCCCAAGAGCGCAGCGACGACTCATCCAAGAGGTCACAAAAGACCCCACAACAACGTCCAAGGAACTGCAGGCCTCACTTGCCTCAGTTAAGGTCAGCGTTCATGCTCCACCATCAGGAAAAGACTGAGCAAAAATGGCCTGCATGGCAGAGTTCCAAGGAGGAAAACCACTGCTGAGCAAAAAGAACATCAAAGCTCGTCTCAATTTCTCCACAACACATCTTGATGATCCCCAAGACTTTTGGGACAACATTCTGTGGACCGATGAGACAAAAGTGGAACTCTTTGGAAGGTGTGTGTCCAAGTATATCTGGCGTAGAAGGAACACTGCATTTCAGAAAAAGAACATTATACCAACAGTAAAATATGGTGGTGGTAGTGTGATGGTCTGGGGCTGTTTTGCTGCTTCAGGACCTGGAAGACTTGCCGTGATAAAAGGAACTATGAATTCTGCTGTCTACCAAGAGATCCTGAAGGAGAATGTCCGACCATCTGTTCGTGTACTCAAGCTGAAACGAACTTGGGTTCTGCAGCAGGACAATGATCCTAAACACACCAGCAAGTCCACCACCGAATGGCTGAAGAAAAACAAAATGAAGACTTTGGAGTGGCCTAGCCAAAGTCCTGACCTGAATCCTATTGAGATGTTGTGGTATGACCTTAAAAATGCCGTTCATGCTCGAAAACCCTCTAATGTAACTGAATTAGGACAATTCTGCAAAGATGAGTGGGCCAAAAATTCCTCCAGGACGCTGTAAAAGCCTCATTGCACGTTATCGCAAACGCTTGGTTGCAGTTGTTGCTGCTAAGGGTGGCCCAACCAGTTATTAGGTTTAGGGGGCAATCACTTTTCACACAGGGCCATGATGGTTTGGATTTTTTTTCACCTTTAATAATAAACACCTTCATTTACAAATTGCATTTTGTGTTTACTTGTGTTGTCCTTGACTATTGTTTAAATTGGTTTGATGTTCCGAAACACTTAAGTGTGACAAACATGCAAAGGAACAGGAAATGAGGAAGGGGGCAAACACTTTTTCACACCACTGTATATATATATATATATATATATATTTATATATATATATATATATATATATATATATGGTCAAATCAAATTTCTTGATAAATGTAGGCCAATATGTATTCTGCTACATGTTTTTGGTAAAAAAAAAAATCCCATTAAGCGTATAGTGATTGGCTTGCGCAAAATTTATAGCGTCTACAAACTATGGAATATATACTGGAATTTTTATTTATTAGTTTTTTTTACTAGTAATGGCGACAATCAGCAACTTAGAGCGGGATTGCGATATTGCGGTGGACATTCAGACAATAACTGACACTTTTCACACTTTTTAGGGCTCAGTGACACTAATACAGTGATCAGTGCTAAAAATATGCACTGTCACTGTACTAATCAGGGGCGGACCACCCCCTCCCCCTCTATCCATCGCCGCTTTCCCTATCCATGCATCTGGTCCCTTTCAGGACACCGGAAGCATGGATTCCTATGTGGAGAGGCTGTGTTTTTGAAGCAGTTTAGAGCCAAAAGCTCTAATAGGCTTCAATATAGGGTGGGTTCGGGTCGCAGAGAGTGCGCTCCGATCCCACCCAGGTGTGTTACAACAGCCAATCAATATTCGCTGTTGTAACACTGATCCTCCTCCCGGCCAATCAGGAAGCGGGTTTGGACACCGGTCACCCAATTGGCTGAAAGGACAGGCAATCCTATTGGATGCCTAGGAGAAGGGGAGGAGCTGGAAGTTGCTATGAATGAGAGGACTCGGAGCTGAGCCGCTGCACCACGCTGCCTGCCACCCGCCACGATGGGGTAAGTGCCGGACCGACCGACAAACAGCGCGCGCGCGCGCGGGGGGGGGGGGGGGGGGGGGGGGGGGGGGGGTTGGCTGTCGCTCGCTGGGTGGTTGTTTGCCACCAGCCGCCACTGGTACTAATGACACTGGCTGGGAAGGAGGTTAAACATTTGGGGCAAACAAAGGGTTAGTGGTGTGCCTAACCAGTGTTTTGGTGTATTGTGGGAGGTGCTTTTACTAAGGCAATTCATGGATTTTATACCCTGCTTTGCGGGGAAAGAAAATCTATTACTTCCCCAATGACAGGACAGGGCTTTGCCTTGTTTATATAGGCAGAGCCCTGTCCCGTGTAAATTCATGACGATCGCTGGGTGGTGGCAGTAATCCATTGGCCGGTACCCGCTGTTCGACATCTACTGTGTTTAATCACAGCATGGCGGCACGCCCCCCTAGTCAGAAGTGCCAGATTACGTGCCTAGTACATGATCTGATGCAGCAGTGGGGCCTTGCCGCCGTATATCTATGTTATGTGGTTGCCAAGCGTTTCACAACAGATACAGCTGTGTAGGAAGCCTAAAACTGGGTGAGGAACAGCCAAACTCTGCTACTAAGGTGAGGCTGTAGAAGGCAGTTTCATTTCACAGGTATGGAAAGACTGAGCACAGCAACAAGACACAAGGTAATTATCACCTTAACACAAATTTGTGTTCTTGGCTTGAAGGGGGGTTATAGCGGGGTGATGCTTGCAGCTGCAGACGTCACCCCGGTACCATTTTTTTTTAGAGCCAGTAGTTGGCTTTTTAGTGATAACAACCGATGCGGCTAAAAGCCTCTCGGCTGTTATCCTAAAGCAGTGATGGCGAACGCGTGCCGCTGCCGGCACGCCGAGCCGTCTCTGTGGGCACGCCGTGACAAGTAAACTACAGTCATTCACTGACATTAAATTGTCCGCTCCCGCAAACTACATCTCCCACAGTTCTCTGGGGATAGCAGCGGTGACGTGTCTGAGTGGCATGGCGCATGCTCCGAACACTGAAGCCATGCCCCCGCTCTCAAACATCTGACGCACCCGTTGACGTGCCTGCGTGGGAAATCACCTGACACCACCGGAGTGACCGGGGACCGATTTCAGCAAATCAAATGTGAGTTTTATAACCAATTGCGGACCGGGCCATAGCCAAAAGATGGCTACAGCATGGTCGGCTTATTCTGGGAGGGTGTCCATGGACGTCCTCCCAGAATCTTGCTCTCACGCGCCTTACAGTGCTCTGCAGTGCTCTGCCCATACTATGCAATACTGTGCCCATACTATGCAATACTCTGCAATACTCTGCCCATACTCTGGGCAGAGTATGGGCAGACTATTGCAGAGTATGGGCAGAGTATTGCACAGTATGGGCAGAGTATTGCTTAGTATGGGCACAGTATTGCTTAGTATGGGCACAGTATTGCATAGTATGGGCACAGTATTGCATAGTATGGGCACAGTATTGCATAGTATGGGCACAGTATTGCATAGTATGGGCACAGTATTGCATAGTATGGGCAGAATACTGCAGAGTATTGCATACTTTGGGCAGAGTATGGGCAGACTATTGCAGAGTATGGGCAGACTATTGCAAAGTATGCAATACTCTGCAGTATTCTGCCCATACTATGCAATACTGTGCAATACTCTGCCATACTCTGCAATACTCTGCCTATACTATGCAATACTGTACGAATTGTTTTTCTAAACTAAAACCTCGTTATTCAGGTTTAATTGCACTGTTGGCACTTTGAAAAAAATAAGTTGTCGTTTTGGTTTGCAGTTTGGGCACTCGGGCTCAAAAAGGTTCGCCATCACGTCCCCCCCCCCTCCCCGCCACCTTCCGCTGCTCTTCCCGGCACTTCCGCCGGCTAGGCTGAGACACGGAAACGGCTTTGAAGCGACGTCACGTTTCGGTTTACTCAGCTGCCAAAATTATTCAGAATTGCAATCTTTATACTTTTAAGTGCTAAAGAGGGATTTGGAGGTCTTTTAGACCTCCGATCCCTCCATTGTCATCACCTTTTGCTGTCACAAGGGATGTTTACATTCCTTTAGAAAAAAAAAAGTTTTTTAACCACTTGCTTACCGGGCACTTACCGTATATACTCGAATATAAGCCGAGATTTTCAGCCCTTTTTTTAGGGCTGAAAGTCCCCCCCTCGGCTTATATTTGAGTCACCGCCGTCTGCCTACATGAACAGCGTGTCATGCAGACAGACGGCAGTTTTCAAAAGCCGCGCCGCCTCCTCCCGCCCGTCCGTGATAGGCGAACACTCATTTTCCCAGCAGTAAGTCAGTGTGCAGTGTTCCGCCTATCACGGACGTCCTGTCATTCTCCTCTCATGGATGAGGATGAGAGGACATCCGTGATAGGCGGAACACTATCCCCGCGAGCTCACGCAGCAAAGAAAACGCATACGGAAGTCGCGCCCGCATATGTAAATAATGTTCAAATCACACATGTGAGGTATCACTGCGATTGTCAGAGTGAGAGCAATAATTCTAGCACTAGACCTCCTCGGTAACTCTAAACTGGTAACCGTTAAATTTTTTTAAAGCTTCGCCTATGGAGATTTTTTAGGTACCATAGTTTGTCACAATCGCCATTTCACGAGTGTGCGCAATTTCAAAGCGTGACATGTTAGGTATCTATTAACTCGGCGTAACATCATCTTTCACAGTATACAAATAAATTTGACTAACTTTACTGTTTCGTTTTTTTTTTTTTAATTCATGAAAATAAATTTTTCACAAAAAACTGTGTTTGAAAGACCGCTGCGTAAATACCATGTGACAAAATATTGAAACGATGGCCATTTTATTGTCTAGAGCACAGGTGTCAAAACTCAAGGCCCCTGGGCCGAATCCGGCCCTCCAGGCCATTTCATGTGGCCCTCGCACATCTCCTGCAGCCCCCCCCCTCTGGTCCTCCTCCAGACCCTTACTTTCTGCTTTCAAGCAATGCAGCCAGCTTCCTCCCAGCAGAAGCATAAGGTGCACTGCGATGTAAGAGTGGGGGACTCGACTTCTGATGGTGGGGTGGCTCTTGACATCTTATGTAAGGGGAGGGGAAGCGCTGGACATCTAGTCTGGCCCGCAATGAAATTGAGTTCGACACCCCTGGTCTAGATTCTCTGCTAATAAACTATATATCAAAGCAGACTGGGGTTTCAAGATGTTCAGTTCTACGCTTTTTTTGAAGAAGCACAAAGGATCGGACAACGTTGAGGACCGTAGACACAGTGGTCAGCCAAGGAATCTTAATGCAGCAGATGAAAAACACATTGTGCTTATTAACCTTCAACATCAAAGATGTCCATCAGCTCAGTACTGGTGGGACCCAGGTACACCCATCTACTGTCTGGAGAAGAATGGCCAGAAGTGGTCTTCATGGAACAATTGCAGCCAAAAAGTCACACCTCTGATGTGCAAACGAGGCTAAGCGACTCAACTATGACCCAAAACTAGACATGAGCGTTTCATTTCATTACGATTAGTTCTTCTGCTGTATTCGAATCTCCGAATGGACATAGAAATGAATGTCAACAAATCAAAAAAAAAAAAAAGTTAAAGAAATTCACAAATGCATTTATTTCATTCAGATTACGTCACATGATGAGATAGTAGTAACCTCCGGGTATCTGCACTGTATAGAAATCTGACATAAAATAAGGACTTTGTCTCCCTCTTGTGGCCAAATGTCATATTGCGCTTATTTTCCCCACATTGTCCTCCTTCCATTGCCATCTATTTACCTTTTCTACAGATAAATAATTAGTGCATAAATTTAGATGTAATCATTATAAAAAAGGAGTTTGCATGTTCTCCCTGTGTGGGTTTCCTCCGGGTACTCTGGTTTCCTCCCACACTCCAAAGACATGCCGGTAGGTTAATTGGTTGCTGTCTAAATTGGCCCCAGTATGTGTATGTATGAATGTGAGTTAGGGACCTTAGATTGTAAGCGCATTGAGGGCTTCAGGATGTGAATGTACAATGTACGGAAGACCATATTAGTTCGATTTTCATTTCATCTAGAATTGAGGTAAATGTTTTGCCCTACTTACCACTACACACTCTATAGGATTATTCAATTGGAATACTATATAAATATGTTTTAATTTTTAATTTATTCTCTCTCTTTGGTTACAAAAGGTCTTTCCATTTATGTAAATCCTGGCTTCGGTCTATGCATCTATAATTAGTGTTTTATGAATACAAGCATCCGGTAGGCATTCCTTTTCAGTTCATCGTTATCTTGTATAAAATGTATTCAATAAAATGTAGGATTATTTCTCTATAGAAATCATATATATCTATCTATATATATATATATATATATCTATATATCTATATCTATATATATATATATATATATATATATATATATGTCCTGTTGACACGCCATGCGATTTTATTCATGGCAATTTTTAGACATATCCACTTACAATTATTGTTTTTCTTATAGTATATAATACTCCATGCGACACTTCTCAAACTCCTGAAGAAGCTCCACTGAGTGAAACATGTAGAGTAAGAAGTGGTTCTAGATGTCCAAAGAAATATGTGATTCTTGTAAATGTTTACTGCAGGGAAGAAAAAAAAAAAACAAAAAAAAAAAAAAAAGGTATTTATACATTTTCATGAATTAAAAAAAAAAAACTAAACGATAATGTTTTGCATGTCATTTCCATTTTAAACTGAATGTTTTTTTTTTTACAAATCGTTTACCGCCCCCCACCCCCCTTTTCCTCTACCATATTTGGCATATCGTTTTTTTTTAGGAGTATGGGGAAATTGGTAGCGGTTAGCTAGTACTCCTTTATCCACAGTCTTCTGGTACAGATCACAGGTCCCAGGAGACTGCAGGAACATTCACAAAGCTTAGCGCGGTGGGGCTGTAAAACCAAAAGCAGCATTGGTGACTACCCCGTTAGGATGCCGATGCTGGGAACCCGAAGGCTAGTGAAGAACTGGACAGGTAGTTATCCCTTTATTAAAAGTCAGCAGCTACAGGATTTGTAGCTGATGACTTTTATAAAAAAAAATTCCCCCTCAGTGAAGAACTGCTTTGAGATATCAACAGCTGAACCTTAATACCGCGTACACACGATCGGACTTTCCGGCGGACTTAGTTTCTTACTTTCAAGCGAACGGACTTGGCCACACACGATCACTCCAAAAGTCTGCCGGATTCGAACGTGATGACGTAGAATAAGGAAGTTCATAGCCAGTAGCCAATAGCTGCCCTAGCATCAGTTTTAGGACTTTTTGACCGGACTCGAGGAAGAAAAAGTCCGCTGGAGCCCACACGCAATCGAATTGTCCGATGTACTCTGGTCCGCCGGAAAGTCCGATCGTGTGTACGCGGCATTACTCAAATCTTGACTTTTTAGGCCTCATGTACACTGCTGCTGGTAAACGGACGTTTAGGAGCAGTTGGGCATTTTTTTCAAACTACTCCTGAACTCTCCTCTGTGTTATCTTATTAGTACGTGTACACAGGGTCGTGTATAGTCGTTTTTAAGCAGTTGAGTTTAGAGGCTTTTTTTGGAACCAAAAAAAAAATGCGTTCAGAAGCTGTGTTTAGAGGCATTTCAAACTCCAAACGCTTCTAAACGCGCGTTTAGTTTACACACCTTTTTAAGTTTTGGCTATTTTGAAAAAAAAAAAAATTTTTTTTTTCAAACGCTTCTAAACGCAAACGCCGCTAAACGCAGCATGTAAACGCAGTATGTAAACGCAGCAAAACTGACGTTTTAAACGTGGGTTACCATCTGTCAAGTTAAATCATTCAGGAGAGGTTGTAAAACAGTTCCGTGTACATGAAGCCTTATAAAACATATTTAGGGCGTCGGGAGCTGGAAGGGGGGGCGAGGTTAGGCACCTCTCAGGAGCAGGAAGAGAGAACAGATAGTCCAGCAGACAGACAGCTGTGGTCCTAAGGAGAATCATTAGACAGGAAGTTGCAATCGTGGCGTCACCCCTGTAGAGCGTGTCTCAATCACAAGACTGGCTAAATAGAATTGCAAAACCGTCGGTAGGGAAAAAAAGATTTCACATAGATGTATTTCAACAACGTATTCAACTTTTTGCGTTCTGCTGTAAGGTTCATCAATTCGTAATAAAATAAAACGGACACAACACAAGATTCTCCATAAAGGATCAATACAAATTTATTAAGAAATAAGTTAGGCACTGTTTCTAAGCATAGATCATCTGTCCACCAAACATTCAATATTAGGTATGCCAAGTAAAATACTTCCCTCCCCCACTGTGCGTGTTGCTAAACAGAGGGCCAATCTCCTGGTCCCCCCCCCAGCTCTCAGTGGTTCTTCCCAACAGCCCCTATATCTCTAGTGTCTCCTGAAGTGAAGTAGGAATCCATGGGAGGAGCCACTGAGAGCAGCGGGGACCAGGAGATCGACAGTCCTGGAAGAACCTGCAGACATCGACGTCTCTTCATTGACGGCACAGGCACAGCATTTTGTTTGCAGGAAACCATTTTTTTTTTTCAGCTGCATTGTAGTAATTTCTAAAATATAAAATGCTGCAGAGGTCACTTGAACGGCACTATTCTCTCCTTGCAGAACTTTGGCAGAACCAGTCCATAACTGCTAAAAAAACAAAACAAAAAAACAAAACAAAAAAAAAGTCAAATTTGTCAAATAAGTTGTGCCAACGGTCTGTGCGCATAACGTCACCCACCTGGGATTAGGATGAGGTTGTAACCCTTGTTTACCAGAATTGCTGTACTATTTTATTTTTTTTTATTTTTTTTTACGGCCCATTAGAGTCAATGGGCTGTATTATTAAAGCCTATCTCCGGGTAAACTTAGACCCTCTCCCACCCTGCTGTGTATAGGAGGACCCCACCTCCTGTACAAAGCAGGGACTCAGAAGCGGGGTGTGAAAGCACATTTAAGGGGCAAGTAAAAGTTTTTTTTGTTTTTTTAATAGAAAAAGTAGAAAAAAAAAAAAAAAGTTGTACAGTCCAAAGACTTATCCGTTAGTTCCAAAAACCAAACAGTGAAGTTCTGTCTGTAACTGGCAGTACCAGTGCAACCAACACTTTATATAACTTGGTATAAAAGATGTGCGTACACGGTCAGGAGTACGCACACACGTGTGTATTGTAGCTATACATAGATGCATATATGTAAATGTCCGTAGTCAGAACGCTGGAGATAAGGCGTGTCACACTCTGCCGGGACCGTTCTGGAATGTTTGTGTGGTTCTTCGATTAGGCTTTGTCAGTGTTGTTTCTTTGGAGGTTCCACCACAATCACCGGCCACATGCCAAACATGAACTGTGCAAAAGAAAAAACGAGAAATTAAAAAGCAAGAAAATGCCTCAACTGGGCCTCTCACATGTAATACTACATATACTTGCATGAATAGCTTTTAATTCCTTTTTGTATTTGGATACTGATCTAATTTAGTTGCGTTTAGCCACTGTGGATTAAACCCTTCCTGCCACTACCTCCCGGCCCTTTAACCACTTCCAGACGGCCCGCCATCGTTCTACGTCGGTACTTTGACATTGAATACCGTTGTTACGGCAGCAGATAGTTGCCATAGCCCCGGTATTTTTAAAAAAAACGGTGGGCGGTCTGCTTTCAGATAAAAAAAAAAAAAAAGTGGTCTCTGTGGCAGATTCGCCACAAGATCACTTTTATCGGCGGTGCGATCACCGTCCAGAGCACCGTGCAGTATTACAGGCCTCCTCAGACCACCGTCCAGCATTACAGGCCTCCTCAGACCACCGCCCAGAGCACCGTGCAGCATTACAGGCCTCCTCAGACCACCGTCCAGAGCACTGTGCAGCATTACAGGCCTCCTCAGACCACCGTCCAGAGCACTGTGCAGCATTACAGGCCTCCTCAGACCACCGACCAGAGCACTGTGCAGCATTACAGGCCTCATACCACGTCCAGCTAAACAGGCCTCTTCAGACCACCGTGCAGTATTACAGGCCTCATACCACTGTCCAGAGCACCGTGAAGTATTACAGCCTCCTCAGACCACCATCCAGAGCACTGTGCAGCCTTATAGGCCCCTCAGACCACCGTGCAGCATTACAGGCCTCCCCAGACCACCGAGATTAAGTTGAGGGGATTTCTAAGCCCTGGTCCGCTGAGGCGGCTATAGCAGGGCTGAGAACGGGAGATCGTTGCGCTCCAAGTCAGCAGGACATGGGTGGGGGGGGAGGTGTGAGGAGGGCGTCCTGTGTAATTTCATCTTACAGATTATGCTGTAAAGGTGAACTTACCCTTTAATTGAACAAACTGAAGTTAGAAGCTTATTGGTTTCTATGCAGAGCTGCACCAGATGTTGCACTCTCCAGTTTTAGTACATCAACCACAGTGTTACTTGAACAAAATGCAGATGTAGCAGCCATGGTAGCTCTCACACATCCTCTCTAAATGCTATCCTTAGTTCTTAAAAATAAATAAATAAAACAACAACATGCAGTATAATGGAGCTAGAGGTTGCACACTAAAAGTACTCACCTTCACTTTTGGCCGATACTTAAGGAAGAGAGTTCGTGTGTACAAACTGCAACAAAGCACATAAAACAGTCAAAATAAAGCAATACGAAAAAATTTAATTTAGCATGCTACATCATAGTCACTGAATCATATCAGCGTGTAAACCACGTACAAAAAGGCGTCAAGTTCTACTGCTGAAGGATGGTCATATTATAAGACTCACAAAATGCAGATCCACCCTTGGAATGGAGTGACATACATCCATAAGTGTAGGGTAACTTGCTTTTGCCCGAAATGTGTATAAAAAAAAAAAGTGTTGGATGGTCTATGTACAAAAGAGAAGAAATCATACTTCCCTAGGTGGACCGATGCAGCACCTTTCCCCCGCTGGGCTCTAAGACTCATAGCTCTGTGAGCAGAGAACTGGTGATGGTCAGTCACCGCTCTCTGCTCCGCCCCCCCCCCCCCCCCATGCTCACTGGAGAGGGGGGGGGGGGGTGGGCTGGTTCAAGCTCTCAGCGGATCCCTAAGAGGCTGAGCCGGGTGCTAGTCTAGGCTCCTGGGTGGATCCCAACCATATGTTCGCAATCTTTCCCCAGCCTGGACCGGCCCTGTGATGTCAGCTGCTGTCTGCTGGAAGTGGGTCACAGGAGTGCAGAATGAACAGCACTCCTGTGATCCCCAGGAAAAGTACAGACAAACAAGCTTTGGCTGTACTTCTCCTTTAGCATTGCAAAAAAGTGCCCACATTTACCGTAGTGATGACTTTTTTGCAAGAGTTTGAGACCTGCTACTAGACCATTCCTCTACCAGACAGCTCTGCCATGAGAAAGCGCAGTCGTGCCTCTACCAAGATGGTCTCCTTCAGAAAGAGCAGAACGAGGTATATCAAGTCAGTAATATGGGGGGGGGGGGGACTTTCCCTTCACCTGTCTATTTTGGGCACAGCTTCTATAGTACAGATCTTTAAGAGTGTAGTGTCTGACCATTTCAACTTGGGCTGGTGTTCTGGAGCTTCAATGGTAAGCAGAGAGCATATGCTGGTGTCCTGTACCATTCAGTAAAATTTAAGCACACAGAAGCAATATGGAATCAGTTAAAAGAAGTGCCAACATAAAGGGGCAATAATGGGGATTTACCTAAATAAAATATGCAGGTAAGAACCTAGTCCAGTCAGTATGTGCCACCAGGCATGGAATTGTGTCACGGCCCCGACGACCGGGGGCATCTTCTGCCGTACATCCCTGGAAGAAAATAATGAGTTTTTTTATTTGGTCATATTTAAAGGGGAAATATTTAAAACACATATGCTTAAAAAAGGAGGAATGTTTAGATCAGGGCTTCTTAACCAAGGTTCCTCCAGAGGTTGCTGGGGGTTCCTTGAGCAATTTCTGCCTCTCAGATAAGTTCCTACTGACACCATTGATCTGTTTAGCTATCTGTAGGGGGTAATTCAAACGTATGTCTCATGAGTGTTTGCACACACACACACACACACACACACACACACACACACACACACACACACACACACACACACACACACACACACACACACACACACACACACACGGTATTTCAAGGGTTCCTCTGTGTTGAAAAGGTTGACTGGTATAGAGACAAAGGCACCTTATGGTATTGAGTTTTTTATCCTTGATTTTGGAAAAATAACTTGAATGGGGAAACGTTACGAAGTGAACTTGTGCTTTGTCCATATGCAGGGCAAAGCAATACACCCCTCCTCCCCATACAGCACACACTCCCCTTTCCTTTTTTCCCCAATATTTTTTATTACATGCATTTACAAAGCACCATCAAGCCAGCTGCCAGTCAGGAAACTGGGCGGATCCGGACATTGTTGTTGGGATCCGTGCAGAGCCTGAACCGGTGTTCTGTCAAATTCGCCAACTCTTCAAACTCCAACCACCTCACTTCTGTTGTGTTTAACCCCTTGCCCGACCACGCACCGTCTGGCGGCGGCAGTATGGCACTCTTGCGCGAATCGCCATAGCTGTACAGCGGGCGCTTTGAGTATAGGGGGCACGCGTCCGCCGCGTGACGTAGGAGCCAATGCGCATGGCCGCCGGCTACCCGCAATTGCTCCTGAGGACAGAACAGAGATCTGTCAATGTAAACGGACAGATCTACGTTCTGTCAGGGGAGTGGAGAGAGATCATCTGCTCCTAGTACTTCCCAGTCAGTCCCCTCCCCCTTCAGTTAGAAACACACTGAGGGAAAACATTTAACCCCTTGATCGCCCCCTAGTGTTAACCACTTCCCTGCCAGTGACATTTACACAGTAATCAGTAGCTTTTTTTTTTTAAGCTATGATCGCTGTATAAATGTCAATGGTCTCAAAATGGTGTCAGTCCGTTCTGTCCGCTGCAATCCCAATAAAAATCACAGATCCCCGCCATTACTAGTAAAAAATATAATAATAAAAAAAAAAAAAACTGTAAAGCTATCCCCATTTTGTAGACGCTATAACTTTTGCGCAAACCATTATTGCGATTTTTACCAAACACATGTAGAAGAATACATATTGGTCTAAACTGAGAAAAAAAAATGTTTTTTTTATATATTTTTGGGGGATTTTTAATAGCAAAAAGTAAAAAATATTGCAAAAATTGTCAGTCTTTTTTTGTTTATAGCGCAAAAAATAAAAGCGCAGAGGTGATCAAATACCACCAGAAGAAAGTTCTATTTGTGGTAAAAAAAAAAAAAGGATTTCAATTTCGTTTGGGGACCGCGCAATTGTCAGTTAAAGCGACGCAGTGCCGGATCGCAAAAAATGGCCTGGTCAGGAAGTGGGTAAATCCTTCTCAGGCTGAAGTGGTTAAACCATCAGTAATTAGAGATCTCGACTAATTGCTGTTTGGACACAACACAACACCGGCAACTGTTTACAGTCTGTTGCATGATATTATGAGCAGAGATTGTTCCTCGCTGATACTAACAAAATTGCCGGCGACAACTTTGTCCTCGTTAGCCACTGTGGTGTCAATACAGCAAAATCTTCCTGTACCTGACTTTAACTGGGTCACAGGAGTGACGGATTACAGCGGCTGGATTTACAGGTGGGTGCGGATAGTTACAGCTGCTGAGCCTGTACAAAGACAGCAAAGACAGACTGACAGTGGTGTTAGCTGCGCAGCCTATCCATTTCCTGGAGACCAGTGACATCACTGAGAATGCAGCCTATCCATTTCCTGGAGACCAGTCACATCACTGATAATGCAGCCTATCCATTCCCTGGAAACCAGTGACATCACTGAGAATGCAGCCTATCCAATCCCTGGAAACCAGTCACATCACTGAGAATGCAGCCCATCCATTCACTGGTGAAACCTTCTCACGTGTCTTTTGTGCCGATCTGCTTGCTGCGGGACCCTACTGCCACAGCTCCCGGGATGATATTTACACCATGCCCATGGCTCTCATTACCCTATGGGATTGTGTAGGGCATTTTGTAAGGTACATAGGGTGTTTTTTCTTCCTCCCCTGTATCCATAGTAGAGCAAGATCACACTGGTTATACATTTTTTTCAGATAAACCAAGTGGGGTGTGCGAACACGCCGGAGCTCATCCTTAGAGCCCTCTAATGATGCAACAATAAACATCTACAACCAGTTTATCTACTTGGAGTTTTTAGAATCATTTACTTTCATCGTTGTACTGTTTATGTTCAACTGGGGTGTATTCAGTTACTAAATTTATATAATCATATATGGATCTATCATCTTGGAACATATGCACAGACCTCACTGGGAACACAGCCTATCCTTCACTAGAGGCCTCACTGAGAATACAGCCTATGCCTTCACTAGAGACCAGTAACCTCATTGAGAATGCAGCCCATCCATTCACTAGGGACCAGTGACATCACTGAGAATGCAAATCAATGGCACCATAAAGAATGCAGCCAATAAATTCACTGGAGACCAATGACATCACTGAGCTGGTATTAGCTGTCCGCTGGTGTAAGGATATTTTCGCATATAGAGCAATAACTCGCTGTTAGGGACAGATGTTTATCCCGGAGACAAGCTCTTTGCATCCATGGATCATCATCTACTCCTAACTGCAAGTGATCGCTCCGTGCGAGGTTACACCCGAACACTGGTGGACAGTCGACATCACGGTCAGTCTGTCACTGCATTGTGCAGGCTCAGCGGCCACAACTATCCACAGCCACCTGTGAATGCAGCAATCCGCTGGAAATTTTTTTGCAATCTGCACAGGGATTAAAAGTAGGATCATGAATTTAAAAAAGTGTAAAAAAAACTTACCTCCAAGTGTCACAGAAGATGTTGTCAATGTTCCAGAGCACAAATCCCATTAAAAACACTCCTAGCGAGGTGTAAGCCAGACCCCGGAGCCAGGGATACACCCTGAAAGAAAGAATCAGAATGCATTATTAAAAGTGAATGGCAGCGTATGACAAATAATAAACAGAAGTGCCACGAGTACTACACTGATCGGTACCGGGATTATAATCCTTAAGGAATAAAGAGATATAGGCTGGAGTACATTACAATGACAAATAACAATTTGTTATTGGGAGGCTTGTAGTTGGCTCAATCAAGTCTGCCCCATGTCACCTCCTCTGCTTAGAAGTACTACAATGGAAAAAAGCTATAAAAAAAAGTTACTCCCAGAAAAAATTAAAAAATATTAAAAAATAAAAAAAACACTGACCAATAGCTGCTCCCTAAAAATACATTTTGTACCAGCTACAGCAGATACACTACATTACCAAAAGTATTGGGATGCACACCAACTTTAATGACATCCCAGTCTTAGTCCATAATGAAAAAAATAAATAAAAAAAAATCTAACAGTTTGTAGACGCTATAACTTTTTTCGCAAATCAATGCACGCTTATTCCAATTTTTTTTTTTTTACCAAAAATATATATGTGCCAGAATACATACTGGCCTAAATTTATGAAGACATTTAATTTAATTTTTTTTATTGGATATGTTTTAAAGCAGTAAAAAAAAAACTTTTTTTTCCCCAAATTGTTATTTTTTGTTCATAGCGCAAAAAATAGAAAACCGCAGAAGGTGACCAAATACCAAAGAAACTGTTTGGGAAAAAAAAAAAAAAAAAAAGGACATCAATTAAATACAGCGTCACACGAGCAATCGTCAGTTAAAGTAACGCAATGAAGTATCGCAAAAATGGCCTGGTCAGGTGGGGTGGGGTTAAATCTTCCTGGAGCTAAAGAAGTTAAAGATTAAGTTTAGTTAAAACTTTTTTTTTTTTTGGTGTACAGCTTCAGTCACATAACTTATCTCTAATGAAAGGAAGTCCTATGTCCTTGCTGGTGGCTGCTTACTGTAAAAACCCTTCAATTAAAAATTCCGGATCCCCCCTGCACAGCTGTGAACTTTCAGCACTGCATGGGTTAACAGTAGCGGCTGCAAAATTTGGTTTTGTTTTCACAGAATGCAACATGTTCTCTGAATGGAGAAATCCATTCACAGAACTTGTTGCATTCTGTGAAAACATTACAGAGTTTTGGTAATGAAGGGTAGAGGGAAGACTTTCACAGTTGCCTCTGCTGCTCTTAACCTATGCAGAGCCGATGGTTGACAGCTGTCAGGGGATCAGGCATCACTGAAGAGATGATTTTAAGGCTGCTTTCACACCTATCAGTTCTTCTTCCGCATTTTTGGTGCGTGTTTTAAAAAAAAAAAAAAAAAAAAAAAAAAGGCATCTTCCCATTGAAAACACATCAAAAACGCACTATTGTTTTTTTTTTCTTTAAGTCCATGTGTCATGATGATGTCAGGCAACCAGAAAAAGCCTACGAGCATATGCATGTTACTGTGTTTTTGCAACTGAGCAGTGTGAAAGCAGCCTTACAGCAAGCAGCGGCCAGAAGGCCATAGAGCACCCATTGATAGAGGTGAGCTGTTAAAAAAAAAAAAATGTAAATTTAAATTTCAGCTTCAAGCTCCAAAAGATTTTGTTTTAGAACAAAAAAAATAAAAAATAAAAAACCCAGAAAGAAAGCCCCAATTCCATGCAGAACTGCAGGCGTCCATCCTAACATGTTTTTTTTTTTTTTTTTTTAGTATAAGGACCATACTGGAGTCTAAAATTACAGATTTCACCTGAACCACCTGGAGGTGAAGTCAGGTATTGCACCAAGAACTCTAAATGAAAAGTTCCTTTACAGGAACCATTTCCCTCTGTATCCAGGAATATGTCAAAGCAATCAAATGCCCTGCTACTGAAAAAAAAAAAGAAAGAAAAGAAAAAACGCCCCATCATATCACAACACTAATTGGCCCAAAATAACTAGAGATTGACATTTTTCTTTCTTTCAGAATCTTGCAGACGTACCAGGTAACTATATACACAGATCGGAGGACCAGTAAAGCCACCAGCAGGCCGTACATGACCTAAGAGCGGGGAAAAACAAACAGACATACAGTTAGCAGAGGCTCCTGATGTAATAGAAGTTATGCTGGGCACAGAGGCCTATCCCTTCACTAGAGAGCAGTGACATCACTGGGAATGCAGCCTATCCCTTCACTAGAGACCAGTGACATCACTGAGAATGCAGCCTATCCCTTCACTAGAGACCAGTGACATCACTGAGAATGCAGCCTATCCCTTCACTAGAGACCAGTGACATCACTGAGAATGCAGCCTATCCCTTCACTAGAGACCAGTGACATCACTGAGAATGCAGCCTATCCATTCACTAGAGACCAGTGACCTCACTGAAAATGCAGCCTATCCCTTCACTAGAGACCAGTGACATCACTGAAAATGCAGCCTATCCCTTCACTAGAGACCAGTGACATCACTGGGAATGCAGCCTATCCCTTCACTAGAGACCAGTGACATCACTGGGAATGCAGCCTATCCCTTCATTAGAGACCAGTGACCTCACTGAGAATGCAGCCTACAGTGGATATAAAAAGTCTACACACCCCTGTTAAAATGTCAGGGTTCTGCGATGTAAAAAAGTGAGACAAAGATAAATCATTTCAGAATTTTTTCCACCTTTACTGTGACCTATAAACTGTACAACTCAATTGAACAAACTAAAATCTTTTAGGTGGAGGGAAGTAAAAATAAAATAAATATTGTTGCATAAGTTTGCACACCCTTAAACTAATAATTTGTTGAAGCACCTTTTGATTTTATTTCAGCACTCAGTCTTTTTGGGTACGAGTCTATCAGTATGGCACATCTTGACTTGGTAATATTTGCCCACTTTTCTTTGCACAAACACTCCAAATTTGTCAGATTGCGAGGGCATCTCCTGTGCACAGCCCTCTTCAGGTCACCCTACAAATTTTCATTGGGATTCGGGTCTGGGCTCTGGCTGGGCCATGCCAAAACTTTAAAACTTCTTCTGGTGAAGCCATTCCTTTGTTGATTTGGATGTATGCTTTGGGTCGTTGTCATGCTGAAAGAGGAGGTTCCTCTTCATGTTCAGCTTTCTAGCAGAAACCTGAAGGTTTTGTGCCAATATTGACTGGTATTTAGAACTGTTCATTATTCCCTCTACCTTGTCTAAGACCCCTGTTCCAGCTGAAGAAAAAAAAGCCCCAAAGAATGATGCTGCCACCACCATGCTTCACAGTGGGTATGGTGTTCTTTTGGTGATGTGCAGTGTTGTTTTTGCGCCAAACATAGCTTTTGGAATTATGGCCAAAAAGTCCAACCTTGGTTTCATCAGACCAGAACACATTTTCCCACATGCTTTTGGGAGACTTCAGATCTGTTTTTGCAAAATTTAGCCAGGTTTGGATGTTTTTCTTCATACGAAAAAGGCTTCCGTTTTGCCACCCATAGCCCAGACATATGAAGATTACGGGAGATTGTTGTCGCATGTACCACACAGCCAGTACTAGCCAGATATTCCTTCAGCTCCTTTAATGTTGCTGTAGGCCTCTTGGCAGCCTCCCTGACCAGTTTTCTTCTCGTCTTTTCATCAATTTTGGGGTGACTTCCAGTTCTTGGTAATGTCACTGTTGTGCCGTATTTCTCCACTTGATGATGACTGTCTTTACTGTGTTCCATGGTATATCTAATGCCTTGGAAATTCTTTTGTACCCTTCTACTGACTGATACCTTTTAACAATGAGATCTCTCTGATGCTTTGGAAGCTCCCTGCGGACCATGGCTTTTGCTGTGGGATGCGACTGACAAAATGTCAGGAAAGACCTACTAGAACAGCTGAACTTTATTTGGGGTTAATCAGAGGAACTTTAAATTATGGCAGGTGTGTACTGACTCCTACTTAACACGAGTTTGAATGTGATTGCTTAAATTCTGAACATAGCTACATCCCCAGTTATAAGAGGGTGTGCATACTTATGCACCCACATTTTTTTTTTTTATGTAGCGGTAGACTTTTTTATATCCACTGTATCTATTCACTATAGACCAGTGACATTACAGAGAATACAGCCTATCCATTCCCTAGAGACCAGTGACATGGCTTAGAATGAAGAGAAGTGTGCATATTTTGTTTTCTATATTTTCACGTTGTTCGTGCTAAAGGGTTAAATCTTGAAGAAGCTATAAAGTTGAGGAAATTTTTTATTTTTTTTTCAAAAGATTGCCATCTAAGCTATGGAGAGGGATCCTGTCAGCTCTTGCAATGGGAACCAGATGTGGACAAGTAATGCGTCAAGAGATTTCCCAGAATCCCCCGCCCTTCAGATGCAGCTTTATCAGGAACAGACAACCCGTATGTAGAAAAGGTCAACCGCTCAGCTGGAGAGCAGGGGTGTTCCGTCAGATTAGGCGACCCATCAGAATTGGCAATGGAAGTGACGCTCAAAAACGCCGCCATCTTGCTACACCCCGCACTCCTCCACAGCAACAATACACCGAGAAGAGGGCAATCGGACATCTTGCTACACCCCGCACTCCTCCACAGAAACGATACACCGAGAAGGGGGGAGCGAACATCTTGTTACACCCACCGGAGTTTAGCATTTCACAGTTATTTTTAACAGGAAACGAAATAAGGTATTTAGAAATCCATCGGACTGTTTACATGTTGAATTATAAAAGCAGAGGTGTTCTGTCAGATTAGCAAACCTGTGAGATCAGCAGGTTTGCCGCTGCTTTTAAAATTCAACATCTAAACAGTCCGTATGATTTCTAATTACTGTATTTCACCTCATAAGTTCCGTTTCCTGTTGCAAAACTCTGATAGGTGTAACAAGATGTCCGCTTGCCCCCTTCTCGGTGTATCATTACTGTGGAGGAGTGCAGGGTGTAGCAAGATGGCGGTGATGGAACGTCACTTCCGTTACCAATTCTGACGTGTCGCCATATCTGACGGAACACAGGCCCATTGTTGTACACCAGCTATCAGCTGTGCGTAGCACATGACAGGGGCTCTCTGTTCCCTGCACTGCTATTAAACATTCCATATGTACTAAATGTCTGCCACTTTCCAGCACTGCTGCATCCACCCAATCTCAGTGCTCAGCTTCTGGCCAAGCTTGCTCCTTCCTAAGTGATCACAGCTCCATCTTACTGCAGCAAAATCAACTATAGTATAGACCAGGGGTGTCAAACTGGCGGCCCTCCAGCTGTTGCTAAACTACAAGTCCTATGTGGCATTGCAAGGCTGACAGATACAAGCATGACTCCCACAGTCTGAGGCATGTTGGGACTTGTAGTTTTGCAACAGCTGGAGGGCCGCCAGTTTGAGACCTCTGGTATAGAGGCTTCTTCTATTGTGATATATGTAAGAAATGCTGTCATATATGATGAAGTGAAGAAGAATGGCACATAGTTTGTGAGAATGTCAAGAGGGAGGATTTCATATTAGCTGCTATCCTACAGCCAGGAAAGTAAGGCCTCACCCCTTGATGACGTTGGTTGTGACGAAACGTGTAGCTTCACTGGTGACGTCATCATGCTCGCTTGCCATATGTCTTATGTGGTAAGTTACCATATTTTGTGAGTACTTCACTTTTATATTTAATAAAAAAAGTTCATACTTTTTTACACTATGGAGTTTTCATTTCTCTTTGGTGCAAAATTGAGCCTGATCTGATCGGCATCCATGTGTGAGAAGAGCCAAGTCCCTTCTCTGCCTGCGCTTCCGCCATTATAATCAAGAGCATTTAGACCTCTTATATTATGGGGTCTAGGTTTCTGGTAAACAGTTCTGTGTTTTAATGTGGTGAAGGAAGTAACACCTTACACTGAGGATTATACTGGCTTAAACTGACCTAAATTTAGTCACATTGTGTTTGAGCACTCCTTTCACTTATATAGATTATTTTGTGTTTATGGATATATTAGCACCTTTTGCACTATAGTAGATTGTGAAAATTAATTTAAGCCCCGTTTCACACCGGTTGCGACTTGTCATGTGATTTGACAGTTCAAAATCGCATGACAAGTTACACCCCATTGCCAGAAATTGAACCGTTCATATCGCTGTGGCTCATGTCGAAAAAAGGTTCCTGCGCTATTTCTTATGGATTTCATTACGATTTGCATAGACTTTAAATGAAGCTGCAAGCCGCAATGAAATTGATAGTGCAGATTGCGACTTTGAAGTCACGCTGAAGTAGCACGATTGCGACTTTGAAGTCACGCTTCAGTGCATGATAGATGTATCCTTATATCAATCAGTGCTGCTGTTCTTATTGGGGAGATTGGAGTTATTCTTTATTTTTTGATCCATTATTTCACAGTTGGACACCAAGTACAGATTTAATTTTATTTTGTATTTCCCATTGTCTATCAAGTACAGAAAAGCAGTTCTTACATGGGCAAGAACGCATGTACAGTCCCTAAAGGGGTTTCTGCACCATTTCTAAAACATAACCCCAGTTTTGGTTATTAAACTGAAGTTTGAGAAATCTTCTGATCCATGAATGTAACAACACAAAAACAACAAAGTTTCCAAGACATGCAGCTAATGTACCTGGTGGAATACCGGTTCCTTCCAATTTAAGTAGACCTGAGAAGAAGAAAAATGACAATGATTAAAAAGTGGACCAAACAACCCTGTACCCAACCCTACATATTCTGATTTGCAATGGGGAATGTAAATAGAATTCTGAGGTGCATCACAAGAGGGATCAAATGAGGTCCTGATTCCGCAATATAGATCTTTAGTTACTACTAGAGGAACCACCAGCAGGAGGAAGGAGGTCCTGATTCCAATCTATAGATCTTTAGTTACAGGAACCACCAGCAGGAAGAAGAAGGTCCTGATTCCAATCCATATCTCTTTAGTTACAGGAACCACCAGCAGGAAGAAGAAGGAGGTCCTGATTCCAATCCATATCTCTTTAGTTACAGGAACCACCAGCAGGAAGAAGAAGGAGGTCCTGATTCCAATCTATAGATCTTTAGTTACAGGAACCACCAGCAGGAGGAAGAAGGTCCTGATTCCCTTATATAGATATTTGATTACCACTAGAGGTATCACCAGCTGGAGGAATGTTTCACATTCAGTTATTGAGACATAGTGACAGCCAGCATATTGAATTCACACACAATATAGCAAAACGATAACAGAAAAATATCACTTACTAGTGTTACTGTTAAACTGAAAAGTCCTAACAGAAATAGCAACACGTAATTATATGAATTTCTGCCCTTGAAACATTCATATCTGAAACAAATAAAAAGCGCAATTAAAGTCGACTTCTTGATAAATCACACTTCACATCAACAGAGCAAAACAGCATTGACAAATAATTCTATGAATTAAAAAGGGACCTTTTTCTTGTTATTAAAAATGAAAGCTATTGCTCCAGACATCAAAACATGTTTTACCTTAATGCATTTCCTGTATTATGGTTAAAAAAAAAAAAAAAAAAAAAAAAAATTTTGATAATTTTTTTCTTTTTAATTACATTTTATTGTGAGAATGCAACAAGAACAATGGACGCAACATTTGGCCGGCAGGTTTTTTGATCACTTTTATTAATCACAGGGAATTATAAAATATCCCATGCGATAGCAATAGGCAGTGAGAGGGACCCCCCCCCCCCCCCCCCCCAGAGATCTGGGGTCTATTAGGCCCCAGGTCCCTCCACTGCCCTTAAAAGCTTCGGATCGTACCAAGATTGGTGTGATACAATGTTTTTTTCAAAGCACTAAGGGTTTGTTTGCTGTGAAACTGGAAGCGATTAAATGCTCATACCTGTAGCTTCCCATTTCCTATACCATAGAGATGATCGGAGCCCGTCAGCCAGTGGAAATGTTGGCAGAACACTCAGGTTTACTCCCGAAGGGGCCCTATTCCTCCCCACTGACAGCGAAGGGGCCCTATTCCTCCCCACTGACAGCGAAGGGGCACTATTCCTCCCCACTGACAGCGAAGGGGCACTATTCCTCCCCACTGACAGCGAAGGGGCACTATTCCTCCCCACTGACAGCGAAGGGGCACTATTCCTCCCCACTGACAGCGAAGGGGCACTATTCCTCCCCACTGACAGCGAAGGGGCACTATTCCTCCCCACTGACAGCGAAGGGGCACTATTCCTCCCCACTGACAGCGAAGGGGCACTATTCCTCCCCACTGACAGCGAAGGGGCACTATTCCTCCCCACTGACAGCGAAGGGGCACTATTCCTCCCCACTGACAGCGAAGGGGCACTATTCCTCCCCACTGACAGCGAAGGGGCACTATTCCTCCCCACTGACAGCGAAGGGGCACTATTCCTCCCCACTGACAGCGAAGGGGCACTATTCCTCCCCACTGACAGCGAAGGGGCACTATTCCTCCCCACTGACAGCGAAGGGGCACTATTCCTCCCCACTGACAGCGAAGGGGCACTATTCCTCCCCACTGACAGCGAAGGGGCACTATTCCTCCCACTGACAGCGAATGGGCACTATTCCTCCCCACTGACTGCGAATGGGCACTATTCCTCCCACTGACTGCGAAGGGGCACTATCCCTCCCCACTGACAGCGAAGGGGCACTATCCCTCCCCACTGACAGCGAAGGGGCACTATTCCTCCCACTGACACCGATGGGGCACTATTCCTCCCCACTGACACCAATGGGGCACTATTCCTCCCACTGACACCAATGGGCCCTATTCCTCCCCACTGACACCAATGGGGCACTATTTCTCCCCACTGACACCAATGGGGCACTATTCCTCCCCACTGACACCAATGGGACACTATTCCACCCCACCGACACTGATGGGGCACTATTCCTCCCACTGACACCGATGGGGCACTATTCCTCCCACTGACACCGATGGGGCACTATTCCTCCCACTGACACCAATGGGGCACTATTCCTCCCACTGACACCGATGGGGCACTATTCCTCCCACTGACACCGATGGAGCACTATTTCTTCCCCTAATACCAAAGATGAGGCATGGTTTACTCCCACTGGGAACAGTCCAGCCCCCTAAAGTCTGATGGACAGTAAACTGCCCCCCTGTGTAGAAAGTTTGGAGACCCCTAATATAGAGCATATTCATGGTTTTATAAACTAAACACACCTAAAAGTAGCCACTAGATGGCAATGTAGGAACATATCTAGCGGTTGAGCATTCCAACACGATTCATTAGCAGAGAGACTTCTCACATGCTGGTAATCTTTAGGTCTTATTCACATCTGGACTACATAGATGCCGTGCGTGTTTTATATGTTAGCACTGAACAAAAAAAAAAAAATAAGGTCTACCCAGTGTGTCCTACCAACACATTTTGCACTGCAATGCGGCTGCAAAAGTGGCCATTTTCCATATATGCATTATAGAAAATGTAAAGACAAGAAACGATATTTTAGTGTGGAATAAAAGCAACAGAAAACCAACAAAAACTGAAAAACCGGTATACTGCTGCCAAAACATAAGAACGATACACACACCTCAAAAAGTTTCTGTACTTTTTTTTAACTGCATTAAATATAAAAAAGTGCTTTGAAGAATCGCTCTCTGTCTATAGCTAGATCGCTCTCTGTCTATAGCTAGATCGCTCTCTGTCTATAGCTAGATCGCTCTCTGTCTATAGCTAGATCGCTCTCTGTCTATAGCTAGATCGCTCTCTGTCTATAGCTAGATCGCTCTCTGTCTATAGCCAACTAGATTTCTCTCTCTAGATAGAGATATATCTCTATCTAAAGATACATTATTCTCTTCAAAGCACAATGTGTTCTCCGATTGGACAAGGTGGAGAGGCAGGGTGGCGACATCATGATCTCCATGCCGTCCAATCAGAGAACGAGTTGTGTTCATCATAATGGTGGCCCTGCTGAGCGAGCAATCCCTTCTGGTTAATATGCAGAGGGCCTGCTGCTTGACACAGGACCCAGAAGACTGCTGCTAGCAGCAACTATTACAGCGATTTGCAGCTTGCACAGGGATCAGTCAGGTATGAGATATATACACACTTCATTGCTCCAAGCTGGATCAATGTAACTAATCAGATAAGTTTCAATCTAAGTGTAGCCCCCTCTGTTCAACAGAAGCTGGTCATTAGACCGGCTTCTGAGGAACAGTCCTGTTGGAAAACCTGCTTTTCGATCAGCACATGCAGCCAATTGACTGCAGTGTTGAACGGTGTATTCTGATGGCGGGGGGATCCCACTGTCACAATATAAGACACAGTGAGGATCCAATCCATCTTTAAAGGGAGTTGTAAACCCTCATGGTTTTTCACCTTCATGCATCAAGGTGAAAAATCTCCTACACTGCAGCTGCTCCCCAGAGCCCCCCCCCCCTTTTTCTTACCTGAAACCGATTGTTCCAGTGATAAGCATGAGCCCAGCAGTTCCAGCCGCTGTCTCTCCTTGTTAGATAGATTGAGAACAGCTGAAGCCATTGGCTTCCGTTGCTGTCAATCAAAATATAGCCACACGAGAGCCGAGTCCTGCTATCTGTGTCAATGGATGCAGCAGCAGGACTCAAGTGCGCGCTCGCACGAGTGCCCCCCAGGGAATGCGGCTCTCCGTGGAGGCACTTGAAGAGGAGGAGCGCCGCCGGGGGACCCCAGAAAAGGAGGATCAGGGCTGCTCTGTGCAAAACCCTTGTACAGAGCAGGTAAGCATGACATGTTTGTAAATCTAAAAAAGAAAAATAATGAACCTTTACAATCACTTTAATGTCTGCATGGGGAAATTAGTCCAGTTTTTTTTTTTTTTATGCGGTATGGCTAGCTTTACTGTAGTAAAGTATGCCAGCCTGACTGTGCCAGGGATATCTGGATAACAAAACTGGACGAACGGAAATACCATTTTTTTTTTGTCTTGTGCAACAGTTCATAGATCTGTATTGTCTGTATATTTAGCCGTCTGGAGAAGTTACTTACAGGCAGTAGACAAAGACACAACAGCTGTAGATCATGGGCAATTCATCCAGCAGCTAAACAGAAGGAGAAGAAAGAAGAAAAGAAAAGAAAAGAAAAGAAAAAACACAACAATTGTTAGACAATAGACAAACTTCCTGCCGGGGACCTGTGAGCTAACCTAGGGACTATGCTCAACGATGGGGATATGGGAGTTTCTATTGACACATTTTTAAAGCTGAACACCCTGGAGGGCCGTCATCCCTATCCTAGTCTATGCATGACGGTAAAAATCCTTCTGTGTGCAGCAGCCCCCCCCCCCCTCCTAATACTTACCTGAGCCAGCAATGTGCACAAGAGCCTCAGCTCTCCCAGGTATCTTCCTCCCCATTGGCTGAGCCAGTGAGCCAATTAAGAGAGCGGTGGGGGGTGGGGCCAAGCTGCGCTCCATGTGTGAATGGACACACAGAGCAGAGGCTCAGGAGTGAACCTGCTCGGGTGCCCCAAGAGCAAGCAGCTTTCTCTGGGGGAACTAGGCAGGAGGGAGGGGCCAGGAGCACCGGCAAGGGACCCAAGAGGAGGATCGGGGCTTGTTTTGCACAAAGCTGGTAAGGATAACATGTTTAAAAATAACAAAAGAAAGTATATCCTTTTATTCTGTCATTTAAAAAGGGGAATTATAACTACCTTCTAAAAAAAAAAAAAAAAAAAGTTGAATTCCCCCAAGGGACCAAATGTATGCAGCACTTGGTCCCGTTTTATTCTGTGTCAGTAAAGTGGAACCTTCAATAATTTTTTTCAACTTTCCATCTATTAAATCTTCTGGCCTTGTTGTTTTTGTATAGTAAAATATTTTTTTCTGCCAGTAAATACCTTCTACAGCCCACGTTATGTTTCTTGTCAGGTAAAAAGCCTAGGCTTATGACTCTTGTGAGAGTTTGCCAGGAAGGGAGGGGGACGAGTCATAAGAGGGCCAATGAGAGCTGCAGCGCTGGAGGTGTGCCTCTGTGTAAATCCAGGAAGTGAACAAGGCAGCAGCGTCAGCTGCCCACAGTCAAAATGGCTGCAGCCAGACTCAGTGGAGGGAGATTTCTGCAGCATATTTGGCAAGTACAGAATCACAGTATATATAAAATACGCAAAGTGGTTGGAGGGAAGCTTCACAATGGCAAAGATGTTCATTACCAATTATGTGAGCAGACTGCAGTTCCTCTTTGTGTGTTAAAAGCCCACTTTGTATTGTTTGTGCTGGCTGAAACTCCTCCCCAAGCAAAAGTCCAATTTGTTGACATTTCTTTGGGATAGCACCAGCCCCTTGCACCCCCCCCCCCCTAGCGTATGGCCTCAGTCTAGGCTCCTCCCAAACCACGCCCACTGACATTTCACCTCACCCACAAGGCTTAGGCATAGGTCTTAAGGGCCGCACACATGGGCCGAATATCCGGTTCAATAGAAACCAGCCGACACTCGGCCCGTGTGTACGGCAGCCCAACAGAAGCAGGCCTAGTGTCCAGCTTCTGTCGAAGGGGCATAACCGAAATCGGCCTGCCGATCATCGCTCTTAGCCAATAGCTGGGATCGCTCACCGGTGTGTTCTGGCAGGGGGGTGGCTGTCCCTCTGTCAGAACACAATAGCTCAGCGGGCGAGATTGCTTTACTAACATTGCATAGTTAGTACAGGGTCTGTTTTTTTCTTCCGTTCAACCCAGCGAGCTTGATTATAAAAAATAGTAAGGTAAAGATTTTTTAGTTAAAAATGACAAACTTGTTATACCTCCCTGCTCTGTTGCAATGGTTTTGCCTCCTCTTCTCAGGTCCCTCTTTGCTCCTCTGGGCCCCTCCCTCCTGTCGAGTGCCCCCACAAGCAGCTTGCTATGGGGGCACCCGAGCCGAGCCACCGTGCCCGCTCTCTCATTGGCTGACCGATTTTGATTGACAGTAGCGGGAGCCTATGGTGCCGCAGTGTGGTCTCAGCCAATGAGGGAGAGTCCTGGGCAGCCGAGACATTCCTGCAACATCGCTGGATCTAAATGGGGCTCAGGTAAGTAGTAGGGGGCTGCTGCACACAGAAGGCTTTTCATCTTAAAAGGGGTTAAAGGTTAAAGGTTCGTGTTCTTTCACCTTAATGCATAGGATGCATTAAGGTGAAAAAAAACACCTGTCAGTGTTCGCCCTCCCCCCGTTTTACTTACTTGAACCCTCGAACTTGACCCAGCATGAACGCGCTCTCTCTGCCTGGGGTTCTCGGCTCTTGATTAAATAGGTTGATAGCAGCGCAGCCATTGGCTCCCACTGCCGTCAATCAAATCCAATGAGCGTCGGGGGGGGGGGGGGGGCGAGTCCTGCATTCGGCCTCTATGGACGCCGAATGCTGGACTCGTGAGCGTGCCCGCAAGGTAACCCATGGGAAAGCGCTTTTCTGAGGGGGTTATTAGATGTGGGGAGGAGCCGCGAGAGCCACCGGGGGACCCAAGAAGAGCAGGTTCGGGGCCACTCTGTGCAAAACGAGCTGTACAGTGAAGCTAAGTATGATATATGTTTATTTAATTTTTTACCTTTACAATCACTTTAAACCTTCTGCCTTTACAATCACCTAAACTAATAGTATGTACCAGGGCTTTAGTCATCAGGGCTCTATAACTAAGCCTCATGGGTGAGGCGAAACGTGTCAGTGGCCGTGGCCTGGGAGGAGCCTAGGCTGGGGCCGCTTTCTATCCGTACCTTGTACATGGGCTGGTGGGAGTTTGGCATCTCTAAACTTATTACACAGTGTGCTTGGATGAACACCACAAATGCCGGTACCTGGATCTAGTGGATCACCGGAGCAGAAGAACCAACACATGAAGTGGTGCTCTAAGCAATGGGGTCACGAGAGAGGCACTATCAAGCATAGAAAACCTTCAACACTACAGGGAAGCCTCCGCTATTACAGGTGGGAGCTAAGCTTATTGGTTTCCTTTAAACGTTACCTGCATTTCGTATTGCAGTGTCATGTGGAAGCACCAGGATCCCAATCCCACAGCTGGAATGAAAGAAAAGAAGGAGGGGGATGGTTAGGGTATCCAGTAATGCAATGCTGTGAATATAGTGTCATGTCAAACAAATAAAGCTTGTAGTGGAGAAAAAGGTCTGAAAGCGGTAGAAAAACGCCCAGCGATTGTTTTTTTTTTTTTTTTCCTAACCTGCAAGGCATCGCATACTAGCACATTATGTGAAACTTACCTTAGAACGAAGCCTTCAGAGTACATGTGACGGTGATGTCACCAGCTGCATGTAAAGTAAATATCTCCTAAACTGTGCAAGTTTAGGAGATATTTACAGTATCTATAGGCAAGTCTTATTATAGGCTTACCTATAGGTACAATTATTGCATGGGAGTTCACTCCCACTTGAAATCCTGTCTGGTTTTGTTAGTGTTCGTCGTTTCACTGATTGGTCAAAGTGATCGCATCTGCACTTATCAACCCCCCTAGACACATGCAGTATTCCACTTCCTTATCCCCTGAGGAAGACTTTATACAAGTTGAAACGCGTTGGATTACTGTATATACTTGAGTATAAGCTGACCCGAATATAAGCCGAGGCACCTAATTCTACCACAAAAAAAAGTGGGAAAACTTATAAGCCTAGGGTGAGAAATGCGCAGCTACTGCAAGTGGAAAAGAGGGTCAACAATGCCCATTTGCAGCCTCACTGTGCCCATTTGCAGCCATAGGTCCCCAAACTTCAACTTGGTAGTTAAGGGTTCCTAGATGCCCCTAGCTGCAGCCAAAATTTCTAAATTTGGGGTCTCTGGACCCAAAGGGTCCCGAAATGACATTGCTGCAGATGGACACAGTTGACCGATCTTGGGGCCCCGTATCTCGGGGTTACTTGGTGCTAGGAACCCCATCTTTGGATAGGTTGTAATGCTAGTCCAGTGGGTTTGCATGCCAAAGTTGGGGTTCCTAGCACCAAGTGTCCCCAAGATACGGGGCCCCCAAAGTCAGTTCGGAAAATGTCAAGCACTTTTCTGCAGCAGAGAATGGACATTTTCCGACCCGACTTTGGGGCTCCGTATCTCGGGGTTACTTGGTGCTAGGAACCCCAACATTGGATATGCTGTAGTGCTAGTTCCACTTGGTTTGCATACCTAGCACCAAGTGTCCCCGAGATACGGGGCCCCAAATTTGGGTTGGAAAATGTCATTCTCTGCTGCAGAAAAATGCTCGACTCCAGTATAAGCCGAGGGGGGCATTTTCAGCACAAAAAAAAATGTGCTGCAAAAAACTCGGCTTATACTCGAGTATATATGGTATGTGCCACTTTGTGTTGGTCCATCACATAAAATCCCAATAAAATACTTTTACATTTTTAGCTGTAACATGAAAAAAACGTGGAACATGTCAAGGGGCATGAATACTTTTTCAGGGCACTGTATATGCTTTCAGGACACAACTGCAGGCAAGTGTCATAATAAGAATTCATAACGCCGTTCTCATTGAGTCACCAGATAAGAGCAGAATGGCACCTTTTATTTATAGAACAGGTTGCACCCAATTGTTTCAGTGCTTCCTATGAGTGTAACGGAAAATATTTGCTTACCATAACTGTGTGACATCACTACTTAGAGGCCACAAGTAGATATTTTTTTTGTCCTTTGTGATCTTCCAGAAAAACTGGTTCCCAAATGGGGAGATTTTAGGCCAGTATACATTTGTATGTATATATGCTGGCACATACGCAGATTTTCCACTATCCCACGCCCTCCCTCGCATTTAGAGGAGTTCACGCCCGCTATAATCACCACTCCTTTGAAGTGGAGGTAATTCATCAAGACGTATCCCTAAGTGCTGTCAGAACTCCTAATATTTCTATCATACCATGAAGTCAGGCCCTGCTTATTGATCTCAAAGGCCTTGTTCACCTGTGCGGGGGCTGCATTCTCCTGCATGGGGAGGCACAGATGATCCTTAAAGCGGACCGTCAGTTTATAAAGTTTATTCCATTTGGCTGGTCTTCCCCTTCTTTAATATTGTAGTTTAAAAAAAAAAAAAAAAAACGTTTTAAAAACAAAAAAGGGCAAATTTAGTGTCCTTCAGTGTCGGTTCACACTTGTGCGATGCCAGACATCGCATGTAATTTGCAGCGCCACTGCTGTTCACATTACATGCGATGTCTGTGCGGTGCGATGTCAGTCATACAGATAGTATGGCTGATATCGCACCGCATTCGGTCCAAACACGCACAGGACCCTTTTTTCTGTTCGGACCAGAATCGGATAGCATGTGTGCTCACACATATGCGATCCGATTCATGTCTGAACTGTCAGTCCGCAGTGCGATATGCGAGCTGAAATGGGGGGTGTCGTTAACATATAATGACACTCCCCAGCAGTTCGCATATGGCAGTGTGAACTGCCGTGCATGTCGGGTGCGATGCGGGAACCCGCAGTGGATTCGCAGGGTTCTCGCATTGCACTAGTGTGAACCGGCACTCAGACTTTAGGGGTCCAGACTTTGGCCAATGGGAGTAGAAGATGCCCCGGTGTCAGTGGGAAGAATAGTATCCCATCATTGGTGTCAGTGGGAGGAATGGTGTCCCATCATTGGTGTCAGTGGGAGGAATGGTGTCCCATCATTGGTGTCAGTGGGAGGAATGGTGTCCCATCATTGGTGTCAGTGGGAGGAATGGTGTCCCATCATTGGTGTCAGTGGGAGGAATGGTGTCCCATCATTGGTGTCAGTGGGAGGAATGGTGTCCCATCATTGGTGTCAGTGGGAGGAATGGTGTCCCATCATTGGTGTCAGTGGGAGGAATGGTGTCCCATCATTGGTGTCAGTGGGAGGAATGGTGTCCCATCATTGGTGTCAGTGGGAGGAATGGTGTCCCATCATTGGTGTCAGTGGGAGGAATGGTGTCCCATCATTAGTGTCAGTGGGAGGAATGGTGCCCCATCATTGGTGTCAGTGGGAGGAATAGTGTCCCATCATTGGAATCAGTGGGAGGAATAGTGCCCCATCATTGGAATCAGTGGGAGGAATAGTGCCCTATCATTGGTGTCAGTGAGAGGAATAGTGCCCCATCATTGGCGGTATAGTTATTCGAAATTGCTCAATAAGAAAATATACAGCACTTTGGCCACTATTTTAAAGCGGATATTCACTGCATCTGAGCACCACAAACCAAAAACACCATTTCATTCATATTTAATATGGAAATCAAATCCCCCCACCCATGTCTCCATGCTTTATTTTGTTGAGAAGTGACTTGTGGCCATCTTGAATAAGGGCAGATGATCCATGTAGCATTTGCTTCCTTAAATCCATCTGTCCTTAGATCAAGAATGCAGGTAGGAGGGCGTGCTTAGCTGAGAAAGCCACGCCTCCTCCCCTCCTGAAGACTCCTGGGACGTATGACATTTGCCTAGGCAAAAAAAACAGGAAGTAACTGAAGAAAAGTAAAAACAAAAAAAACACAATATAATATACTTTCCTATCTCAGAGCTTGAGAAATTTGCTAAGTATCTAGAAGCCGGCTAAAAAAAGTTAGAAGCCAGTTTTTAAATCAGCTGCCCAGCGCCCAGAACTGCATGTCTGGGGCATCGAGCAATAAGAAAAGCTCATGCCTGATGCGAAGTGGAAAAAGACCGAAAAAATATGTTTCCAACACCTTTTGTTGAATCTCAGCCATGAAGAACGAAGGCAGTTCTTAAGGCAAAAGGGGGTCCAACCCGGGACTAGCACAAGGTGTTTACTAATACCTAATAAAGGGGCCGGTGAGTGTAAATGACATTTTTATATTTGGGTTGAGATAGACTTTCCTTCGGCAGAATGAAGAGATCGCTCACCTGCTAATCCCAGATAGGCAACTAAGTATCTGGTTTCCAGACCGTCCTTGGTGGTCCGCACTGCTCCATACAACGGAGGGATAATCATGATCAGATTACTGACGGTGTTCCCTGGAAGAGAGACGGAGAGGAAGATTATTACTCCGGACAACACAAGCGATCCAACATGGGAACTCTGCGAGGAAAAACAAAACGCCGGTCATCCCCCCTATGGTCATAGTAAGCTTTACATTTCATTTTCAGATACAACACACACATGTAAATCATCTCACAAATGTACAGTAAACTGGATCTTTTAGTACCTTTACAGTTTTAGTCCGGATGAGTAAATTCCTGTCATTTCACAATTTTTAGCAACAATATTCTTAAAAAAAAAAAAGTTCCAACGCAAACCATCCTTGAAGCCCAATTCAGTGACTTCGTCTAGGCTCAGTCTGCTGCAGGCAGGAGGAAGCATTTCCTTAGTCTCCCCTTCCCCAGTAAGTCAAGTCACAAAGTAAGAGGCTGCAGCAGAGGCGGACCTGCGTGTATTGAATTAGGAATTCAAGGAGGTTCGGTCAATACATTTTTCTTCCAGCGGAGGCCTGAATCTCATGTTTGTGCTACAACTCATATTGTTATATATGTATTCATTTTAGGTCTATGAAGGCATAAAGCAACGCACAATTTCCATAGCATTTCAATACTACTGTCACATTTTCAGAGCGCCCCCCTTTACATCACGTGTCCCCATCAGAGCGCCCCCCCTTTACATCACGTGTCCCCATCAGAGCGCCCCCCCTTTACATCACGTGTCCCAGAGGGCCCCCCCTTACATCACGTGTCCCCATTAGAGCCCCCCCCTTACGTCACGTGTCCCCATCAGAGTGCCCCCCTTACGTCACGTGTCCCCATCAGAGTGCCCCCCTTACGTCACGTGTCCCCCATCAGAGCGTCCCCCCTTACGTCACATGTCCCCCATCAGAGCGTCCCCCTTACATCACGTGTCCCCCATCAGAGCGCCCCCCCCTTACATCACGTGTCCCCCATCAGAGCGCCCCCCTTACATCACGTGTCCCCCATCAGAGTGCCCCCCTTACATCACGTGTCCCCCATCAGAGTGCCCCCTTACATCACGTGTCCCCATTAGAGCCCCCCCCCCTTACATCACGTGTCCCCATCAGAGTGCCCCCCTTACGTCACGTGTCCCCATCAGAGCGCCCCCCCTTACATCACGTGTCCCCATCAGAGCGCCCCCCCTTACATCACGTGTCCCCCATCAGAGCGCCCCCCCCTTACATCACGTGTCCCCATCAGAGCACCCCCCCTTACATCACGTGTCCCAGAGCGCCCCCCCCCTTACATCACGTGTCCCCATTAGAGCCCCCCCCTTACATCACGTGTCCCCATCAGAGCGCCCCCCCTTACATCACGTGTCCCCCATCAGAGCGTCCCCCTTACATCACGTGTCCCCCATCAGAGCGCCCCCCCTTACGTCACGTGTCCCCCATCAGAGCACCCCCCTTACATCACGTGTCCCCATTAGAGCCCCCCCTTACATCACGTGTCCCCCATGAGTGCCCCCCTTACGTCACATGTCCCCCATCAGAGCGCCCCCCCCCCCCCCTTACATCACGTGTCCCCCATCAGAGCGCCCCCCCTTACGTCACATGTCCCCCATCAGAGTGCCCCCTTACATCACGTGTCCCCATTAGAGCCCCCCCCCCCTTACATCACGTGTCCCCATCAGAGTGCCCCCATCAGAGCGCCCCCCCTTACATCACGTGTCCCCCATCAGAGCGTCCCCCTTACGTCACGTGTCCCCCATCAGAGCGCCCCCCCTTACGTCACGTGTCCCCATCAGAGCGCCCCCCCTTACGTCACGTGTTCCAATGAGAGCGCCCCCCCTTACATCACGTGTCCCCATCAGAGCACCCCCCCTTACATCACGTGTCCCCCATCAGAGCACCCCCCTTACATCACGTGTCCCCATCAGAGCACCCCCCCTTACATCACGTGTCATTAGAGCCCCCCCCCTTACGTCACGTGTCCCCATCAGAGTGCCCCCCTTACGTCACGTGTCCCCATCAGAGCGTCCCCCTTACATCACGTGTCCCCATCAGAGCGTCCCCCTTACATCACGTGTCCCCCATCAGAGCGTCCCCCCTTACGTCACGTGTCCCCCATCAGAGTCCCCGCCCCCCCCCCCCTTACATCACGTGTCCCCATCAGAGCGCCCCCCCTTACATCACGTGTCCCCCATCAGAGCGCCCCCCCTTACATCACGTGTCCCCATCAGAGCGCCCCCCCTTACATCACGTGTCCCCATCAGAGTCCCCATCAGACCCCCCTTACATCACGTGTCCCAGAGCGCCCCCCCCTTACATCACGTGTCCCCCATCAGAGCGCCCCCCCTTACGTCACATGTCCCCCATCAGAGTGCCCCCCTTACATCACGTGTCCCCATTAGAGCCCCCCCCCCTTACATCACGTGTCCCCATCAGAGTGCCCCCATCAGAGCGCCCCCCCTTACATCACGTGTCCCCCATCAGAGCGTCCCCCTTACGTCACGTGTCCCCCATCAGAGCGCCCCCCCTTACGTCACGTGTCCCCCATCAGAGCGCCCCCCCTTACGTCACGTGTTCCAATGAGAGCGCCCCCCCTTACATCACGTGTCCCCATCAGAGCACCCCCCTTACATCACGTGTCCCCATCAGAGCACCCCCCTTACATCACGTGTCCCCATCAGAGCACCCCCCCTTACATCACGTGTCCCCATTAGAGCCCCCCCCCTTACGTCACGTGTCCCCATCAGAGTGCCCCCCTTACGTCACGTGTCCCCATCAGAGCGTCCCCCCTTACATCACGTGTCCCCATCAGAGCGTCCCCCTTACATCACGTGTCCCCCATCAGAGCGTCCCCCCTTACGTCACGTGTCCCCCATCAGAGCGCCCCCCCTTACATCACGTGTCCCCATCAGAGCGCCCCCCCTTACATCACGTGTCCCCCATCAGAGCGCCCCCCCTTACATCACGTGTCCCCATCAGAGCGCCCCCCCTTACATCACGTGTCCCCATCAGAGCACCCCCCTTACATCACGTGTCCCAGAGCGCCCCCCCCTTACATCACGTGTCCCCATTAGAGCCCCCCCCCTTACATCACGTGTCCCCATCAGAGTGCCCCCCTTACGTCACGTGTCCCCATCAGAGCGTCCCCCTTACATCACGTGTCCCCATCAGAGCGCCCCCCTTACGTCACGTGTCCCCATCAGAGCGCCCCCCTTACGTCACGTGTCCCCATCAGAGCGCCCCCCTTACGTCACGTGTCCCCATCAGAGCGCCCCCCTTACGTCACGTGTCCCCATCAGAGCGCCCCCCTTACGTCACGTGTCCCCATCAGAGCGCCCCCCTTACGTCACGTGTCCCCATCAGAGCGCCCCCCTTACGTCACGTGTCCCCATCAGAGCACCCCCCTTACGTCACGTGTCCCCATCAGAGCACCCCCCTTACGTCACGTGTCCCCATCAGAGCACCCCCCTTACGTCACGTGTCCCCATCAGAGCACCCCCTTACCTTTTAGCATCAGACAAGCAGAAAATGAGAGCTGGGAGGTGGTGCAGGCCTTGCAAAAGTATTCACCCCCCCTTGGCTTTTTACCTATTTTGTTACATTACAGCCTTTAGTTCATTGCTTTTTTAATCTGAATTATATGTGATGGATCAGAAACACAATAGTCTAAGTTGGTGAAGTAAAAATTTGAAAAATATATACATAAAACTTTCTGAAACTTTTTCTGAAATAAAAAAAAAAATTATAAATTGGCATGTGCGTATGTATTCACCCCCTTTGTTATGAAGCCCATAAAAAGCTCTGGTGCAACCAATTACCTTTATTGTTGGTTCACACTAAGGCAGCACCACTGCCTCAGGCGACCTGGACACGACAGTGGCGACGACTTACAAAACTACTTTTGTATAGAAGTCAATGCAAGTCGCCTCAAAGTCGTACAGGAACCTTTTTCTAAGTCGGAGCGACTTGTGACGCTCCGATTAGAACGGTTCCATTGTACAGAACGGGACGCGACTTGTCAGGCGGCTAAGTCGCCTGACAAGTCGTCCCAGTGTGAACCGACACTCAGAAGTCACATAATTAGTGAAATGATGCCCACCTGTGTGCAATCTAATTGTCACATGATCTGTCATTACATATACACGCCTTTTTGAAAGGCCCCAGAGGCTGCAACACCTAAGCAAGAGGCACCACTAACCAAACACTGCCATGAAGACCAAGGAACTCTCCAAACAAGTAAGGGACAATGTTGTTGAGAAGTACAAGTCAGGGTTATAAAAAAATATCCAAACCTTTGATGATCCCTAGATTTGATGGTGCTCCTATCATAACCAAATGGAAAGAACATGGCACAACAGCAAACCTGCCAAGAGACGGCCGAACACCAAAACTCATGGACCGGGCAAGGAGGGCATTAATCAGAGAGGCAGCACAGAGACCTAATGTAACCCTGGAGGAGCTGCAGAGTTCCACAGCAGAGACTGGAGTATCTGTACATAGGACGACAATAAGCCGCACGCTCCATAGAGTTGGGCTTTATGGCAGAGTGGCCAGAAGAAAGCCATTACTTTCAGCAAAAAACAAAAAATGACACATTTTGAGTTTGCGAAAAGGCATGTGGGAGACTCCCAAAATGTATGGAGGAAGTTGCTCTGGTCTGATGAGACTAAAATGTAACTTTTTGGCCATCAAAGAAAACGCTATGTCTGGCGCAAACCCAACACATCACATCACCTAAAGAACACCATCCCCACTGTGAAACATGGTGGTGGCAGCATCGTGCTGTGGGGATGTTTTTCAGCAGTCGGGACTGGGAAACTGGTCAGAGTTGAGGGAAAGATGGATGGTGCTAAATACAGGGATATTCTGGAGCAAAACCTGTACCACTCTGTGTGTGATTTGAGGTTAGGACGGAGGTTCACCTTCCAGCAGGACAATGACCCCAAACACACTGCTAAAGCAACACTTGAGTGGTTTAAGGGGAAACACGTAAATGTGTTGAAATGGCCTAGTCAAAGCCCAGACCTCAATCCAATAGAAAATCTGTGGTCAGACTTAAAGATTGCTGTTCACAAGCGCAAACCATCCAACTTGAAGGAGCTGGAGCAGTTTTGCAAGGAGGAATGGTCAAAAATCCCAGTGGTAAGATGTGGCAAGCTCATAGAGAGACTTAAACAAAGCGACTTGGAGCTGTGATAGTCGCAAAAGGTGGATCTACACAATAGGGATGCACCGAAATTTCGTCCGCCGATACATATCGTCCGAAAATGGCCTTTTCTGCAATTTGCCGAAAGAGAAATCTTGCCAATAATTGAGCCGAAAATGGGGGTGTCCTTCTGGCACGGCACGCCGCAGTCCTCTCCTCTCCTCTCTACCTCCCCCTTCCCTCCAATGTCACACTGAGTGTAGCTCTGTGCACCGTGTCCTGTCCTCCCTCCCTCCTCACTACAGAATCGTCATTCCCGCCCTCTCTCCGGAGGTCACATGGTACCACAACGTCAGCTCTCACCCTGGTCACATGACCGCGGTTCCTCCTATTCCCTCTAGTGGGTCACACAGAGCCAGGTGTCATCAGGCAGCATGCTGTCTCTGCGGCGCCTCCTCTACAGCCTGTCCCGGCAGATCCGGGGGGCATCGCTCTGTCGGTACAGGCTGGGCTCCTGTCGGTGACGCCTTCAATGTGATGCAACAGAGGAGGCTGGATGTGTTCGGGAAGAGGATGGTGAGAGGTGGCCTGGGGGGTGTGAGCGGTGCCTAGTGCTGACCTGTGACCCCACATCTCCCAACACTGACCTGTGACCCCACATCTCCCAACACTGACCTGTGACCCCACATCTCCCAACACTGACCTGTGACCCCAGCCCTCGTCTCCTAATGCTGACCTATGACCCCCCTGTTCTGACCCTACGCCTCTGGACCCTCATATCCTCATCCTCTGACCCTTGTCTCCCAACCCTGACCCTAATTCCTCAAATCTCCCAGCACCGACTCTTCTCTTGACCCATGTCTTCCAGCTCTGACCTGTGTCCCCCTCATCTGACCCTTGTCTCTCGACCCTAACCCTCATTTCCCAGCACTGACCTACATTCCCACATCTCTCTGCACTGACTCGTGTCTACCTGCTCTAACCCACTTTGCCATATCTTGTTGCACCAACTTGATTTTGCACTGACTCGTGTCTGCAGTCTCTGACCATCTCCAGTATCATGTCCCCAGTCTCTGACCATCTCCAGTATCATGTCCCCAGTCTCTGACCATCTCCTGTGTAAAAATTTTTTTTTTAAAAACAATCACTTTCGGTATTGGTGCTGTTTCGGTATCGGTTTCGGTTTTTCGGGATCAAGGAAGAAGAATTATTTTCGGTATCGGTTTTCGGCACCAAAAAACCCATTCGGTGCATCCCTACTACAAAAGTACTGACTTGAGGGGGGAGGGGGGAATGAATAGTTATGCACATTGATTATTTTGACCTATTTGTTTCACAATAAAAAAAAAACAAAAAAAAAAAACAACATCTTCAAAAGTTGTGGGCATGTTCTGTAAATTAAATGATGCAAATCCTCAAACAATCCATGTTAATTCCAGGTTTTGAGGCAACAAAACACGAAAAAAAAAACGCCAAGGGGGTGAATACTTTTGCAAGGCACTTCATCTCGGAGCCAGCTTCCAAGTTCAGGCAGGATGATGCCTGAACAAAGATATCTCCGTTCCTCAAGAAAATATAAATTATTATTATTTTTTTTTTTTTAAATCCAAAGAAATTAAAGGATATATATTACATATACACACACACACACACACACACACACACACACACACACACACTTTCATTTACTGGTACATTTTGCACCCAACATTAGATCAATGTAAAGGGGGAGGACCCCAGACAGTGGACATTGTACTGCAAGATCTGCTTTAACCCGAAATGCTCGCTTATGTAGCACCCAGCAGCGTCTGATCAGTCTACAGGAAGAGGATAGGGACACATTTCCATATCTCCGGTACAGAATTTGACTATTATGACATGTGGCTGATGTGTGCAGGTTGATGGGACCGGCATGGATTACACAGGTGTTTGTATAGTGGATGTCCTAAATCCTGAAGCATGACCGTTTTTTTTATCTGCAGACAAGGACCGCCGTAGCTTACTGATGGTGATAACAGTAGACCATGTCTGTGTAATGTGTGTTGAAAAGGCCACTTGTAGTCTCCATTGGAAACCCATGTGACGGGGTAACAACACAGGAATCCAATCGGGAGACAGGGTGTTGTCACCGTGTAACAGGAAGTGCCTTACCAAGAACTTCCATAGAAGGATCATCAGGTATTAAGCCAGCCATAGATGGAAAAATTGACAGGATTCTCCCATCAACACACATGTTTATGCATTCTAATGGTCAGAATATTCAGGTAGATAGAATGCATTAACGCCAAACATGTGAATGGACAAATACTTGCGAAAAACCTGACTTTTACCTTTAAAAAAAAATAAAGAAAAATTTTAAAGAGAAAGGGCGCCCAAAGGAGCAAAGTGAGCCTGAAGCCTTAAAGTGGTTGTAAAGTCAGAAGGTTTAGGAGATCCCTGAAAACTCATTTATTCAGGGAAGCCTACCCCACACCCACCCAACAACTGTCCCCGAGCCACCCCCCCCCCCCCATCAAATCATTCTCAGCAGCTATTACCTTTCGTACCACCCCCCCCTTTTAGAATGTAAGCTCTATGAGCCGGGCCCTCCTGTATTGAACTGTACTGTAATTGTGTTGTCCCCCCCCTCTACATTGTAAAGCGCTATATAAATCATGTATAATTATAATAATAATAATAATAATAATAATAATAATAATAATAATAATAATAATAATAATCTTGATGCATTCTATACATTAACCACTTAACCGCTTCCCGACCGGCACACGACGATGTACGTTGACAGAATGGCATGGACAGGCATAAGGGCGTACAGATACATCCCCTTTAAGATGCCGCCGTGCCATCGAGCGCGCCGGTCGGGAAGATGTTACGTGTCTCAACCTTCCTGCTTTTCAGCAGTGTGTCTATCAGACGGTTTGAGAACCCTTTGGCTCTTAATAGCTGTTCCTCAGATACCAGGCGGCTAGTTTCCACTTTCCCACCTGTGGACAGTGCACTGGGCCCTGGGCTAGCAGATCCTCTTGGATTGGTAGAAACCAAGGAGGCTCTATGGCTAGTTCTTTGAGCATAGAGAACCACGGTCTCCTGGGCCAGTGAGGTGCTATAAGGATTAATGACGTGTCTTCTGTACGAAATTTCCTTATTACTGCGGGTAGTAGTACTGGTGGGGGAAAAGCATAACATCTGCTGAACGCCCACTTCTGCGCCAATGCGTCTACCCCGAGTGCTCCCTCCTCCCTTTTTAGGGAGAAGAAGGCTTGGACTTTCCTGCTTTCTCTGGAAGCAAATAAGTCCACCTGAGGTATTCCCCATTTTTTTTGCAATCTGGTCGAATACCTCTTGTTTTAGCACCCATTCTCCTTCTCTTACTTTCTTCCTGCTGAGAAAGTCTGCCACTCTGTTTAAGTCTCCTTTTAGGTGTACTGCTGAAAAGGAGAGTATGTTTTTCTCTCCCCATCTCAGGATCTCTTCTGCTAGGGCCCACAGAACTCCGCTTCTGGTTCCCCTTGCTTGCTTATGTAAGCTATTACTGACGAGTTGTCTGATCTGATCTGTACATGATGTCCTTTTAATTCCTTCTGGAAGGACTGGAGTGCGAACCATACCGCTTTCAGTTCCTTCCAGTTGGACGATCTTGTCCGTTCTTTCCTCCCCCAAGCACCTTGTGCTAACTGGGAGTCCAGGTGTGCTCCCCACCCTACACCGCTTGCGTCTGTGGTTAGGATTCGGGAGATAGGTAGGATCCATAGCCGTCCTATGTCTAAATTTCCTGTCCTTCTCCACCACCATAAGGACTTTTTTTTACCTTTGCTGGTATTGATACCTGCAAATCCAGAGACTCCTGCCTGTAATCCCATATCTTTAATAGGAACATTTGCAGTGGTCGGAAATGCAGGTTTGCCCACTGAACTGCTGGGATTGCAGATGTTAGCAACCCTAGTGTTGACATTATTTTTCTTATAGAACAGGGTATACTGGTCTGAATTGCCTTCATTTCTTTTTGAATCTTTGTTATCTTTTCCTTGGGTAGAAAAACTCTTTGCTGAACCGAGTCTATTACATAACCCAGGTATTTTAACTGTTGTGTGGGTTGTAGACTTGATTTTTCCACATTCACCAACCACCCTAGACTCTCTAGGAATACCCGAGTGTACTCGAGGTTTTCTAATAACCCTTCGGGTGTCCTTGCAAAAAGAAGAAGGTCGTCTAAATAGGCAATAATGGATATGCCTTTTAGTCGTAGTGGTGCCAAAGCTTCTGCCAGAACCTTTGTAAAGATTCTTGGCGAAGATGATAGGCCAAAGGGCAGAGCCTGAAACTGAAGATGTACAGCTTATTTTCCTGTTTCTATTGCTAGCCTTAGAAACTTCTGGTGATTTGGGTGTATGGGTATGTGCAGGTACGCATCCTTTAAATCTAGCGACGCCATATAACAGTTTGGAGGCAACAGGCCTTCACTGAATATATGGAGTCCATCCTGAACCTTTTGTAGGTTATGGATAGATTTAGTGGTTTGAGGTTGAGGATCGGTCTGACCTTTCCTGAGGGTTTCTGTACTCCAAATATATGGGAGTAGAAGCCCTGTCCTCTTTCTGCCCTTGGTACCCTGATGATTACACCCTGTTTCCTGAGGTCCTTTATGGATCTCATTAACCCTCTGGCTTTTTCCTTGCTGTTTGGCAGCTTGGTGATGTACAGTCTGTTTGGGGGAATTTTGAGAATTCTAGGGAATACCCGTCTCTTATCGTCCTTAAGATGTATTGACTGGAGGATATTTTTTCCCATTGTGAGATGAAGGCCCCCAGTCTTCCTCCCACTGAGAGGACTTCAGTCCTTATTGCGGGTCTGCTCAGGAGGGCGAAATATTGCTCCTCCTTTGCTATTCCCTCGCTGACCCCAAGGTTTCTTTTGATTAGTTGCCTTGGGTACTGAAAACCGGGACTTGGTGTCCCTCTTTTGCCTCTTTCTATTTTGTAGAGGCTGGGCCCAGGGTGCTTTCCGTTTCAGCGGAAAAGCCTTCTTTTTGTCCACTGTACGGTCTAACACTTTCTCTAAGCCTGGCCCAAATAACAGGTCTCCCGTAAACGGGATCCCGCATAACTTGGCTTTGGACGCAGCATCCCCTTGCCAAGTCTTTAGCCATAGGGCCCTTCTGGTAGAATTGGCTAGAGCCGAGGATCTGGCTGCCATGCGTACCAGCTCTGCTGATGCATCTGCTATGTATGCAATGCCTTTGAGCAGAGTGGGAAAAGAGGACAAAATCTGCTCCTTCGCAGTACCTTCCTCAATATGTGCCTGTATACGGTTTAGCCAAAACTCTACATTTCTGGCTACCACCGTGACCGCCATGGCTGGCTTTAGGCTTCCCACTGTGGAGTCCCATGACCTCTTTAATAGGGTATCCATTCTTTTGTCCATTGCTTCAGAAAGGACCCCCATATCCTCAAATGCTAGATCGGTGTGCCTGGAGACTTGTGAGAAGGCAGCGTCTAGTTTTGGGATCTTATTCCATACTGATGACTCATCATCTGAAAATGGGAACCGTCTCTTTAAGGCTTTAGAAAAGAATGGTTTCCTTTCAGGTTCCTGCCATTCTTTCTTAATTGCCTCTATTAAGACGTCATGAACAGGAAAATTTTTCTTTTCCTGTTCTCCTAAACCCTCATACATCTGATCATGCAGGGATAAAGGTTTCTTTTCTGTCTGTATACCCAGCGTGGTATGAATGGCTCCCAACAGCTGGTCTACCTCTTCTACTGAGAGTTTGTATCTAGAGGGTTTTCTGGAATCCCCTTCCAGTGCTTCACCCTCAGATTCTTGGGAGCCAGACGCTGTGCTGTCAGGCTCGTCCTCTGCCTCCTCTCTAGGAGTAACTGAAGGACCGGCACTAGTGGAGGGTAGTGCCTGTGCTTTTCCTAGTACCGTTAGTACTGGTGGGGGGGCAGTTTGCAGTTGAGGGATCTGGAACCCTTCAAAAAAGGTTTTGAAGGCTACAAAGGTACTCGATAGTTCCTTGACAGATGCCGCTAAGTCACTGCCCTGCTCTGTGGAATGTTCTTGCACCAACTTGTGAATACATTCCTTACATAATGCTTTCCCCCAGGAATCTTTCAGTGTGTTTTTACAAGAAGGGCACCTCCTTTTTGAGTTATGAGAGGGCTTAGACTTGTCAGGTTTCTGAAAAGACATAAAGAGAAACCCCACACACATTAATACTGACATAAGCTTCCTGCAACTTGCAGGTGCACAGCGTCTTTCATATGGGCTTACCACACTAGGGGCCCAATGAAAATAACCCTCTGACACAGGAGGGACCTGCCCACCCCCCCCTTGCTGAACCCTTGAGGGGGAGGGGGATGGGTGGTTGTTATAGGCCAGGGGAGGTCCTCCCCAGGTTCCCCTTACCTTTACATGGCTGGAGCTGGTCTCTGTCGTAGCAGTCTGGTCTCTCCCTTCTGCGTCCGACATACTTGTGTCACCACCGGAGCTTTAGCTGTCACTACAGCATATGCAGCTCCTCTCCTAGCCCATGCCTGGCCTCCTTTTCAAGATTCGCGGCCGGAACCGGAAACCGCGAACCCGGAAGTACACGCCCCTCTTGTCGGATGTGACGTCACCCGTCACTGACAACGCCGGTCCCTATACCAAGCGTGTTCCGCGCTGCGAGCGCCACACGCCGCTGGAGGTATGGAACGGCAGGACCTGTACCTGTGCTCCGCACTCGGAGCTGAGAAGGAAACCCCCCTGACCTCCGCTTGCACTCAGGGATGCAGGGGCGGCAGTCTCCCCAGGTTAGTTACCTGGTCTGTTTGTCCAAAAGGAGCCGCTGCTGCTTTGTTTGTGGACATGTATCCTTTGCCTGAGCCCATACCCCCTGGTAATCCTGACTCTTTCTGGCTGGTTCCAAAAAGGTGTCTCCCCTCCTGGAGGAAACACAAATAACTGAGGAGCAGCAGGGGAGGAGGAAATTTATAGCAAGCTGGCGCAGGTGTTTCCTACAGAGGGGAGGAGCCAAGGTCTCTCAGGTGGCTTGGATCACTTTTTTTTCTTTTCAATTACATTTTATTGTGAGAATGCAACAAGAACAATGGACGGAACATTTGGCCAGCAGGTTTTTTTGATCACTTTTATTATCACAGGGAATTATAAAATATCCCTTGCGATAGCAATAGGCAGTGAGAGGTACTCTTCCCCCCCCCAGAGATCTGGGGTCTATTAGGCCCCAGATCCCTCCACTGCCCTTAAAAGCTTTGGATCGTACCAAGATTGGTGTGATACAATTTTTCAAAGCACTAAGGGTTTGTTTGCTGTGAAACTGGAAGCGATTAAATGCTCATACCTGTAGCTTCCCGTTTCCTATACCATAGAGATGATCGGAGCCCGTCAGCCAGTGGAAATGCTGGCAGAACACTCAGGTTTACTCCCGAAGGGGCACTATTCCTCCCACTGACAGCGAAGGGGCACTATTCCTCCCCACTGACAGCGAAGGGGCACTATTCCTCCCCACTGACAGCGAAGGGGCACTATTCCTCCCCACTGACAGCGAAGGGGCACTATTCCTCCCCACTGACAGCGAAGGGGCACTATTCCTCCCCACTGACAGCGAAGGGGCACTATTCCTCCCCACTGACAGCGAAGGGGCACTATTCCTCCCCACTGACAGCGAAGGGGCACTATTCCTCCCCACTGACAGCGAAGGGGCACTATTCCTCCCCACTGACAGCGAAGGGGCACTATTCCTCCCCACTGACAGCGAAGGGGCACTATTCCTCCCCACTGACAGCGAAGGGGCACTATTCCTCCCCACTGACAGCGAAGGGGCACTATTCCTCCCCACTGACAGCGAAGGGGCACTATTCCTCCCCACTGACAGCGAAGGGGCACTATTCCTCCCCACTGACAGCGAAGGGGCACTATTCCTCCCCACTGACAGCGAAGGGGCACTATTCCTCCCCACTGACAGCGAAGGGGCACTATTCCTCCCCACTGACACCGATGGGGCACTATTCCTCCCCACTGACACCGATGGGGCACTATTCCTCCCCACTGACACCGATGGGGCACTATTCCTCCCCACTGACACCGATGGGGCACTATTCCTCCCCACTGACACCGATGGGGCACTATTCCTCCCCACTGACACCGATGGGGCACTATTCCTCCCACTGACACCGATGGGGCACTATTCCTCCCCACTGACACCGATGGGGCACTATTCCTCCCCACTGACACCGATGGGGCACTATTCCTCCCCACTGACAGCGATGGGGCACTATTCCTCCCCACTGACACCGATGGGGCACTATTCCTCCCCACTGACACCGATGGGGCACTATTCCTCCCCACTGACACCGATGGGGCACTATTCCTCCCCACTGACACCGATGGGGCACTATTCCTCCCCACTGACACCGATGGGGCACTATTCCTCCCCACTGACACCGATGGGGCACTATTCCTCCCCACTGACACCGATGGGGCACTATTCCTCCCCACTGACACCGATGGGGCACTATTCCGCCCCACTGACACCGATGGGGCACTATTCCTCCCCACTGACACCGATGGGGCACTATTCCTCCCCACTGACACCGATGGGGCACTATTCCGCCCCACCGACACCGATGGGGCACTATTCCTCCCCACCGACACCGATGGGGCACTATTCCTCCCACTGACACCGATGGGGCACTATTCCTCCCACTGACCCCGATGGGGCACTATTTCTTCCCCTAATACCAAAGATGAGGCATGGTTTACTCCCACTGGGAACAGTCCAGCCCCCTAAAGTCTGATGGACAGTAAACTGCCCCTTGTGTAGAAAGTTGAGACCCCTAATATAGAGCATATTCATGGTTTAATAAACTAACACCTAAAAGTAGCCACTAGATGGCAATGTAGGAACATATCTAGTGGTTGAGCATTCCAACACTATTCATTAGCAGAGAGACTTCTCACATGTGGAGTGCTGGTAATCTTCAGGCCTCATTCACATCTGGACTACATTGATGCCGTGTGTTTTATATGTTCGCACTGAACAAAATAAAAATAAAAAATAAAAAAGTCTCCTATGACCGTGCTGCCTTTTCTTCAAAATCTACCCAGTGTGTCCTACCAACACATTTTGCACTGCAATGCAGCTGGAAATGTGGCCATTTTCCATATATGTATTATAGAAAGTGTGAAGACAAGATTTTATTTAAGTGTGGAATAAAACCAACAGAAAACCAACAAAAACTGTGAAAAAACAGTATACGGCTGCCAAAACATAAGAACGATACACACACATCTCAAAAAGTTTCTGCATTTTTTTTTTTAAACTGCATTAAATATAAAAAAGTGCTTTGAAGAATCTCTCTAGATAGATAGCGAGATCTCTCTCTCTAGATAGATAGCGAGATCTCTCTCTCTCTAGATAGATAGCGAGATCTCTCTCTCTCTAGATAGATAGCGAGATCTCTCTCTCTCTAGATAGATAGCGAGATCTCTCTCTCTCTAGATAGATAGCGAGATCTCTCTCTCTCTAGATAGATAGCGAGATCTCTCTCTCTCTAGATAGATAGCGAGATCTCTCTCTCTCTAGATAGATAGCGAGATCTCTCTCTCTCTAGATAGATAGCGAGATCTCTCTCTCTCTAGATAGATAGCGAGATCTCTCTCTCTCTAGATAGATAGCGAGATCTCTCTCTCTCTAGATAGATAGCGAGATCTCTCTCTCTCTAGATAGATAGCGAGATCTCTCTCTCTCTAGATAGATAGCGAGATCTCGCTCTCTCTAGATAGATAGCGAGATCTCTCTCTCTCTAGATAGATAGCGAGATCTCTCTCTCTCTAGATAGATAGCGAGATCTCTCTCTCTCTAGATAGATAGCGAGATCTCTCTCTCTCTAGATAGATAGCGAGATCTCTCTCTCTCTAGATAGATAGCGAGATCTCTCTCTCTAGATAGATAGCGAGATCTCTCTCTCTAGATAGATAGCGAGATCTCTCTCTCTAGATAGATAGCGAGATCTCTCTCTCTAGATAGATAGCGAGATCTCTCTCTCTCTAGATAGCTAGATCTCTCTCTCTCTAGATAGCTAGATCTCTCTCTCTAGATAGCTAGATCTCTCTCTCTAGAGATACATCTCCATCTAAAAGATACATTATTCTCTTCAAAGCACAAGGTGTTCTCCGATTGGACAAGGTGGAGAGGCAGGGTGGCGACATCATGATCTCCATGCCGTCCAATCAGAGAACGCTTTGTGTTCATAATAATGGCGGCCCTGCTGAGCGAGCAATCCCTTCTGGTTACTATGCAGAGGGCTTGCTGCTTGACACAGGACCCAGAACACTGCTGCTAGCAGCAACTATTACAGCGATTTGCAGCTTGCACAGTGATCAGTCAGGTATGAGATATATACACACTTCATTGCTCCAAGCTGGATCAATGTAACCAAGCTGGCCTTACATGGATCAAACTGTGTCCAGTTCAGCAGGAATCAGATGAGTTTCGATCCATGTGTAGCCCTCTCTGTTCAACAGAAGCTGGTCATTAGACCTGTTGGAAAATCTGCTTTTTGATCAGCACATGCAGCCAATTGACTGCAGTGTTGAACGGTGTATTCTGATGGCGGGATCCCACTGTCACAATACAAAAGACACAGTGATGATCCAATCCATCTTTAAAAGGAGTTGTAAACCCTGGCACAGTCAGGCTGGCATACTTTACTACAGTAAAGCTAGCCATACCGCATAAAAAAAAATAACTGGACTAATTTCCCCATGCAGACATTAAAGTGATTGTAAAGGTTAATTTATTTTTTTTATTTTTTTTAGATTAACAAACATGTCATGCTTACCTGCTCTGTACAAGGGTTTTGCACAGAGCAGCCCTGATCCTCCTTTTCTGGGGCCCCCGGCGGCGCTCCTCCTCTTCAAGTGCCCCCACGGAGAGCCGCATTCCCTGGGGGGCACTCGTGCGGGCGCGCACTTGAGTCCTGCTGCTGCATCCATTGACACAGATAGCAGGACTCGGCTCCCATGTGGCTATATTTGATTGACAGCAGTGGAAGCCAATGGCTTCAGTTGTTTTCAATCTAACAAGGAGAGACAGCGGGTGGAACTGCTGGGCTCATGCTTATCACTGGCACAATCGGTTTCAGGTAAGAAAAATGGGGGGGGGGGGGGGGGGGGGGGTCTCTGGGGGGCGGCTGCAGTGTAGGTTTTTCACCTTCCACTGCTGTCAATCAAATATAGCCACATGGGAGCCGAGTCCTGCTATCTGTGTCAATGGATGCAGCAGCAGGACTCAAGTGCGCGCCCGCACGAGTGCCCCCCAGGGAATGCGGCTCTCCGTGGGGGCACTTGAAGAGGAGCGCCGCCGGGGGACCCCAGAAAAGGAGGATCAGGGCTGCTCTGTGCAAAACCCTTGTACAGAGCAGGTAAGCAGGACATGTTTGTTAATCTAAAAAAAATAAAAAAAATAAATTAACCTTTACAATCACTTTAATGTCTGCATGGGGAAATTAGTCCAGTTATTTTTTTTTAATGCGGTATGGCTAGCTTTACTGTAGTAAAGTATGCCAGCCTGACTGTGCCAGGGATGTCCGGATAACAAAAAACTGGACGAACGGAAATACCATTTTTTTTTTGTCTTGCGCAACAGTTCATAGATCTGTATTGTCTGTATATTTAGCCATCTGGAGAAGTTACTTACAGGCAGTAGACAAAGACACAACAGCTGTAGATCATGGGCAATTCATCCAGCAGCTAAACAGAAGGGAAAAAAAAGAAAAAGAAAACACAACAATTGTTAGACAATAGAATCATCCTGGACAGACATGCTCCCTGCCGGGGACCTGTGAGCTAACCTAGGGACTATGCTCAACGATGGGGATATAGGAGTTTCTATTGACACATTTTTAAAGCTGACCAACCTGGAGGGCCGTCATCCCTATCCTAGTCTATGCATGACGGTAAAAATCCTTCTGTGTGCAGCAGCCCCCCCCCCCCCCCCTCCCCCCAATACTTACCTGAGCCAGAAATGTGCACAACAGCCTCAGCTCTCCCAGGTATCTTCCTCCCCATTGGCTGAGCCAGTGAGCCAATTAAGAGAGCGGTGGGGGGTGGGGCCAAGCTGCGCTCCATGTGTGAATGGACACACAGAGCAGAGGCTCAGGAGTGAACCTGCTCGGGTGCCCCAAGAGCAAGCAGCTTGCTCTGGGGGCACTAGGCAGGAGGGAGGGGCCAGGAGCACCGGCAAGGGACCCAAGAAGAGGAGGATCGGGGCTGCTCTGTGCAAAACAATTGCACAAAGCTGGTAAGTATAACATGTTTAAAAATAACAAAAGAAAGTATATCCTTTTATTCTGTCATTTAAAAAGGGGAATTATAACTACCTTCTAAAAAAAAAAAAAAAAAAAAAGTTGAATTCCCCCAAGGGACCAAATGTATGCAGCACTTGGTCCCGTTTTATTCTGTGTCAGTAAAGTGGAACCTTCAATAATTTTTTTCAACTTTCCATCTATTAAATCTTCTGGCCTTGTTGTTTTAACTTTGTATAGTAAAATATTTTTTTCTGCCAGTAAATACCTTCTACAGCCCACGTTATGTTTCTTGTCAGGTAAAAAGCCTAGGCTTATGACTCTTGTGAGAGTTTGCCAGGAAGGGAGGGGGACGAGTCATAAGAGGGCCAATGAGAGCTGCAGAGCTGGAGGTGTGCCTCTGTGTAAATCCAGGAAGTGAACAAGGCAGCAGCGTCAGCTGCCCAGTCAAAATGGCTGCAGCCAGACTCACAGACTCAGTGGAGGGAGATTTCTGCAGCATATTTGGCAAGTACAGAATCACAGTATATATAAAATATGCAAAGTGGTTGGAGGGAAGCTTCACAATGGCAAAAGATGTTTTTATTACCAATTATGTGAGCGGACTGCAGTTCCTCTTTGTGTGTTAAAAGCCCACTTTGTATTGTTTGTGCTGGCTAAAACTCCTCCCCAAGCAAAAGTCCAATTTGTTGACATTTCTTTGGGATAGCACCAGCCCCTTCCACCCCCCCCCCCCCCCCAGCGTATGGCCTCAGTCTAGGCTCCTCCCAAACCACGCCCACTGACATTTCACCTCACCCACAAGGCTTAGGCATAGGTCTTAAGGGCCGCAAACATGGGCCGAATATCCGGTTCAATAGAAACCAGCCGACACTCGGCCCGCGTGTACGGCAGCCAAACAGAAGCCGGCCTAGTGTCCAGCTTCTGTCGAAGGGGCATAATCGAAATCGGTCTGCCGATCATCGCTCTTAGCCAATGGCTGGGATCGCTCACCGGTGTGTTCTGGCAGGGGGTGGCTGTCCCCCTGTCAGAACACAATAGCTCAGCGGATGAGATTGCTATACTAACATTGCATAGTTAGTACAGGATCTTTTTTTTCCTGTTCAACCCAGTGGGCTCAATTATAAAAAATTGTAAGGTAAAGATTTTTTAGTAAAAATTACAAATTTGTTATACCTCCCTGCTCTGTTGCAATGGTTTTGCCTCCTCTTCTCAGGTCCCTCTTCGCTGCTCCTGGCGCCTCCCTCCTGTCGAGTGCCCCCACAACAAGCAGCTTGCTATGGGGACACCCGAGCCGAGCCACAGCTGCCTGTGTCCATACAGATACAGAGCCGTGGCCTGGTCCCATGCCTGCTCTCTCTTTGGCTGACTGACTTTGATTGACAGTAGCGGGAGCCAATGGCGATGTGGTGTGGTCTCAGCCAATGAGGAGGAAGAGACCTGGGCCGCAGAGACATTCCTCTAACATCGCTGGATCTAAATGGGACTCAAGTAAGCATTAGGGGGGCTGCTGCACACAGAAGGCCTTTTATCTTAAAAGGGGTTGTAAAGGTTTGTGTTTTTTCCACCTTAATACATAGAATGCATTAAGGTGAAAAAACACCTGTCAGTGACCGGCCCCCCAGCCCCCCCGTTTTACTTACCTGAACCCTTAAACTTGACCCGGTGGGAACGCACTCTCTCTGCCTGGGATTCCCGGGTCTTGATTAGATAGGTTGATAGCAGCGCAGCCATTGGCTCCCGCTGCCATCAATCAGATCCAATGACGTTAGCGCCGGGGGGGGGGGGGGGATGCCGAGTCCTGCATTCGGCCTCTATGGACGCCAAATGCTGGACTCGGGAGCGCGCCCGCAAGGTAACCCCCCCCACAGGAAAGCGCTTCTCTGAGGGGGTTATCAGATGTGGGGAGGAGCCGTGAGAGCCGCCGGGGGACCCAAGAAGAGCAGGTTCGGGGCCACTCTGTGCAAAACGAGCTGTACAGTGAAGCCAAGTATGATATGTTTATTTAATTTTTTACCTTTACAATCACTTAAATTAATAGTATGTACCAGGGCTTTAGTCATCAGGGCTCTATAACTAAGCCTCATGGGTGAGGCGAAACGTGTCAGTGGCCGTGGCCTGGGAGGAGCCTAGGCTGGGGCCGCTTTCCATCCGTACCTTGTACATGGGCTGGTATGAGTTTGGCATCTCTAAACGTATTACACAGTGTGCTTGGAAGAACACTACAAACGCCGGTACCTGGATCTAGTGGATCACCGGAGCAGAAGAACCGACACATGAATCGGTGCTCTAAGCAATGGGGTCACGAGAGAGGCACCATGAAGCATAGAAAACCTTCAACACTACAGGGAAGCTTCCGCTATTACAGGTGGGAGCTAAGCTTATCGGTTTCCTTTAAACGTTACCTGCATTTCGTATTGCAGTGTCATGTGGAAGCACCAGGATCCCAATCCCACAGCTGAAATGAAAGAAAAGAAGGAGGGGGATGGTTAGGGTATCCAGTAATGCAATGCTGTGAATATAGTGTCATGTCAAACAAATAAAGCTTGTAGTGGAGAAAAAGGTCAGAAAGCGGTAGAAAAACGCCCGGCGATAGTTTTTTTTTTTTTTTCCTAACCTGCAAGGCATCGCATACTAGCACATTATGTGAAACTTACCTTAGAACGAAGCCTTCAGAGTACATGTGACGGTGATGTCACCAGCTGCATGTATAGTAAATATCTCCTAAACTGTGCAAGTTTAGGAGATATTTACAGTATCTATAGGCAAGTCTTATTATAGTGTGTGTAAGTGTTTATTAGTGCCGCCCTCCTAAAATAAACACCGCTCTGCGCTACAAGGATATGTTACTTGCAATGTATGGGGTGGTCCTGGAATGACCAAGACTATAAATAGTGGCAGATGTATTAAATAATTATTTAAATCAATAAATAAATAAATAGATACATATATATGTGCAAAATGCAATATAAATAATAAAATTATAAATATATGTGCATGATGTGAAGTTTGCCTAATTAAAAAATTATTGTCTTAATATAATGTGGGTATATAACAATAATAGCTGCCGCTTAAGAATATCGAACTGTGAAAATGTACAAAAGTTTCTATGGTGGGCTAAACTTAATCCCCCAAATTTGAATTTTTGTAGCAGCGCTATTTAGGTGAGCTTTCTCAAATAAATGTGAAAAGCTAATGAGATAAACATGCTAATCAAAGTGACCGTGAATGAAATAAATAAATAAATACATAAATATCAGAGTGACCATAAATGAATGTCTGAAATATATAAAAATCAATAAATATATCAGCCCATATGCGTGAAATCAATAAATAAATAAAAATAAATATAAATAAAATTCAAAGTGAATCACAAACGGTGAGTAAACAAATCTGTAAACAAATTACTTAAAGTAGATTTCTGGTGAGTGTACCCCCAGAAGGGGACGATTCCCTCACGTGGTGAAAGCTTTGGTGGACGGATCACTCAAGAAATTTATTTAGAACTGTTGCTCATACCAATTTTGAACTGTCACATTTTGTCCACTGGCTCATTTGATGAGCAAACCCCGTTTACACACGGACTACAAACACTAATTGCTAAACTAGGAATTGGTTTCACAGATTTGTTTACTCACCGTTTGTGATTCACTTTGAATTTTATTTATTTATATTTATTTTTATTTTTATTTATTTATTGATTTCACGCATATGGGCTGATATATTTATTGATTTTTATATATTTCAGACATTCATTTATGGTCACTCTGATATTTATGTATTTATTTATTTATTTCATTCACGGTCACTTTGATTAGCGTGTTTATCTCATTAGCTTTTCACATTTATTTGAGAAAGCTCACCTAAATAGCGCTGCTACAAAAATTCAAATTTGGGGGATTAAGTTTAGCCCACCATAGAAACTTTTGTACATTTTCACAAGTCTTATTATAGGCTTACCTATAGGTACAATTATTGCATGGGAGTTCACTCCCACTTGAAATTCTGTCTGGTTTTGTTAGTGTTCGTCGTTTCACTGATTGGTCAAAGTGATTGCATCTGCACTTATCAACCCCCCTAGACACATGCAGTATTCCACTTCCTTATCCCCTGAGGAAGACTTTATATAAGTTGAAACGCGTTGGATTACTGTATATACTTGAGTATAAGCTGACCCGAATATAAGCCGAGGCACCTAATTCTACCACAAAAAAAGTGGGAAAACTTATAAGCCTAGGGTGAGAAATGCGCAGCTACTGCAAGTGGAAAAGAGGGTCAACAATGCCCATTTGCAGCCTCACTGTGCCCATTTGCAGCCATAGGTCCCCCAAACTTCAAACTTGGTAGTTAAGGGTTCCTAGATGCTCCCTAGCTGCAGCCAAAATTTCTAAATTTGGGGTCTCTGGACCCAAAGGGTCCCGAAATGACATTGCTGCAGATGGACACAGTTGACCGACTTTGGGGCCCTGTATCTCGAGGTTACTTGGCGCTAGGAACCCCATCTTTGGATATGTTGTAATGCTAGTCCAGTGGGTTTGCATGCCAAAGTTGGGGTTCCTAGCACCAAGTGGCCCCGAGATACAGGGCCCTAAAGTCGGTTCGGAAAATGTCAAGCACTTTTCTGCAGCAGAGAATGGACATGTTCCGACCCGACTTTGGGGCTCCGTATCTCGGGGTTACTTGGTGCTAGGAACCCCAACATTGGATATGCTGTAGTGCTGGTTCCACTTGGTTTGCATACCTAGCACCAAGTGTCGCCGAGATACGGGGCCCCAAATTTGGGTTGGAAAATGTCATTCTCTGCTGCAGAAAAAATGCTTGACTCCAGTATAAGCCAAGGGGGGCATTTTCAGCACAAAAAAAAAAAAAATGTGCTGAAAAAACTCGGCTTATACTCGAGTATATATGGTATGTGCCACTTTGTGTTAATCCATCACATTAAATCCCAATAAAATACTTTTACATTTTTAGCTGCAACATGAAAAAAACGTGGAACATTTAAAGGGGCATGAATACTTTTTCAGGGCACTGTATATGCTTTCAGGACACAACTGCAGGCAAGTGTCATAATAAGAATTCATAACGCCGTTCTCATTGAGTCACCAGATAAGAGCAGAATGGCACCTTTTATTTATAGAACAGGTTGCACCCAATTGTTTCAGTGCTTCCTATGAGTGTAACGGAAAATATTTGCTTACCATAACTGTGTGACATCACTACTTAGAGGCCACAAGTAGATATTTTTTTTGTCCTTTGTGATCTTCCAGAAAAACTGGTTCCCAAATGGGGAGATTTTAGGCCAGTATACATTTGTATGTATATATGCTGTCACATACGCAGATTTTCCACTATCCCACGCCCTCCCTCGCATTTATAGGAGTTCACGCCCGCTATAATCACCACTCCTTTGAAGTGGAGGTAATTCATCAAGACGTATCCCTAGGTGCTGTCAGAACTCCTAATATTTCTATCATACCATGAAGTCAGGCCCTGCTTTATTGATCGCAAAGGCCTTGTTCACCTGTGCATTTCACCCTGCATTTTCCTGCATGGGGAGGCACAGATGATCCTTAAAGCGGACCTTCAGTCAGTTTATAAAGTCTATTCCATTTGGCTGGTCTTCCCCTCCTTTAATATCGTAGTTTAAAAAAAATAAAAACTTTTTAAAAACAAAAAAAGGGCCAATTTAGCGTCCTTCAAACTTTAGGGGTCCAGACTTTGGCCAGTGGGAGCAATAGCGTCCCATCATTGGTGTCAGTGGGAGCAAGCAATAGCGTCCCATCATTGGTGTCAGTGGGAGCGAGCAATAGCGTCCCATCATTGGTGTCAGTGGGAGCGAGCAATAGCGTCCCATCATTGGTGTCAGTGGGAGCGAGCAATAGCGTCCCATCATTGGTGTCAGTGGGAGCGAGCAATAGCGTCCCATCATTGGTGTCAGTGGGAGCGAGCAATAGCGTCCCATCATTGGTGTCAGTGGGGGCGAGCAATAGCGTCCCATCATTGGTGTCAGTGGGAGCGAGCAATAGCGTCCCATCATTGGTGTCAGTGGGAGCAATAGCGTCCCATCATTGGTGTCAGTGGGAGCAATAGCGTCCCATCATTGGTGTCAGTGGGAGCAATAGCGTCCCATCATTGGTGTCAGTGGGAGCTATAGCGTCCCATCATTGGTGTCAGTGGGAGCAATAGCTTCCCATCATTGGTGTCAGTGGGAGCAATAGCTTCCCATCATTGGTGTCAGTGGGAGCAAGCAATAGTGTCCCATCATTGGTGTCAGTGGGAGCAAGCAATAGCGTCCCATCATTGGTGTCAGTGGGAGCAAGCAATAGCGTCCCATCATTGGTGTCAGTGGGAGGAATAGTGCCCCATCATTGGTGGTATAGTTGCTCAATAAGAAAATATACAGCACTTTGGCCACTAGTTTAAAGCGGATATTCACTGCATCTGAGCACCACAAACCAAAAACACCATTTCATTCATATTTAATATGGAAATCAAATTCCCCCACCCATGTCTCCATGCTTTATTTTGTTGAGAAGTGACTTGTGGCCATCTTGAATAAGGGCAGATGATCCATGTAGCATTTGCTTCCTTAAAATCGATCTGTCCTTAGATCAAGAATGCAGGTAGGAGGGCGTGCTTAGCTGAGAAAGCCACGCCTCCTCCCCTCCTGAAGACTCCTGGGACGTATGAAATTTGCCTAGGCAAAAAAAAAAAACAGGAAGTAACTGAAGAAAAGTAAAAACAAAAAAACACAATATAATATACTTTCCTATCTCAGAGCTTGAGAAATTTGCTAAGTATCTAGAAGCCGGCTAAAAAAAAGTTAGAAGCCAGTTTTTAAATCAGCTGCCCAGCGCCCAGAACTGCATGTCTGGGGCATCGAGCAATAAGAAAAAGCTCATGCCTGATGCGAAGTGGAAAAAGACCGAAAAAATATGTTTCCAACACCTTTTGTTGAATCTCAGCCATGAAGAACGAAGGCAGTTCTTAAGGCAAAAGGAGGTCCATCCTGGTACTAGCACAAGGTGTTTACTAATACCTAATAAAGGGGCCGGTGAGTGTAAATGAGATTTTTATTTTTGGGTTGAGATAGACTTTCCTTCGGCAGAATGAAGAGATCGCTCACCTGCTAATCCCAGATAGGCAACTAAGTATCTGGTTTCCAGACCGTCCTTGGTGGTCCGCACTGCTCCATACAACGGAGGGATAATCATGATCAGATTACTGACGGTGTTCCCTGGAAGAGAGACGGAGAGGAAGATTATTACTCCGGACAACACAAGCGATCCAACATGGGAACTCTGCGAGGGAAAACAAAACGCCGGTCATCCCTCCTATGGTCATAGTAAGCTTTACATTTCATTTTCAGATACAACACACACATGTAAAAAGCTTCATGTAAATCATCTCACAAATGTACAATAAACTGGACCTTTTAGTACCTTTACAGTTTTAGTCCGGATGAGTAAATTCCTGGCATTTCACAATTTTCAGCAACAATATTCTTAAAAGAAAAAAAAAAAAAAAGGTGGGACACCATTCCTCCCACTGACACCAATGGTGGGACACCATTCCTCCCACTGACACCAATGGTGGGACACCATTCCTCCCACTGACACCAATGGTGGGACACCATTCCTCCCACTGACACCAATGGTGGGACACCATTCCTCCCACTGACACCAATGGTGGGACACCATTCCTCCCACTGACACCAATGGTGGGACACCATTCCTCCCACTGACACCAATGGTGGGACACCATTCCTCCCACTGACACCAATGGTGGGACACCATTCCTCCCACTGACACCAATGGTGGGACACCATTCCTCCCACTGACACCGGGGCATCTTTTACTCCCATTGGCCAAAGTCTGGACCCCTAAAGTCTGAGTGCCGGTTCACACTAGTGCAATGCGAGAACCCTGCGAATCCACTGCGGGTTCCCGCATCGCACCCGACATGCACGGCAGTTCACACTGCCATATGCGAAACTGCTGGGGAGTGTCATTTGTTAACGACACCCCCATTTCAGCTCGCATATCGCACTGCGGACTGACAGTTCAGACATGAATCGGATCGCATATGTGTGAACACACATGCAATCCAATTCTGGTCCGAACAGAAAAAAGGGTCCTGTGCGTGTTTGGACCGAATGCGGTGCGATATCAGCCATACTATCTGTATGACTGACATCGCACCGCACAGACATCGCATGTAGTGTGAACAGCAGTGGCGCTGCGAATTACATGCGATGTCTGGCATCGCACAAGTGTGAACCGACACTGAAGGACACTAGATTGCTCCATTTTTTTGTTTTAAAAAGTTTTTTTATTTTTTTTTTTAAACTACGATATTAAAAGGAGGGGAAGACCAGCCAAATGGAATAAACTTTATAAACTGACTGAAGGTCCGCTTTAAGGATCATCTGTGCCTCCCCATGCAGGAAAATGCAGCCCCCGCACAGGTGAACAAGGCCTTTGAGATCAATAAGCAGGGCCTGACTTCATGGTATGATAGAAATATTAGGAGTTCTGACAGCACTTAGGGATACGTCTTGATGATGAATTAGCAAGAGGCACCACTAACCAAACACTGCCATGAAGACCAAGGAACTCTCCAAACAAGTAAGGGACAATGTTGTTGAGAAGTACAAGTCAGGGTTAGGTTATAAAAAAAAATATCCAAATCTTTGATGATCCCTAGGAGCACCATCAAATCTATCATAACCAAATGGAAAGAACATGGCACAACAGAAAACCTGCCAAGAGACGGCCGCACACCAAAACTCACGGACCGGGCAAGGAGGGCATTAATCAGAGAGGCAGCACAGAGACCTAAGGTAACCTTGGAGGAGCTGCAGAGTTCCACAGCAGAGACTGGAGTATCTGTACATAGGACCACAATAAGCCGTACGCTCCATAGAGTTGGGCTTTATGGCAGAGTGGCCGGAAGAAAGACATTACTTTCAGCAAAAAACAAAATGTCACATGTTGAGTTTGCGAAAAGCCACGTGGGAGACTTCCAAAATGTATGGAGGAAGGTGCTCTGGTCTGATGAGACTAAAATGGAACTTTTTGGCCAAAGAAAAATGCTATGTCCGGCACAAACCCAACACATCACATCACCCAAAGAACACCATCCCCACTGTGAAACATGGTGGTGGCAGCATCATGCTGGGGGGATGTTTTTCAGCAGTCGGGACTGGGAAACTGGTTAGAGTTGAGGGAAAGATGGATGGTGATAAATACAGGGATATTCTTGAGCAAAACTTGTACCACTCTGTGTGAGATTTGAGGCTAGGACGGAGGTTCACCTTCCAACAGGACAATGACCCCAAACACACTGCTAAAGCAACACTTGAGTGGTTTAAGGGGAAACATGTAAATGTGTTGAAATGGCCTAGTCAAAGCCCAGACCTCAATCCAATAGAAAATCTGTGGTCAGACTTAAAGATTGCTGTTCACAAGCGCAAACCATCCAACTTGAAGGAGCTGGAGCAGTTTTGCAAGGAGGAATGGTCAAAAATCCAAGTGGTAAGATGTGGCAAGCTCATAGAGAGACTTAAACGAAGCGACTTGGAGCTGTGATAGTCGCAAAAGGTGGATCTACACAGTAGGGATGCACCGAAATTTCGGCCGTCGATGCATATCGTCCGAAAATGGCCTTTTCTGCAATTTGCCGAAAGAGAAATCTTGCCAATAATTGAGACGAAAATGGGGGTGTCCTTCTGGCACGGCACGCCGCAGTCCTCTCCTCTCCTCTCTACCTCCCCCTTCCCTCCAATGTCACACTGAGTGTAGCTCTGTGCACCGTGTCCTGTCCTCCCTCCCTCCTCACTACAGAATCGTCATTCCCGCCCTCTCTCCGGAGGTCACATGGTACCACAACGTCAGCTCTCACCCTGGTCACATGGCCGCAGTTCCTCCTATCCCCTCTAGCGTGTCACACAGAGCCAGGTGTCATCAGGCAGCATGCTGTCCCTGCGGCGCCTCCTCTACAGCCTGTCCCGGCAGATCCGGGGGGCATCGCTCTGTCGGTACAGGCTGGACTCCTGTCGGTGACGCTTTCAATGTGATGCAACAGAGGAGGCTGGATGTGTTCGGGAAGAGGATGGTGAGAGGCGGCCTGGGGGGTGTGAGCGGTGCCTAGTGCTGACCTGTGACCCCAAATCTCCCAACACTGACCTGTGACCCCACATCTCCCAACACTGACCTGTGACCCCACATCTCGTCTCCTAATGCTGACCTATGACCCCCCTGTTCTGACCCTACGCCTCTGGACCCTCATATCCTCATCCTCTGACCCTTGTCTCTCAACCCTGACCCTAATTCCTCAGCACTGACCCTCATCCCCAAATCTCCCAGCACCGACTCTTCTCTTGACCCATGTCTTCCAGCTCTGACCTGTGTCCCCCTCATCTGACCCTTGTCTCTCGACCCTGACCCTCATTTCCCAGCACTGACCTACATTCCCACATCTCTCTGCACTGACTCGTGTCTACCTGCTCTAACCCACTTTGCCATATCTTGTTGCACCAACTTGATTTTGCACTGACTCGTGTCTGCAGTCTCTGACCAACTCCCGTATCAGGTCTGCAGTCTCTGACCAACTCCCGTATCAGGTCTGCAGTCTCTGACCAACTCCCGTATCAGGTCTGCAGTCTCTGACCAACTCCCGTATCAGGTCTGCAGTCTCTGACCAACTCCCGTATCAGGTCTGCAGTCTCTGACCAACTCCCGTATCAGGTCTGCAGTCTCTGACCAACTCCTGTATCATGTCCCCAGTCTCTGACCATCTCTTGTATCATGTCCCCAGTGTCTGACCATCTCCTGTGTAAAAATATTTTTTTTTAAAAACAATCACTTTCGGTATTGGTGCTGTTTCGCTATCGGTTTTTCGGGATCAAGGAAGAAGAATTATTTTCGGTATCGGTTTTCGGCACCAAAAAACCCATTCGGTGCATCCCTACTACAAAAGTACTGACTTGAGGGGGGGGGTGTATAGTTATGCACATTGAATTTTTCTGTTATTTTGACCTATTTGTTTCACAATAAAAAAAAAAAAAAAAAAACATCTTCAAAAGTTGTGGGCATGTTCTGTAAATTAAATGATGCAAATCCTCAAACAATCCATGTTAATTCCAGGTTTTGAGGCAACAAAACACGAAAAAAAACACGCCAAGGGGGTGAATACATTTGCAAGGCACTGCAACTCTGAGCCAGCTTCCAAGTTCAGGCAGGATGATGCCTGAACAAAGATATCTCCGTTCCTCAAGAAAATATAAATTATTATTTTTTTTTTTTTTAAATCCAAAAAAATTAAAGGATATATAATACATATACACACACACACACACTTTCATTTACTGGTACATTTTGCACCCAACATCAGATCAATGTAAAGGGGGAGGGCCCCAGACAGTGGACATTGTACTGCAAGATCTGCTTTAACCCGAAATGCTCGCTTATGTAGAACCCAGCAGCGTCTGATCAGTCTACAGGAAGAGGATAGGGACACATTTCCATATCTCCGGTACAGAATTTGACTATTATGACATGTGGCTGATGTGTGCAGGTTGATGGGACCGGCATGGATTACACAGGTGCTTGTATAGTGGATGTCCTAAATCCTGAAGCATGACCGCTTTTCCTATCTGCAGACAAGGACCGCCGTAGTTTCCCCGATGGTGATAACAGTAGACCATGTCTGTGTAATGTGTGTTGAAAAGGCCACTTGTAGTCTCCATTGGAAACCCATGTGACGGGGTAACAACACAGGAATCCAATCGGGAGACAGGGTGTTGTCACCGTGTAACAGGAAGTGCCTTACCAAGAACTTCCATAGAAGGATCATCAGGTATTAAGCCAGCCATAGATGGAAAAATTGACAGGATTCTCCCATCAACACACATGTTTATGCATTCTAATGGTCAGAATATTCAGGTCGATAGAATGCATTAACGCCAAACATGTGAATGGACAAATACTTGCGAAAAACCTGACTTTTACCTTTAAAAAAAAATAAAGAAAAATTTTAAAGAGAAGGGGCGCCCAAAGGAGCAAAGTGAGCCTGAAGCCTTAAAGTGGTTGTAAAGTCAGAAGGTTTAGGAGATCCCTGAAAACTCATTTATTCAGGGAAGCCCATCATACACCCACCCAACAACAACACCCGAGCCACCCCCCCCCCCCCCCCCCCATCAAATCATTCTCAGCAGCTATTACCTTTTGTACCACCCCCCCCCCCTTTTAGAATGTAAGCTCTATGAGCCGGGCCCTCCTGTATTGAACTGTACTGTAATTGTGTTGTCCCCCCCTCTACATTGTAAAGCGCTATATAAATCATGTATAATTATAATAGTAATAATAATAATAATAATAATAATAATAATAATAATAATAATAATAATAATCTTGATGCATTCTATACATTAACTACTTAACCGCTTCCCGACCGGCACACGACGATGTACGTTGACAGAATGGCATGGACAGGCATAAGGGCGTACAGATACATCCCCTTTAAGATGCCGCCGTGCCATCGAGCGCGCCGGTCGGGACCCCCATGGGTCCGATCGCGGGTCCCGCGGACTCGATCATCTCACGGGAAGGCTGAACGGGGAAATGCGGAAATAAACACCATCTCCCCGTTCTGCCTAGCAACTAGTGACGCCGATCTCTGCTCCCTGTGATTGGAGCAGAGATCAGCATTCACTAGCTCACAGCCACGCCCCCCCCACCACAGTTAGATTTTAACTTTAAGGCCCCTTTCACACTGGGGCAGGGAGCCGCGGTGACGGTAAAGCAGCGCTATATTTAGCGCTGCTTTACCGTCGTTTTAACCACGGTATTCGGCCGCTCGCGGTGCGGTTTTACCCCCCGCGAGCGGCCGAAAAAGGGTTAATCACCCCCGCAGAGCGCCGCCGTAGCGGCGCTTTGCGGCGGTATTGCCGCGGTTTTACCGCGGTTTCCCATTCAAATCAATGGGAAGGAGCGGTATAGGAGCGGTGAACACACCGCTCCTATACTGCTCCAAAGATGCTGCTAGCAGGACTTTTTTTGCCGTCCTGCTAGCGCACCGCTCCACTGTGAAAGCCCGCCGGCTTTCACACTGGAGTTAAAGGGGCCCGGATTTTTTCAGGCGCTGAACAGTCGCTATTTTTAGCGCTGTACCGCCTGAAAAACGCCCCGGTGTGAAAGGGGCCCAAGTTTTCCTAGAGACGTGTTTCTGTTTTTTTTTTTGGCTATAAAATTACTTAGAAAAAAAAAAATATATAATGTTTGGGGGGTCCAACACCCTAGAGAATAAGATGGCAGTCGTGGCAATACTTTTTGTCACACCGTATTTTTGCGCAGCGGTCTTACAGACGCACTTTTTTGGAAAAAAATACACTTGTTTGAATAAAAAAAAACAAAAAAAAAAACAGTAAAGTTAGCCCAATTTATTTTTATAGTGTGAAAGATAATGTTACGCCGAGTAAATTGATAGCCAACATGTCTCGCTTCAAAATTGCTCCCGCTCGTGGAATGGCGACAAACTTTGACCCTTAAAAATCTCCATAGGCGATGTTTAATAATTTCTACAGGTTGCCAGTCTTTTTTTTTTTAACAAAAACGGTTTTTATTTTCAAAATTACGGAAAAATACAAAGAAATACAGCGGTACAGTGTATCATTTTCAAATGCAACAAATGTTCTACATGTGCAGGGTATATATACAATCATTGGTGTGGAACACAGGTTATCAGGTGTAAATAGTGTTCTCATAGGGAAGGGAAATGAGATACAGATTCCGTTACAAGAGGGAAGAGCGGGGAACGGGGGGAGAAGGGGGGGGAAACAAACCCGGATTAACATTGGTCATAATACACTCTTCCCAGTTCCTTACGTAGTCCAAGTGGGTGTGGTGAACTGCCACACTCCAGCCCTCCCATCAACAAGGTTGCCAGTCTTTAGTTAGAGGAGGTCTAGTGCTAGAATTATTGCGCTCGTTCTAACGATCGCAGCGAGAAAAAAAAAAAAAAAAAAAAAACGGACGTCAATTTTGTTTGGGAACAACGTCGCACGACCGCGCAATTGTCGATCGCGGGAGCCCGGCGGTGATCGAGACCAGACACGAAGGTACCATTTGGCCCCGTCTCTCCTGATTGGCTAACTGACTTTGATAGCCGTGGGAGCCACAGGCGCCGCAGCTGTGTCTCAGCAAATCAGGAGTAGAGTCCCAGATGGCCGAGGGACTCGCGGACAACGCTGGATAGAGACGGGGGGCTCGGGTAAGTATTAGGGGGGGGGGGGGTCACTACACACAGAAGGCTTAATGCATAGAATGCCTTCTGCCTTTACAACTCCTTTAAATCCTATGGGGCTCTTCTCACCGATGCGCTGCGGGTACAGTGCGTTTTGAAAAGTCCTGCATCAAAAACACGCAGGTCCCCACTGAAATGAATAACAAAAAAAAAAGTGTCAAAAACGCACCTGCGTTGCATTTGTGATGCTCTTATTTATTTTTTTCCAAGTATCACAGGTGCATGCTGGGCAATCGGCACCCAGAACATTTTTGCCCTGGGGCAGTGTGAAAGCAGCCTAAACCCCACATCCTCAGAGAGAATCATTTACTTACTAATCAAAATATGGAACAGCAGGCAAAAAAAAATTGAATAGTTTTGTCAAAAAGTACTTTCAGGCAATTATTACAATAAGTGGAAATGTGTCCTCACTAATAATATGCTACAGGATTTTTTGACAAGTCAAACAAGAGAAGAGCGGTGCCCCCGGTTCACTGTAGCAGAGCGCATCGCTAAATCCCATCCCCGCCCCCCCCTATGGACGGAGCGTGCAATTAAGTGCCAGGAACACTCAGCTCCGCCATCAATCACCGCGCAACGGTATAAACATGACCGATGGGACGCCTCGTATTCGATCCCCCTATGAAGAGGGCCTGAAGAACAATGCCACACATAGGAAGACGGAGCGGGAGGGATACGTGCGCTGGCCTTTCCTGAACCTACGCCGGCTCTGACAACTACAAAGACGTCTCCATTCCCCTCTGTCATCCCTTTTATAAAAGGCGAATATTAAAGTGATGTGACCGAGCGCGCCGCAAAAAATAAAAATAAGGTAAAAATGTCACACTGACATGAAACGCAGGCAGAGAACCATTGTAAGCAAAAAAGTTTTGTTTGTTCACAAAGTTGGAGAAATCTGAAAGCCTCCAGAGAATTTTACGGGTTTTTTTTATTATTGGAAAACGGCTTAAAGCAGAACATTACCCATAACAACTTGATAAAAAATTATGTTCTTTAGCAAGGAACATACATTCCACATTAAATAATTCTGCTACCAAAATGAGTGTGTGATGTAAATTGCCTCCAGCATTGCTCCTGTTTCCTTTTGCTGGAGGCTGCCATTTTGCTGAAGCCCAGAGCCCCTGAGCAGCAGTAAAACAAAGCAGAACCAAGCCCATCATTATAGCGGTTTCCAAAAAACAGTTACATTCCTGGAATGCTGGGATTGCCAACGGTCACATCGTGTGTCCTCAACCAAACAGTCAAACCATCAAATGGCTGATGTCATAACTAATCACATGTGCAGCACCATGGCAGTTGCAGATCAAACAGAAGCAGCTTCCTTGGATGTAAAGCAGGGGTCAGCAACCTTTTTTCCACTTGTTCACACTTGTACGACTTGTCCCACAATTTGGGACCGCAAAGTAGCATGACAAGTTGTTCCCCATGATTTCCAATGACAGCCATTCATATTAGTACGACTTCAAAAGTAGTCCCTGCACTACTTTGGTCTGATTTTGATGCCACTTACACCGGCATTCCTTGTAATCGCAGCAAAAATCGTGGTAAAATCGAGCAACTTTGAAGTCGCACAAGTGTGAAAGGGGCCTTAAGGGCCGGATTCAATTTATGTAAATGCATGGAGGGCCGCATTCACCTGCTAATAAATTAAGATACCATTACACAGCCCTCACACCTCTGGACCCCTTCATATTACACAGCCCACCCCCCCCCCCGATTTACTTTACCACACCCGCACCTCTGGATGCCTTTACATTGCACAGCCTTCCCCCGCATCTCTGGACCCCTTTATTACATAGCCCCCACCCCACCCCCAGCTGTGTAAGCACGGAAGGATGGGGCGCTTTAAAAAAAATTCTTATTTTATTTTTTATTTTTTTGCACTGTCCCTTTAAAAAAAAATCTTATTTTTTAGCACCGTCCCTTTGAAAAAAAATAATTCTGATCATTTTTTTGCTGTCATAAGGAATGTAAACATCCCTTGAGACAGTAATAGGCAGTGACAGGTACTCTTAAATTTGGTGTCTTTAAGTCTTCTGTAAACTGGAAGTGATGTCGTTACATTGCTTTCAGGTTACTAGATCCGATCAAAGCCGATCCTGGCTTTGTTCGGGTCTCCGATCGGCCGACGGACACACCAGCTGGTCGCTCGGGCCTCCCAGTGGGACGTCTCCTCCCGCTGCATGGGATAACGCACCCCCCCCCCCCCGTGATTCATCCAGGTCACCCCTGCAACATCGCTTGATCGAGATGGGGCTCAGGTAAGTATTAGGGAGGCTGCTGCACACAGGTGTTTTTTTATCTTATAAAAATGTAAAAATAAAATTAAAAAAGTCTGCCCTTTGAACCATTTTAAATTACTATACAGACTTTCCAGCCTAGCGAGCCATCGCAGGCCAGTTCTTCGCTGGTCTCAGGTCCCCAGGGCCGCCATCTTGCTTGTGGGAAGCAGGCTGTGACTTCATGTTTCACAGCTGGCTCCCTGCTGCGCATTCTCAATGGTCCCACAGTCTCCTAGACATATAGGGGGTTATTTACCAAAACTGGAGAGTGCAAAATCTGGTGCAACTCGGCCTGGAAACCAATCAGCTTCCAGGTTTTATTGCCAAAGCTTAATTGAACAAGCTGAATTTCAAACGGACAGGCACTGTCACCCGACCTCTTGACAGCAAATATAGTGATGATACCGAAACCCGACCGAGACCATTCCTCTTGGGCCAATTTTCGTCCCATATCATTGATCAACATCGATATGAAAATCCTCACCAAGATCTTGGCCAATAGGTTGAATTCTTTTCTACCCCGGTTAATCAAAAAAGACCAGGTCGGCTTTATTCCATTTAGACAAGCGGGGGACGCCATTAGAAGAATCATTCAGCTCCAACACCTAGCCCACAATCGCTCCCTGGAAACCATGCTTTTATCTCTGGATGTGAACAAAGCCTTTGACACCCTGTCCTGGCCATATCTTATGTCGGTGCTCCGCCACTACGGTTTCGGCCCCTCGTTCTTGCGATGGTTGGCGGCTCTGTACGATGCCCCTCAAGCCAAAGTTAAATACTACGGGTTTGAATCCCCTATTTTTCCTATACGGAGGGGCACTCGGCAGGGCTGCCCGCTTTCGCCGCTCTTATTTGTTTTGGCTATGGAGCCGCTGGCAGAAGCAATTCGTTCACATCCAGATATAAAAGGGATTACGGTCGCGGGTTCTGACCATAAGATCTCTTTATTTGCTGACGACATTTTACTGACACTGACATCGTCCAGAATCTCCTTACCTAACTTGTTCACCCTCCTAGATTCCTTTGCTTCTCTTTCGGGCCTAAAAGTTAACCCTACAAAGTCAAAGGCAATGTCCGTAAATCTCCCCCCATTAGAACTTGCCTCCTTAAAAGAAAACTTTTCGTTTCAATGGCTCCCCTCGCTCCCATATCTAGGTATTCGCCTCACTCCCAAATATGAGGGTCTATATCAAGCTAATTTCCCTCCCCTCTTTCGGAAGCTAACTGACACACTAACCTCCTGGTCACACCTCCCGCTCTCTTGGTTCGGCAGAATCTCTGCTGTCCGCATGACTTACCTTCCGAAATTGCTTTATCTTTTCCGAGTACTACCCGTTCCTATCCCATCCCATATCTTGAGAATCCACCAAAGAAAGCTGCTAAAATTTATCTGGGGCTCCACTCGGCCCCGGATCAACAAACATATACTATATGCTAGGCGAATCAATGGTGGCTTCTCGGTTCCCAACCTCCAGGCCTATTATTCAGCAGCAAATATCGCCCCCTTAGCCCACCTCCATGATACACATCAAATGCCTCTATGGGCCACTTTGGACCTAATTGATTCCCACCCTACTCCTATCCCCTCAGTACCTTGGCTGCCTCCTCAAATCCGCCCACAAAGATTTGGCCCAGGTCTGGCCCATACCCTTCGTATATGGGACTCTCTCAAGTACTCTGCAGGGCTACTATCCCCACATTTACCATTATTGCGCCTTACTCATTGCCCACTATTCCCCCCCAGCTGCGAGAATCCTAGGCAATTCTCCTGGTGGGCGGAGAATGGATTCACTGATGTTCATTCTCTGTTCACCCCCATGAGAATTCTTACCTTTGCGGCTCTGAGATCATCCCACGATATCCCACTTAGAGAACATTATAGTTACCTTCAAATTCGTCATTTCTTGCAGCAACTTATAAAGGCCCAACCAACTCCATACACTCTAACCCCTTTCGAAAGTATTTGTAGGGCCCGACCCCACTCCTCAGGACTGATATCCTTAATATACTCAGCCATCATCTCCTCTAGGAAACCCCCAGTGGGAACATATCATCGTCAATGGGAGAAGGATTTAGCCAGAAGCTTGGAACCAGAAGACTGGCAACACATGACGCTATCCCTCACAAAGAGTTCCAAGAATGTACTTATCTTGGAAAACGCTTACAAAGTTTTTTACAGGTGGTACTACACACCGACCAGGATAGCCCGCTTTATCCCTTCTTATTCGCCTAACTGTTTCCGGGGATGTACCATGGAAGGCACAATGGCCCACATTTGGTGGACATGTCCTAAGGTTTGCAGACTATGGGTCAGGGTCTATGCCATTCTACGTAATATGTTCCACTCCAACCTCAAAAGGGACCCGTATGAAGCCCTTTTATGTAAGCCCACTCCTGAACTTTTTCGCTCAGAACGACAACTGGCTCAGCACCTCTTCAGTGCTACTAAATTGACCATCGCGAGGGCCTGGAAAACTCCAGTACTCAGCTTTGAGGCTGTTAAAAATCGCATGAATGACATCATGATAAATGAAAAGTTAGCATCCTTCACCTCTGACACCCATGATAAATTTCTTAATGTTTGGCGCCCGTGGATAGCATACTACCAGCCCTCTAGATTCAATACCCAGCTTCTCTCGATATAATTGGTTTCTGGACGCACCCCTCACTACGGGAACTCCTTCCCCCTCTTTTCTATTCCCCCCCTCGTGTTCTTATTTCCTCTCCCCTAGCAAGTCATCTCTTCTATGACTTGCAAGCTGCCTAATCTCCGTCTTTCCTCACACATTTTTCTCTGAGGCTCCCGATCATACGGAGCCGGGCTACTGAAGACGCTCATCCTGCACTAAAAGTATGTTAAACAAAGTAGCCAAGAGATGAGGAAGTACATTGTCGACTAATACCAGATCTCTGATAGACTCTTAATTGAGCTGTACTGCAGATAGTCGCTGTATATTATCCCCCCTTTTTTTTTTTTTTTTCCCCCTCTTTTTTATTTTTATTTTTTCCATTGTATGCTAAGTTATGTTTGCAATGTCCCATTATTGGGACCCCCCTCCTTTCTCGTTATGTGTTTTGGTGTATTTGTTACATACTTGTATTTTCCTGTTATGTTTATTTTCAATAAAACATTTGTAAAAGAACAAGCTGAATTTCATAGCTGTTGGCTACCATGCACAGCTACACCAGATTCTGAGTGCTCAGTTTTAGTAAACACACCCCCCATAGTGTCTCCACGTGGGGGGGGAAATTTTACTCGGCTCACCTGTCAGAAATAGGTACCCACCCCCAGAAAAAAAAAGCCCTCCAATAGTGGTAGAGGAGGGGAGGAACTTTTCTTTACATGTGAAATTCTGCTTTAAAAGTGATTGTAAAGCTTTGTGTTTTTAATTTTATTTAAATAACAAACCTACATCATACTTTCCTCCATGCAGTTAGTTTTGCACAGAGTGGCCCCCGATCCTTCTGGGGTCCCTCTGCAGCTCTCACGGCTCCTCCCCTCATCATATAACCCCCTAGAAGAAAGGCTCTCCTGGGGGGTTACCTTGCGGGTGGGCTCCCAAGTCCAGCATTTGGCTTTAATAGACGCCGAATGTAGGACTCGGCCCCACCCCCCACGTCTTTGGATTTGACAACAGCGGGAGCCAATGGCTGCACTGCTATTAATCTATCCAATCAAGAGCCGAGAACCCCAAGGCAGAGAAAGAGTGCGTCTCTGTCGTGGGAAATTCCAGGGCTCAGGTGAGTAAAAAAAAAAAAAAAGTAATTAGAAGTTTTTTCACCTTAATGCATCCTAAACACGAGGGTTTACAACCCCTTTAGGTCACTAAAAGTTTCTTTGTCTGTCCCTTACTCGCGGGTGTCACTGGGACAGGCAGCAGTTTTCCAACATAGGAGGGCCTGACTTCACCTCCGGAGGTAGTAAACACAAAAAGGAAAGCCCTCCAGCATTTCTACTTCCTCCAGCAGAGGGGGACTTTTTTTTGATAGAGAGCGCTGGCAGTTCCTGTCCTGGCGTTTACCCTCAGACCAGGGTTAGGTGTAGGCCGGGGCTCCCTTCTTGGTTCTACGACACTCCCTTGCCCTGCTCCCCACTGGGGACTGTGAGGTGGCATAGAGGCTGCTCGGGTCCTTATTGAAAATATTCTTAGCCTGGAAAAAGAAAAAAACGGATGACGTCGCCACATCTATAGACTGGTAAGCTGCAATACATCACATTTTTGTTCTTGGGTTTAGATTTAATCAAACGATCTCACCCAAGGTACACGCGCATTTTCTGTACATAGAAAAAAAAACTTTTCTATATATTCTTGCACTCTGCATGTGGATTTTTAAAACATACGATTTGCTTTATGCTTTAGAGGTCCACTCTGGGTGAAATGTTATATTGCAGCTCACTCTGAGAACTCTTCCAGCCGCACTCGCTGGAGTTGCCACCATCAGCCCTGAATCTGGAGTTATAAAATACAGATTCCGTGTTCCAACTCCGGACTGCATGGTTTTGTTCCGGTGTTCCGTCAAAAAATGTCCGCCTAACGAATAGTGTCCGGGCTGTACTGCGCAAGGACAAGGAGATTCGGAAAATCTCCAAAGATGAACGGCGCCTGCGCTGCGAGTCCAGGCGCAAGCCCCACCATCCAAGTGGACATAGGGCTGCACAAAGTTAGAGGGCACCTCGCAGGCTCGCTTCGCTCGCCACACTTCGGGCACGGCTTCGCTTCCCTCAGCTCTTTTTTATTCTAACTCTATGTCCACTTAGATGGTGGGGCTTGAACCTGGACTCACGGAGCAGGCGCTGTTCATCTTCGGCTATTTTCGGAATCTGCTTGTCATCCGTACTGCGAACGTCCGACGGGGGACACTATCCGGCAGGACACCGATCTCAGAAGTTCTCTTTGCATGCAGGCATTGTTTGGAAAGTTTCCTCCACCGAGTTATACTTTTTAAAATACTGCTGCAAAGTCAAATGCGAGAAATGCCATAAAATGCAATAAACGGAGATACAAGGCTGTATAACTGGAGGACGCGAGCCAATAAAAATCATTACATCCATTCCCCTTTTTAATCAGGTTTTACAATTGTAATTAAAGTTTATTGAAGGATAATGGCTGAGCTAATTAGTTGTCGGACTAAATATGTATTGCCCCTTGAATTCAACTGCGTGACGAAGAAGACCCAGCAGCCAGGACTGCACAAACAGCAATGCCTTGTGCCAATAGTGGAACAATAGAGACAAGCCCTACCTTAAAAATAATCCACATACATATACATATACAAAAAAAATATAATAAAAACATACATACACATATATATAGATATAAATAAATATAAAAATAAATAATAGTACTTTCCCACAGCCCTTAGGCTGCTTTCACAATGATTTTACTTCTGCGTTAAAAAAAAAAAAAAGTGTGACCATGTACAGTGGATATAAAAAAAATCTACACACCCCTGTTAAAATGTCTGGTTTCTGTGATGTAATAAAAATAAATAAAATTAAAAAAAAAAAAAAAAAAATAAAAAAAAAATAAAAAAATAAATAAGAGACAAAGAAATTATTTCAGAACTTTTTCCACCTCTAATGTGACCTATAAACTGTACAACTCAGTTGAACTGAAATCTTTTTAGGTGGAGGAAAGTAAAACTAAAAATATTGTTGCATAAGTTTGCACACCCTTAAACTAATACTTTGTTGAGGCACCTTTTGATTTTATTACAGCTCTCAGTCTTTTTGGGTATGAGTCTATCAGCATTGCACATCTTGACTTGTCAGATTGTGAGGGCATCTCCTGTGCACAGCCCTCTTCAGATCACCCCACAGATTTTCATTGGGATTCAGGTCTGGGCTCTTGCTGGGCCATGCCAAAACTTTAAACTTCTGGTGAAGAAATTCCTTTGTTGATTTGGATGCTTTGAGTCGTTTTCATGCTGAAAGATGAAGTTCCTCTTCATGTCCAGCTTTTTAGCAGAATCCTGACGGTTTTGCGCCAATATTGACTGGTATTTGGAACTGTTCATAATTCCCTCTACCTTGACTAAGGCCCCTGTCCCAGCTGAAGAAAAACAGCCCCAAAGCATGATGCTGCCACCACCATGCTTCACGGTGGGTATGGTGTTCTTTTTGGTGATGTGCAGTGTTGTTTTTGCGCCAAACATATCTTTTGGAATTGTGGCCAAAAAGTTCAACCTTGGTTTCATCAGACCAGAACACATTTTCCCACATGCTTTTGGGAGACTTCAGATGTATTTTTGCAAAATTTAGCCGGCTTGGATGTTTTTCTTCGTAAGAAAAGGCTTCCATCTTGCCACTCTACCCCATAGCCCAGACATATGAAGAATACGGGAGGAGATTTTTGTCACACAGCCAGTACTTGCCAGATATTCCTTCAGCTCCGTTAATGTTGCTGTAGGCCTCTTGGTAGCCTCCCTGACCAGTTTTCTTCTTGTCTTTTCATCAATTTTGGAAGGACATCCAGTTCTTGGTAATGTCACTGTTGTGCCATATTTTCTCCACTTGATGATGACTGTGTTCTCTGTGTTCCATGGTATATCTAATTCCTTGGAAATTCTTTAGTACCCTTCTCCTGACTGATACCTTTTAACAATGAGATCCCTCAGATGCTTTGGAAGCTCTCTGTGGACCATGGCTTTTGCTGTAGGATGTGACTAAGAAAAAGTCAGGAAAGACCTACTAGAACAGCTGAACTTTATTCAGGGTTAATTAGAGGCACTTTAAATGATGGCAGGTGTGTACTGACTCCTATTTAGCATGAGTTAAAATGCGATTGGTTAATTCTGAACACAGCTACATCCCCAGTTATAAGAGGGTGTGCACACTTATGCAACCACATTATTTTAGTTTTTATTTCTACTTTTACTCCCTACATTTCCTTGTGAACCTTCCACCTCTCCCGCCACGCCTCCTCAGTCTTCCTCACAGCGTCATGTGACCACCACCACTCACATTATACAGTAATTTGCATGGAGCAAAGCAGAATCTGATGATCAGATTCTGCCTCCGCACTTTGCGAATTGTCAGATAATGCCTCCAATGTTCTGCGCATGCGCAAGGTTGACATCACGCCAGCTGATCGGGAGATCAGCTAGAGTGACGTTCCATACTGCGCATGCGCAGATCATCAGAGGCATTATCCAATGATCTGCATTATTCGACAGAACACCGGCTTGTGGCAGCATTAAGTCATGTGACCTCAGAGGAAGAATCATGGAAAAGTGATATTCTGACAGAGGACAGCGATCAATAGCTCTGCTTGAACTCTGACCCTTCCCTTCAACTGAGATCACCTAATCAAATGCCAACATTTGGTCATGCGAGAGGAAAAAAAGCAGCTTTAGGGCCAAGTGAGAACACCTGGACAAGGAAATGAACCCCTTGGCCAAGCAGTGTCTTCATGGAAAAGGAAAAAGCTGCTCTGTGCCAAGGCGAGAACTCCTGGAGGAGGAAACAAAGCTTTAAAGGACAAGCTGGGACTCCTGAACAATGAATAGAGCCAAGCCTGGAAATCCTTGACCAGCAAAGGAGCCTCTGGAGCAAGCAGAGGTTTCTGGACAAAAGAAAACCTCCGGGCCAAGAGGGAGCTCATAGACATAGAAAAAGAGCCTCTCTGTTAAGTGGAGACTCCTGGACAAGGAAAAAAGGATCCTCCAGGCCAAGCAGGGAGATCTAGACAAGGCAAATACGCTAGGCTAAATAGGTTGTCTTAGACAAAGAAAAGCAGCCTCTGGGTCAAGTGGGGGCTGTCAGGTAAGGGAATGAATCCCCTGAGGGAAAGGCACCTGCGGGCCAAGCCAAACTCCCGGGAAAGGCGCCTGCGGACCAAGCCAAACTCCCGGGAAAGGCGCCTGCGGGCCAAGCCAAACTGCCGGGAAAGGCACCTGCGGGCCAAGCCAAACTGCCGGGAAAGGCACCTGCGGGCCAAGCCAAACTGCCGGGAAAGGCGCCTGCGGGCCAAGCCAAACTCCAGGTGCCTGCGGGCCAAGCCAAACTCCAGGTGCCTGCGGGCCAAGCCAAACTCCCGGGAAAGGCGCCTGCGGGCCAAGCCAAACTCCCGGGAAAGGCGCCTGCGGGCCAAGCCAAACTCCCGGGAAAGGCGCCTGCGGGCCAAGCCAAACTCCCGGGAAAGGCGCCTGCGGGCCAAGCCAAACTCCCGGGAAAGGCGCCTGCGGGCCAAGCCAAACTCCCGGGAAAGGCGCCTGCGGGCCAAGCCAAACTCCCGGGAAAGGTGCCTGCGGGCCAAGCCAAACTCCCTGGAAAAGGTGCCTGCAAGCCAAAGTCCCGGGAAAGGTGCCTGCGAGCCAAGCCAAACTCCCGGGAAAGGTGCCTGCAGGCCAAGCCAAACTCCCGGGAAAGGCGCCTGCGGGCCAAGCAGGAACCTCTGGACAAGAGACCCAAGTTGCTTGGCTAAGCAGGAACTCCCAGACACAGGAAAAGTGCTACTAAGCTAAGCAAAGCCATTTGCACCAAAAAATTGGTAAACTGACTTTGGATTGTAGGAGGAACACACACCTCCAAGTGTTACAGTTTAAGCCTAGTCACCTATTGCCTTAACGTAATAAATGCATTGATGGAAGTTCTAATAGTAAAAGGAGGTCCCGGTTTCCATTTCAGAAAAGTTTGCAAGCCTGCAAGTTGCCCGCAGGATAAAAACTATGCAGCAATCTGCTCCCTTCCTGTACAGGTAACAGTAACAGCGGGTCCTACAGGGTGTAAAATTATAACAGCAGCTATACACTTGAGTGCACAAGGTCACATCGATCCCATTACTCGCATCACTGACCACAAACACAGCACTCCGTCCTGCTAAACAAACCATTATTCACAGGGAGAGCTCCATGGAGGAAGACGTGCTGCAATGTTGTAGCCAATCACGTTACCCAATTAAACTTTTACCCAGGAGCAATATTCCTATACCAGATACATGATAAAGAGCTGGAAAAGCCAGGAAGATCCAATAGTTTAGACATTTCTAGATGACTTTATGCTGCGTGTAGAAAGGTCAGTCCACCCAACCCTGGAACTTGGCAGAACAAGGTCAGCAATGACAGCTTCCAAATTCTGTCAGTTACTAACCATTCATTTTTTATATAGGTTTTTGATGCTTTTTTAAAGCAAAGAAGCTTGGCAAATGCCCTATGTGCTGATCATCTATTTGTTCTAAAGGGGCTCAGTAGAACCCTGGCTCATTAGTACCCCCAAGCTCAGTAATACCCCTGCTCAGCAGATCCCCACCTCATTAGCACCGCCATTTAACAGATCCCCCAGCTCATTAGTACCCTCGTTCAGCAGATCCCCCCAGCTCATTAGTACCCTCGTTCAGCAGATCCCCCAGCTCATTAGTACCCTCATTCAGCAGATCCCCCAGCTCATTAGTACCCTCGTTCAGCAGATCCCCCAGCTCATTAGTACCCTCGTTCAGCAGATCCCCCAGCTCATTAGTACCCTCGTTCAGCAGATCCCCCAGCTCATTAGTACCCTCGTTCAGCAGATCCCCCAGCTCATTAGTACCCTCGTTCAGCAGATCCCCAGCTAATTAGTACCCTCGTTCAGCATATCCCCCAGCTCATTAGTACCCTCGTTCAGCAGATCCCCCGCTCATTACTACCCTCGTTCAGCAGATCCCCCAGCTCATTAGTACCCTCGTTCAGCAGATCCCCCAGCTCATTAGTACCCTCGTTCAGCAGATTCCCCAGCTCATTAGTACCCTCGTTCAGCAGATCCCCCAGCTCATTAGTACCCTCGTTCAGCAGATCCCCCAGCTCATTAGTACCCTCGTTCAGCAGATCCCCCAGCTCATTAGTACCCACGTTCAGCAGATCCCCCAGCTCATTAGTACCCTCGTTCAGCAGATCCCCCGCTCATTAGTACCCTCGTTCAGCAGATCCCCCAGCTCATTAGTACCATCGTTCAGCAGATCCCCCAGCTCATTAGTACCATCGTTCAGCAGATCCCCCGCTCATTAGTACCCTCGTTCAGCAGATCCCCCAGCTCTGCTGATGCCCCACTAAGTAGTACCCCCATTTGCTGATCCTCTGCTCATTAGGAACCCTCAGCTCTGCTGTGCCCCCACTCCGTGGCAACCCCACAGCTCTGCAGATTCCCCACTTAGTAATAACCCCCATCTATGCTCATCCTCTGGTTTGCAGATCTCTCTCTCTCTCTCTCTCTCTCTCTCTCTCTCTCTCTCTCTCTCTCTCTCTCTCTCTCTCTCTCTCTCTCTCTCTCTCACCTCCCACTATATTGCTCCCATGCTGCTCATCACGTGACATCTGCTAGTTTTTCCTTCTCCCATCCCTCACTGTCGCCTAGCAAGTCTTGGGCAGAGACAGTGCCTTTAGAAAGTGCCCTCCACCCCCATCTCACACACTAGTTATACTCACCATACCAGAGCTCCACACCGGTCACCTCCTTTGCAGTCTCCAGCAATAAACAATGCTTCTAGTTATGGGGGAGCATGTGACCCTCTCATACAACATTGCTTAGGTCAAGCCGCCAATTGCTGTGCCTGAGCACCGTCACATAACTGAGGTAGTG